>PVJO010000385.1:0-62332 GCA_004026905.1 Hystrix cristata | reverse complement strand
GTTCCACTGTGCAGATAAATAAACTGAGGCCCCATGAAGAGCAGTTACTGAAGCTAAAAATAATAGCAATAGCAGACCTGAGACCAAATTCCACTCTCCTCCCTGGAAGCCTGAATCACTTTCCCCAAGGTTGCCCTGAAATCTACCTGCAGGCTTTGGACGTTCTCATTTGAAGGGGGACGTAGCTGACTTGTAGATATGCATTGGATATTGGATCGTTTTAATTTTGCCCCTCACTATCCTTTGGGTGATTTCATCCAATCTCTAACTCTAAATGTTCCCTCTATGCTGCCAACTCCAAAATCCAAATCTATAACCATGAACTCTAGACACATCGACATGGCCATCTAATAAGCATCTTCTGCTCCCCTGCCCAACTCCTGCTTTGCCACCAAATCCTATTCTTTTTTTTTTTTCCTATTCTTTCCAAGTCTTGCCACATCTTTCACTGCGTTGCTCACCTAAGAATCATCTCTGATTTCTCTGCCCTTCATAGCCCTCATCTGGTCCATCAGAAAGCACTGTTTCTCAGAAATGTATCCTGAATCGGTCCACATCTCCTGACCTCCAGCATCTTAGCCTGATCGCTGCCATCTTTCTCCTGGACTCCCCTGCAACTTCCTGGTAGGTTTCTCTGCTTCTACATCGCCCCACCTCCTCCCCCAATAGCGGGGGGCTCTGCAGCCAGAGCAGCCCTATAAATGTGTATCAGGTCAAGCCACATCTTTGCTTAAGACTTTCAGTTGGTTCCCCGCTGCAGTGAAGATAAAACCCAACCTCCTTGTGCTGGTCTACAAAGCCCTAGTTCATCCAGGCACCAGCCCCCCAGACTTCATCTCTTTGTCTGTCCCCTCAGCCTCACATACTCATCTCCCTGGCCTTCTTTCTAGGCCTTGAATACACCAACTTTGGTCCGGCGCCAGGACTGTTGCAGTAGCTGCCCCTCTGCTTGGAGTGCTCCTCTGGGGAACATCATGTGATCAGCTTTTTCTTATCTTTGCGAATGCTTCTTCCTTCCCAAACCTAAGTAGTCACTCCTCGACCAATCACAGTCCTTCTGTGTCTTAACTTTGGTGGCGAACCTGTCTTGCTCTCTGCTCTGATTTCTTGTGATCAGGCATCCCCAACACCCGAAACACGTCTGGGCCCAGAGCAGGGATGAAGCAAATAAATGGACAAATGAATCAAGCTGCTCACACCTCACAGTGTGAGACCTAAATCCAATCTTTAGAAATTGTCCCCATTCACACTTCCCTGTCACACATGCATATAATGTATGTATTATCCATGAAGAAGCAAGGGCTTGGGAATCAGAAACATTCGTTAATGATATGACTTCAGAGGAATGAAGGATTTAAAATGAGAAAGGACCCAGTTCAAGCCCTGACTCTACGACTTACTGCTGTCTCATCTCCTCATCTCAGGCAAGATTCTTGGCCCTTCTGAGCTCCAGTCTCGGTACTGGATGGCGCTACGACAGTACCTGCCTCGAAGGGGTGTCACAAGGACTAAATGAAGTTACATAGGGAAAGTGCCTCACTCTGGGACAGCTGCACTGTTGGAGTCTGAAAAGCGACTGCTGTGTCTACCTGCCCGTGCACACCTGCACACACACACACACACACACACACACACACACACGGGCACACAGCTCTCTCGGCTAGGTCTCAGAACTACTGATCTGAACGCTAGGGATGGAATCAATTAGATTTATTTTTAAAGCCTCATCTGTTTTGATTTAACAGGAAGCTTCTGTTCAATGAAATGCAGTATTAGTCAATGAAAAATCCAAGCCCCTGGATTTGGGGGCTCGGCTGTCATTGGAGGGGCAGCCTCTAGAGAGGCTCCCAGACCCCACAGACTCCCAGGCCCTGCCACCTGTCCCTCTTCCTAGAGAAGATTTTTCCCCAAAGAGCTCTGGGAGGAGAGGGGCTCATCTGTCCCAGGACAGCGGCACCTGTCTGCTGGCCTGAACCAGACCCCCCTGAGCACTGGGTCCCCCAGAATGTAGTCACTGGCACCTGCTTTTGTCTCCCCTAATTCCTGTCCATACTGAGGGCAATATGATCATCTGATTTATATCTGTGCCCCACCCAACACCTGGCACAGAAAAGGCACTAGATGAAATTTTGGGGGGAAATAATGAGTGATGATTGAATACATGACCAAATAATTTAGTTACAATGATAACAACAACTAATATTTACCTGCCACTTACCAGGTGCCGTGCACCCTTTTAGGTGCTTTATGTGCACTGATTCATTTACACTGAGCTACATCATTCCCAGCCGTTTTTTTCTTTCTTTCTTTCTTTCTTTCTTCCTTCCTTCTTTCTTCCTTTTCTCCTGTCTTTCTTTTGAGATAGAGCCTCACTAAGATACTAAGTCTCCCCTACTTGAACTTGAAGTCCTTCTGCCTCAGCCTCCCAGAGTTCTGCAGCTGATGACTTGTAACAGACTCAATTTGACTCTCCTTCCAACTGCGGGGTGTGCCTGGAGCCAGGAGGCATGTCCCCAGCCACGTTCCCTTGAAACATTTCATCCACTTCAGAGGACTGGTTTCAGCATGGAAACTAAGAGCACCAGGCCTGAGGTGAGGGTCGGCGCCAGCCCAGTGGTCAAGGCCTGACAGCCAGAGTGGGGCGGCGGTAGGGATGCCGGGAACACGGGTTTAGACACGGACAGCTGATGTTCCAGAGAGCTCAGGGAGCCGGGGACTTGAGCTGTCACAATCGGGAAGGAGAGCGGGCAGACAAGACCCGGCGGCCCCACGTGCTGAGACAGTAGCCTTAATGCCGGCACCTGGACCAGATCACTTCTCGAGAGTCCTTCCTGAGGGCCCTTCCTCTGTGATCTCCCAGGTCCCGCTCCAGATCCCTCCCTTAATTTTCTGGCTCCAACCTTCTTTCTCAGACTCTGAACTCCTCTTCTCCAGGCAATAATTCTACTATCGTTTCCTGCCATGTGATTCCAGCATGCAGCATCATGGGACTGTAGCAGAAAGAGCCGGTTTTGCCAACAGATATCTTTAGGTTCCAACCTTGTCTCCATCACCATTGGGCCCCGAACACTGACCGTGTTTCCTTACCATGTTAATTCAGTGTCCGCAACTGTGAGCCTCAGTTTCCCCTTCTCTGAACTAGAATTAGCACTGCCCACTTCACAGAGTCACTGTGAAAACCGAACACAGAATCAAGAGCGCCACAAGGAAACCAGTGCCCCTGTTGGCCGTCTGGTCTACCCCATTTTACCCTGAAAGGATAAAGCCATCTGGTCTACCCCACCTTACCCTGAAAGAAGCTGTCCCATGCAGTGTGAGACATGCTGCGTCTCTTCTCCATCTCTGATTCTGTCCCACAACAAGCACAGCCCATTGCAGTCAAGGAGTCTCCAAGCATATCCAAAGAGCTGCTCTCACTTCCTGTGAGCGTAGATGCCATGGAGTCCCACAGATGGGGCAGCTGAAGTGGCAGTGTGGGGTGGCTGCCACACCAGGTGGAGAGTCCTCCCTCAGGCCTTGAGATCCTTCTTTAGCACGAATCTTGCTAGGTCTGTTTAGCAGAAATCCTCCACCCTTGTATCTGATCACCCTCCATATATGATCAAATTCCTCGTCCCTCGTCCTCAATGGCTTATCACCCTTGCCGGCCTCCCACCAAGTATCCCTCTCACCCTTTGATGTTTCTACTTAGCAATTTTCCATCTGCTGACCCCAGCCTGCTCCTTGGCTATCACTCCTCACTTGTCTTGATTATATTCAGAATTGAGCCCTATCCCTCTCCTCTGCTGCAAATCCACCACCCCAGTAGTCCTCGTCCTTATCATCTTCAACAAGTGTCATGGACAATCTTGCTCTAACAGAAATTCCCAGGAACTGACATTATATTTTTGGATCATTGAGGAACTGGTAGTTTTCTATGAGAATGGAGAGAGATGTGGTCAGACTTGGAAGTGCCCAGTGGGCTAAAGGAAATGAAACAGCTCTGTGAAAAATGGCAAGTAAATTCCCCAAGACAAGTTGGAGGGGTCCTCAAGAGAGGGAGGACAGCAGACACTTTCCCAGCACCAGCAAGCCGGTAGATGGACACAATGGTGTCTTACCTTCTCCACATCCCATGTGCTTAGGCGCGCGCACACACACACACACACACACACACACACACACACACACCCCTGATCAATGAGTGGCTCAGCACTTATTCCCATAATATTCATAGGACCCTGACCTTTGAGCAATCTTCAGCAAAGTCAAAGTACAAAAGGCCGTATCATGGAGTATGGATTGAACTACCTTAACCATTCCATTTAATCTCTGTGTGTGTGTGTGAGAGAGAGAGACAGACAGAGAGACAGACAGAGAGAGAGACAGAGAAGGAGAGAGAGACTTGATACTCAGTGCCTCAGAGATGTTAGCACATCCAACTGAGAAAACATTGGTTGTCCCCATCAAAGAATGGGTAGGAAGGTTATTTGACATTACATTGAATTCTTTAGTTAATTTAGAGGAAATTAACAGCTATACAATCTATCAACATGGTGTTTCTATTCTTTTATTAAGATCTTCCTTTATGCACTTTTGCCAGAGTTTTACATTTTTCTTTATAAAGTTCTTATACTTTTTTTTGTCTTGATGCTGATGATCAAACTTAGGGCCTTATGCAGGGTAAGCAAGCACTTTATCATTGAGCTACACCCACAGACTCCTACATTCTTAATAAAATAAATTGATTCCTAGATATTTTATAGTTTCTGTTGCTATTGTAAAAAATATATATATATACACACACTCTGTTATTGCAATGGAACACTTAATCTTTGGAGTCGTAAAAGGTATCTGAGGTCAGAAAGTATGAAAAATACAAAATGAGCACTCACATTTCCACTGTCCCAATTAGGAATAGATTGAAATTATGCTGAAGATCTCTGGGGACCTCTTGCCAGCTCCATTTCCATCCTTCCCCACAGAGGAAATCACATTCCCTGAGATTATGTATCCTTTCCTTCCATATGCTTATGCTCTTTTTATACTCCTCTACACATTATATAGTATCTTTCTGCATGTTTTTTTTTTAGTTTAGAAGAGCACAAATGCTACGTAGTATCTCTCTGCCTTTGAACTTCATGCAAATGTTATCATACTGTAAATCTCTCTACCATCTGCTGTTTTGTTTTGTTTTTGTTCCACTTTGTTTGTGAGATTCTTCCCTCCTTGATTTATACAGCTCTGTTCTTGTTTAGTTTCACTTTGTAACTTTTTGCTGACATTTATGGTACCTTCCAGTGTAGTTAGACCACAACTAATTCATCATTTCTGCTTTTGCTGAACGTTTAGGAGGTTTGGTGGGGGTTCTCTTTCAAATAGCGTTGCAAGGAATATTCCTGTGTGCTCCTTGTGTGAAAATTTCAGAGAGAGAGGAAGGGAGGGGGAGAGAGAGAGTCACCTGATGTTACCAGCTTGCTCTTTAATGCAGTTTTATAAGTTTATGTTCCATCTACAGTGTGGAAAGCTCCATAATCTCTTGAACCTGTAACACCGTCAGATTTTCACAGTTTTGAAACGCTGATATTTGCGTAATGTAATCACAGTGTGATTTTAATGTAGTTGTCACTATTAGTGCAACTAAGCAGTTTCAATATGGATTTTTTTTTTCTTTTGTGAGTCAACTCTTGGTACATTTCAACCCTTTTTTCTGTAGGGTCTTCTGCACTATCTAATTGATTTTTCTGCATCACTTTTTTGGTTCTATGTGTTGCCAAAATGTTCACCTACAGTGTAACCTTTTTCCAGTGTTTATATTGCTTTATGCATAGGAATGTTTAATTTTTAAATTTTATTTTATTTATTTATTTATTTATTTTTGGTCCTGGGGATTGAACTCAGAGCCTTGTGCTTTCTAGGCAAGTGCTCTACCACTTGAGCTTAGTCCCCTCACCCCAGCTCAGAATGTTTAATTTTTAATATAGTCAAATCTATCCTTTTTCCACCCTTGTTTGTGTCTTTTGTGAATAGTGTAAAACATTGTTTCATGTCCTAGTATCCTAAAAGAGCTCCTATGTTCTCTTCTAAAAGTGTTAAGCTTTGTTTTCCACATTGATCCTAGAACTAATTTCTGTGCAAAGTAAACTCAGTCCAATTTTACTTTTTCCAAATAAATAACAGTTGTCCTAAGACAAAGAATTAAATTGCCCACCATTTTGCCACTGGTTTGGAAGGTCACCTCTGTCATCTTAAAGCGTCCATGTAAGTAAAGATCTCTTTGTAGGCTTTCTAACCTGATCCATTTTGCTCTGTTGCTGTAAACCTATGCTAAATATTGTACTTTTTCACTTGCAGGATGTGTTCCCACTATTTTATTAGTGCATATTGATTTTGTAGATTAATGGGTTTAACTTCTATGGATTTGTACATGCACAAAACATACTTTAATCATTCCCCCCATCATCTTCCTTGTCCGACTCTCCCCCTTAGTTTCACATGAAGAAATTCAATGTGTATAAAATAATTTCCCTTCTCACACCACCTGCCCCTCGCTTCTTCTTTCCTCTTGTCTCCCTTCTACTTTCTTGCCATCTCTTTAGGATTCTTCATGTTAGGGAGAACAGGCAATATTTTTCTTTCCGAGTCTGGCTTACTTTGCTCAACACGATGATCTCCAGATCCCTCTGTCTTTTTGTAAATGGTAAAATTTTGTTCTTTTATAGCTGAATAGATAGATAGGTGGATAGATAGATAGACAGACAGACAGATAGATAGATAGATAGTGAGTCTTTATTCATTCATCTGTTAATGGGCACCTAGGCTGAGTCCATGTCTCGGTTATTGCATATTGTGCCACAGTAAACATGTGTACACAGGTATCCCATGGTATGTTGGCTTTCTTTCAGGTGTATACCAAGGAGTGGTATAGTCAGATCAAATGGTAGTTCTAGTTTTTTGAGGAGTCACCACATTGATTTCCGTAGTTGTACTAATTTAAATTCCCACAAGCAGTGAAGAAGGGTTCCTTTTTCCTTCACATCTTGTCAGCATTCGTTGTTTTTCATATTCTCGATTATACCCATTCTGACTGGGGTAAAATGGAATCTCAGTGTTGTTTTGATTTTCATTTCCTAATGGCTAAAGATGTTGAACATTTTTATATACTTGCTGACAATTTGTACTTCTTCTTTTGAGAAGCGTCTGTTCAGTTCTTTTGCCTGTTTATTGATTGGGCTATTTGATTTTTTGTTGATAATTTTTTTGAGTTCTTTATATATTCTAGGTATTAATCCACTTGCAGAAGCATAGCTGGAGGAGATTGTCTCCCATTCTGTAGGTTGTGTCTCTTCACTCTATTGATTGTTTCTCTTGCTGTGTAGAAACTTTTTGATTTGATATAGCCCCATTTTTTGTTGATTCGTGCTGTCATCTCCTGCGCTATTCGGTGTCCTGTTCAAGGCTATTTGCCTGTGCCTGTGGCTCAGGTTTCCCCTACGTTTTCTTTTAGCAGTTTAAGGTCTTATACCCAGGGCTTTGATTTATTTTTGTATGGGGTGAGAGATAGGGATGTAGTTTCAGTCTTCTATGTATGGATATCCAGTTTCCCCAGCACCGCTTGTTAAAGGGGCTGTCTTTTCACCAATGTATATTTTTGGGCCGTTTGTCCAGAATCAGATGACTATAAATGCATGAGTTTGTTTCAGCATCCTCTAATCCATTCCGTTGATCTACATGTCAGTTTGTGTTAGTATCATGCTGTTTAAATTACTATGGCTTTGTGGTATAATTTGAAGTCAGGTATCACAACACCTCGAGCCTTGTTCTTTGCTTAGGATTGCTTCGGCTATTCAAGGTCTTTTCTGTTTCAATATGAATTCTGACTGTTTTTTTCCAGTTCAGTAAAAAGTCATTGGTGTTTTGATACGCACTGCTTTGACTCTGTAGATTGGTTTTGGTAGTATGGCCATTTTCATGATATTAATTCTACAAATTCACGGACATGGGAGATCTTTCTATCTTCTGGTGTTTTCAGTTTCTTTCTTCAGTGTCCTCAAGGGGACTTTAGTTAGATTTACCCCAATGTATTTTTTGAAGCTATTGTGCATGGAATTGTTTGCTTAATTTCTTTCTCGGTCCATTATTGGTGTAGAGAAAAGCTATTGGCTTTTTAAAGTTGATTTTGCGTTCTGCTACTCCGTTGAATTTCTCAGCTCTAAAAGTCTTTCAATGGAATCTTTAGGGTCTTCGAAGTATAGGATCATATCATCTGCAAACAAGGATAATTTCACTTCTTCCTTTCTTATTTGCATCCATTTTATTGCCTTCTCTTGCCTAATTGTTCTAGCTAAAATTTAAAGAACTCTATTGAACAGGAGTGCTGAGAGTGGACATCTTGCCTCATTCCTGATTTAGAGGAAATGCTTTCTGTTTTTCCTCATTCAGAAGGGTGTTGACTGTGGGTTCGTCATATATGGACTTCACTATATTGAGGACTAATCCTTCAATACCCGTTTCCTTCAGGGCTTTTATCATGAGGGATGTTGAATTTTGCCAAAATCTTTTCCTGCATCAATTGAAGGAATCATTTCTACCCTTGACTTCATTTCATTTCTGGAATGCTGCCAACTCGATCGTGCTGAATGATTTTTTTTTTTTTTTTTTTGGTGCCGGGGATCGAACTCAGGGCCTTGTGCTTGCAAGGCAAACACTCTAACCATTGAGCTAAATCCCCAGCCCTGAATGATCTTTTTAATCTGTTGTTGAATTCAGTTTGCAAGTACTTTATTAAGGATTTTTGCACCTATGCTTATCAACGACATTGGTCTCCTTATGAGATTTTTTTGAAATTATATTAAAGTATGTAATTATTTGAAAAACTAATAAATTCATACAAGGCAAGAAAAAAGGTACAAAACAGAAATGTCCTTCTATATCCATCCCCCACCCTGTTTCTAAACAGATTAAAACAAGAAAATATAAAATCTCTATTCTTTCCTCTTTTTATACAAGTGGTAATTAACATTTGCACTAGAATTTCTTGCCTGGGAAATCTCTGGAGGTCTTTTCATGTCGGTACCTTGAGAGCTTCCTCACTCTTTTGGCATTTTTGTATAATTTTAGACTACATTTCTAGTATTAGTGAGGTAGAACATTTTCATATGAACTATTTGTTCATATCCTTTGCATATTTTTACAAATGCTTGGTTCTTTTCTTGTTGATTTCTACAAACACTTTATAAATTAGGAAAAATAAATGTTTAATGAAATATAAGCATCAAATATTACATTACAGTGAGTTATCTTGTGACTTTAAATTTTGGCATAAATATTTCCTAAAAGTAATTTAATTTTTCTTATTTTTCTCTACTATCTTCTCTATTTTGAGTTGTAATTTGAAAGCACTTTCCTAACCCAAGATTATAAAAGGAGTGTCTCATGTTTTCTTCTAACAGATTTGTGACATTATTTTTGCTTTTCAATCTTCAATTCAGTTGGAATTTATCCTGGTCTGTTATGGCTTGTGTTTTGATGTCCCCTTAAAGCCTCGTGCAGTCATAGGTGGGGCTTTTTCAGAGGTGGCTGGATCCACAGTGTGTGATGCTGGGATTAGGGTGTGTGATTACTAAATTAGTCCACTGATTGGCTTGGCACCTGCCCTAAGCCAAGTAGCCTAGATAGAATATGAAAGGGTCAGAAAGAAGCTGCTATTGTTGCTTGCCTTGCTGCCTTCCGCCTGCCATGAACAGTTTCTCCTCTGAGATGCCCACCTGCCATGCCACCCTGCCTTGGAGCCAGCCAACTATGAACTGAAACTGCTACGTACTTTGAGCTAAATAAATGCTCTCCTTTAACTTTGAGTGTCAGGTATTTCATCTTAGCAACGAGAAAAGTAACTAAGACACAGCCTATGATGCTAGGTATGGACCTAACTATATCTTTTTGCCACATGGCCAACCAGTGACCCCCCTCAACTATATTTATTGAACAGTTAATCATTTCTCCCACTGATTTTACAGGCCAGTTTCTTCGTAGTCTAACCTCCCATGTGTGTCGTTGGTTCTCTTTCTGGTCTTTCTACCATGGTTGATTGACCTGTCGGGCTATTCATGCATCAATTCCTCACTGTTTCAATTATTGAGATTTTTAATATATGTTTTAATATCTGGTCCAGCTAATCCCCTGATATTACTCTTCTTTTCAAAGTTTTCCCAAATGTTTTTGTTTCTTTATTTTTTCACATGAACTTTTGAATCACCTTGTCTGGTTAAAAAAAACACACACGCTTGGTATTTTATTGGGAGCACATTAAATTTAGAAATGTACTTGGAAAGAAATGACATCTTTATGAGGTTGAGTCTTCCTGGCCAAAAGCATGGTCTTTCCATCGATTTGTGTCCTTAAGAAGGATTTCAGTATTTCCTTTGTGCAGGCCTCACTCCTGTGCTTAACTTCACTGCAGTCTTCCTCCTGTTTGTCACTGGTGTCACTATGGTTGCCACTGCACTCGTCATTTCTCTTGTGAATATGATCTGTTCCCACCATATCTTCCAGATGGGAATATTTCCATATGAAAATAATTAATTCTTGCTCAATGACTTTATATATCCATCTAAGTTCTCTTGGAGCTGGCAGTGGTTCTTGCTATAGGTTCTTTAGGGTTTCCAGGAATGTGATCATCTGCAAATAATGATAACTATACCCCAGCTTTATCCTTCTGATGTTCTTCTTTTGCCTTATTGCATCCTCTCCTAAGAGTTATTTTGGAGCAGCCCGACAGAACACAGCTCTTTGACCAAACCCCAAACCTATGTACAGAAAAACAGGTGAGGGCCACAACAGCACTCAGTGCTAACAAGTTTCATGTCTCAGAGAGCGTGGTCTCAGTATGGCTCGCCCACTCGTGCACAAACAGCCCACCTGGAAGCAGCTCTTGAACCAGGCTGTGGGCTCCAACATAAAGCATTTTCATGCAAATTAATGTTCTACATGTTCTGCAGGTCTGGTCTGGGTTTCCTCTTTGACCCAAGGCTGTTCCCATTATTGTTTGTTTATTTTAGTTTACAAGTAGAGGGGCCTCTTTGTTGTCTGCTTTCAGTATTAATTTTTAATTTCAACTCATTGTCATCAGAGAATATTATCCATAGTATTTTTACATTTTATAATTTATCAAAGTATTCTGTATGGTCTACTATTAATTTTCATGAAAATTTTCTGGACAACTGAATTTTAAAAGGTGAACTAAAAGTAAAAAAATAATAAATTAAAAACTAAGAAGATGGACTATCTATTTTTAGAATATGGATTTCAAAATATTTGGTCTTCTCTGTCCTTAACTATTTCTTACTCACTTACCTTATACTATTATATTAAAAACACTGAATTAAGACTCCATTACTCAAGCATCTGTGATTTACTTCCCTTTTGTCTCCGGTGGCTTCAGTTTTAGGAATGCTGATGCTATACTACCTTGTGCCTAGATACTCATGACTGTTACGGGCAATGAGTCCTGTGTCCGGTAGTCACACACCTGGAGAGCCTCTCTCACATTATACTGGTCTTTATGCAGTACAGTATTGCAGAAATGGGGGATTTATCGCTTCCATATTAGGAGATAAAAGACTTCTCTCTCTCTCTCTCCTCTCTCTCTCTCTCTCAATCCCTCCGTCTTCCCACCTAGCCAGGTGAGCGAGCTTGACAGTGGACACGGTCTCACTTGAAGCCTTAGCCGGCTGCAGCCCTAGACCAGCAGCAGAAGAACAACATCATTAGAAATGCTGAGCCAGTCGCCGCCATCCAGCACAGCGCTCTGGGATTCCTGGTCCTCAGAAGCTGCTTGAGGTAACAAATGTTCATTGTTTTAAGCTGCTGAGTTTGAGGGCAATTTGGTAGGCAGCACTAGATAACTAATAAATATGTTCGTTGTAAATTGTAATAACCTGGCTGCCTTTGACTGATTTAATGCTTTGGACAGGAAGTCCTCTTTGTCCATTATGATCTCTACTTCCTTTGTGTCTGCAATGGACCTGTAGACCCTTGCAAATAACTCCAAATTATTTTCAACCTATCTAAATGGCTTTACTTTAGGTGTGTATCTTTTGTAGTGCATAGACATTTTTCTTCTAATAGGTGTTTTAGTCTATTCACATTTGTTAAAACCCTCAGGTCATAACCCTAATTTTGTGTACAAGATGCATTATCGTGGGTATATAATATCTTTACTTATTAATTATTTCAGTTGATGAATTATTAATTTTAATTTTATGAGTCTTATACTAAACAAAGAATACTTAACAGGAAAAAATCAAAAAAAATAAAATGTTGAATTTTTTATATTTTTATAATTATAAAACTTTTATATTTTGGGGGGGAGGTGCTGGGGATCAAACTCAGGGCCTTGTGGTTGCTAGGCAAGCACTCTATCGCTTAAACTAAACCCCAGCCCTATAAATTTTTATAAATTCATTTTATATGAATTTTTATGTTTATATTTATTGAATGTTTATTAAACAAATCAAAATTTTCAACACCAACTGTTTTTGGTGCACAAAGTCTAAAAAATAACAACAGAAATAAATTCCTAGATGAGCTACAATGAAAATACCAATAGAACTCTACAGTAAAAATAATCTTTACTTCAATTATCACATCTAAGGCCGTCTTCACACGACAGCAGCACGTTCCATACACAGGTATCATTAGCACTGACACCATGTGCCTTTTGCTTTCCTGACTTTTTGTAGGACAGAGTTGACATCTTGCTGGTCTTGCTGTTTTTTCAGGAAGTTCTTACTAAATTATACTATGTGTAGTGAACAGGAACATAAAATGTCAGTAAAATAAAGCACTAGATTTTTATATGTATTGCACATTTAGGATAAACATCATCACTTTCACATCAGCTGTGAAACCTAAATGATAACATTAGAAATGAATTCCTATGTGAACTACAACGAAATACAAACAAAAGTCTACCGCAGAAATAATCTTCACTTCAACTGTCACTCCCAAGGCAGTCTTCACAAGTGACAACTGCGTGTTCCCTACACACATCTGGCTTGCACTGATAGCACGTATGTTTTGTCTCCCTGTCCTTTTCTGTAGGGCACGGTTGACACCTTTTGGTTTCTCCTGTTGTTGTAGTGTCCTGTTGACAGCGGGTCTGATCTTCACCTGGCAGCTCTTCGCCAGTGTGCTCCACAATTTTTTTGCTTAGTTTTCTTGTGCGCTAGTTATTTTCTTTTTTCTTTCCTTTTTTTTTTTTTGCACTTGTTATTTTCTTCGTAAACTATCAAACTATTTATCCCGCTTGTTATTTTCTTTGTAAACTATCAAACTATTTATCCCACAGATGTTTAGAATCAAGTAAAATACAACCATTGGCCAGTGCTTTGTGTTTCTAGTGACATCATAGTTGCTGCACAATTCATCGACAACATCTACTCCACCTTTGTTTTGCTGTAGAAAGTTACCATCTCAGGCTTCAGTTTTGTGGAGGTTTCCCTACCTGTATTTCCATCATGGTGCAATGTTGACATGTTGACATCAGCAGTACCGGTTTGTTTTTCTTTGTCATATACAATGTTACACTTTTCCAAAATCCAAAGACTGTACTGCACAATTCTCTGCTTTGAAATTGCAAACACTTCATTTTGAGTCTCAGCTTTGTTCTTGGGTACGGTTCCTACTCTGATCAACTTGTGCCCTGTTAGCAAACTTAACATCAATTGGAAACTGGGAAACCAATTGTCGACTGTCACATTCTGATTCGCTTGGGAGATGGGAGCAGCAAGTCTTTTCACAACGCCATTCGCTTTATTACTATACAAATAAGGGCCTGGTGGATGAGTTCCAGGATAAACTTCTGAATTGAAAGCATAATGTCTTCATGTCCAGAAGGGCATAAATTTTTCTGCCATATTCTGAAGGGGTTTTTTGGCATAAATGGCCTAAAGCTACAGTGGCCACAAAATGCTACTAGGTGTTCGTCAGTAGTCAAGTATTCAGATGGTGTGTGAATTTCTTGACAATCACCCACAAACTGGTCAAACGATGAGCAGATAGCAGCCAGATTATCAGTTTCATTTCTTTCTTGGTGGGTAGTTTAATCATCAGATCTCAGGAAATCTTGAAGGAAACCGAATCTCTTTAGTGTCATTGTTATTCTACAGACCTGAAGCCCACACCCATAAGTCTTTTACATTCTCGGGATTTTAGCAAGATAAAGCCACGCTAAAAGAACAACAAACCTACGAATACTTTCAGTTCAGCTGGTGAAGTGGTATAATAAACACAATTTTGAGTATTGCTATGGGTGCATACAGAATATTTTACTTGTATTCCATCACGTGTGCATTTCACAACATCTTGTGGTATTTTGTCCCTTACAAACAACTTCAACACTGAATGGCAGTGCTGGCATTCTGTCCAACAGGTTTCAACCCTGCCAAGATGCTCACTATATTTTTGGACATAGTTCTACCACTGCATTGTTCCATTGGTTGCATGACCATTTTAGACTATTTTGACTTGTCAAATATGTACTGACACTGCCGTTTACTTCATCATCTGAACCAGGAGGTCATTCCCCGTGTCCGCCTATGTCAGACGATTCTTGCTCCATTTCACTGTCACAGGACCTTTGGCTCACATGACCAGTGTCAAATTCTAAATGCACACCTATTGCTGCTTTGGAGCTCCTGTAAACACTTGGCCCTCATCTAGCAAGTGGGTGAATCCACAGATGAGTTTCTACTTTCCCCAGGCCCAGCTACTGTGAGCCATGCCCACATTCCATTATAATACAGTACGTGTGTACATAACAGAGGAAAAGTGTGGGTGTATTTTACCCACCATACTGCTCAGGTAAACATGCCCAAAACCTGTTACGTGGAGTGCATTGTGGGTATAAATCCCAGTTTTTTTTTCACTTTTGCACAGGTGCATGCAATTTGCCGTTTGTCTCGCCAAGTGGGTGAACACAAAGATTGCTTCCTGTATCTCCCGGGTGCAGCTACTGAGGTGCTCAGCCAGCTACTATAATGCTAAAGTACAAATTTACAGCAGGAAAGTATGCGATGGGTTTTTTATTCCCACTATTTTGACTGATGTGTCTGGTTTTAATTTCTGCATATTTTTCAGTTATTTTTTCATCTTTCAATATTATATCTCTTTGCTTCCCTTTGTCATTTTTGTGACGTTTTGGTGATGATTAGAAAAGCTGTATTTTTGTTTTAGTAGTTAGAGTCACAATGTCAACTTCATGTAACTGTTAGTAAGAATGCTCTAGTTCCCTCCTGTGAACAATAAAGTGGTGTGCTTCTCCTCTCTTCTCCTTTCCTTTCCTCCACCCTCAATTTCTGTTACTACTATTACCTTTCTAGTATATACCTCTATGCTGTGAAGTAGGCATATACTTCAATTATCTAATTTGTCAGCTTTAAGACATACGCTTTTAGCCTCAGTTATAAACATTGAGGCGAACAGCAAATACACTTGTCCCGAATGTCTTCCTCCTGTTCCTCTCACAACTTGTCAATTGTATCATTTCCATATTTTACAGCATTATTTTTATTATCTATTCTTCAGCCTAATATTCATCCCATTCTCAGTCTTTTTGCTGGACTTTTCCTAACTGTTGGTGAATCGTCCTGGAATCACGCATGTTCGTACTTGCTTATCTATGAAATTCATAACTGAAGGGTGAGCTGGACACCAAAATCCTCAGTTGTCAGGCTTTATTGAGGACCTTGTAAGTGGATTCTACTAACTAATAACATGAAATGTTAATTCAAATAGATTTAAAGCTACTCCTTTCTCTTTCCCTCTTACACGTCCCAAACTTACCTGGGTTACCAAAAGATTCTTTTGATCTTTAAAGCAGAATAAATTTACTAGGCTACATTTTAGTATTACCATGAATAAATATATTGAGTCAAGTCTATTTATTTCATAAAAAAATCTTTGTGAATTAAGCCTCTATCTTTTATTCTGTATCACTGTTTTGGTCAACCACTTTGGGGACTCTAAAAGTCCACAAGTTGGAACATCGTCCGTTTTCTCTCAAATCCTTATGAAATATCTTTTTGTACCATCGTGCTTGCTTTTCTTATTTCCATTCTTTGGTCCACTTGTGGCATTTTTCTCAGGGAGCCTCTGTGCTCTTTCTAAGCTGTCTTCGTCTCTGGATATTTTTTTCCCCCTTCTAATCCTTTCTTGCATGTTGTCAGTTCCTGACTTATTCCCACCTCAATTATTGCCCTTTCAGGGTTCTTTGCCTCACTGCCTCACTTCATAGAGGCAATTATTTCATGAAGATTTTTAAAATTTATGATAAAACGTTTGACCCCAATTTCATCTGTGCTGTGGCAACCTTCCTCTGGGAAAGAGTCTTCACCCATTAATAAATCTTTGACTATTTTCTTCCCTTTTTCCTATCTTTGTATCTGGGAATATCTTTGTGTCAGTGTGATTGTTTCTTATGGTACCTCTGGTGCTCTAGTAGATCCTTGTTATTACTCCTGCGAATAGCACTGAAGATCTTTGTCAGCCCTGAGTGAGTTGGATTTGGTTTTCCTGGACTTTCCATTGACAGGAGGATGGTTCAGTTGGGGAAAGATGGAATCCCAGCCTTGCTAGTTTTTACAAATAGGGTCCCTCCTCTGCTACCACAGAAACAAATTGCTTCTATAAAGGGGTTCATCCTTCTGGTTAATTTCACAGCCCTGCCGAATCTAGTCTAGGAAGGCTTTGCCCTTTAGCCCTTTCACCATCGTCACTGCACATGTTTTTGAAAATGGGAGATAGAATTTTTGCACCTCTAAATCTGCCCTTTGCTTTTAAGAAAGGTATTTTTGTCTGGCTATCTCATCAAAGAAATCTTTCTCTGAGTTCCTTTCTCTTTGTTTTCTTCCTAATCTGAGCTTTTTTGGATTGTTCTCACACATATTTGGGGATCTTAGAAAATACCTATCCTCAAGCTTTGCCAAAAATAGGTTTAAATTTTTCATTCTCTTTGTTGCTCTTGGATGATTTCTAAGGAGAAAATACTGATTTATATAACCATATCTATTCCAGATGTACACATGTCTTAATTATTAAGATTTTAAAATAAGTCATACTTTTTACTAGGGCAAATGATAACCTGTTCTTTCTCGCTCCAATTGTTTCTTAAATGTTACCGAACCTAAACTTTTCCATATAAATTTTAGAATGAGTTTTTTAGATTATACACATACACAAACAAATATACACAGATACAAAACAGGCATATGCACAAAGAGATATTGAGATTTCAATTTTAATTTCAATAAACTTATTATTAATTTAGAGAAAACTGGTGCATTTATAACATTAACTCTGTCCAATAATATTATAGCTCCTCATTTATTTCTTTCTGTTTTTTTAAACAGAAATACCAAAGTGAGTTTTTATTTTAACAGGACCTGTGCACAGCACATTATGTGTGTCTTTGTACCTCAAAGTAAATTTGCACCCTTTTCTTCCAAAATGCCTCTTAGATATTTTGTTAGATTTGTTCTTAGGTGCCTCATGTTTTCTCCTTGTGATATAAACATTATCTTTTTAAAGTTTCATGTTTTAAATATACATGTGGTCTATAGAAACACAATTGAATGTTGCATACTGATCTCATTTATGCACAGGACATCTGCATAGCTTTCATTCACTTTGATAGTTTATATGTAGACACTCGCAGGTTTCTACATAAATCATTATATCCTATGATAATAAAACACAACCTGCTTTTTTAAAATCTTGCAGTACTATTCTGATGAGGAATTCTAGGAAATGTAGAATTAAAGCAGTGATAGCGGATATCCTTGGATAAGTATTGATTTTAAAGGGAGCACCTCACGTATTTCTCCAACACATATTGTACTTGCTCTAAGTCCTTGGTGGAAACTCTAGGTTAAGGAATACCCCCTTATTTTACTAGCTTACCAACAGCGTTACAAAAGAAATACAGAATTTCACCAATTTTTTTTCTGATTCAGAGATCATTGCTTTGTCTTTTAATTTGTGAATATTTAGGATTGAACTAATAGATCTCAATATGGAAACCATCTTTATACTAATAGAATAAACACAACTAGTCACGTGTATTATTAGTAAACATTACTGGATTTGGTAATTCAGGTATCATTCATCAATAACACCCTCACAATATCATTTTCAAGCCTTTTATTTTCAACCTTTCAAAGTCCTTGGTAGACAGCACGTAGCCAGGGTAGGGCCAAAGAGTTACTTGTTCATTTTACCCAATCTATAAATCCTTACCTTTTAACTAGAGGTTTTGCTCCACTTACATTTAATGGGGTCTCTCAGATATTTGAATTTATATCTACCATCCTATTTTCTGTTTACTCTGTTTCTTGTTTACTACTTTTTAAATTTTTCTCCTTCTGTCCTCTTTTGAATTATCAAGGTCTCTCTTTAACTCATTTTTTCATATTTGTTTACAGTTCATATATAATGTTTTTAGTTTTTCACATGTTACCCTTAAAATTTTTGCACAGTTAATGAAATCTAAAGTTAAATGTATTTTCTGTCCTCCCCAACAATACAAAGACTTTAGCATGCCTCAATTTAAATTAATCTTCCTCCCATCTTATATGATAATAGTCTCCAGTATCACCATTCTACCTTAATTGTTGACCCTCTAATGGGTTGTCTATTATATAATTATTATTTGCTAGTCAGTGTTTGTGCAAATGTACCCCTTTTTTACCTAGCATTTCTTTTTGCATAACATTTCATTGTTCTAGGTTCAATATGCTTCTTCCCTTTAGAAGAATACATCTTTCTGAAGTTCCTGCAGTGCTAAATTCTGTCACATTCAAGCTCTCCTCTTGATTGTCCTTTACAACCACTTGGACTTGCTTCATGTTCCAGTATCTCCCTTTTTCTCTTTGCGAACACTTATGCTTGTTTCAATCTTGTTGCACCTGATCTGTTGATTGACTCCCTCAGGTCAGTCATCTGCATCTTGGGCAAGAACTTGTGGGGAATGAGGAGATGGAGTGCTGAGTGACTTTCCCATCTGGTCATATGTTGCTATCACTGTCGCTTGTGGTGTCTGCCCTGCAGCAGCACAGGACAGGCAGTGACCCACCGAGGACAGTGTGGGGGAGAGTCAGTGGTGCCACCTCATCCATGCACCCTGCAGCCTCTGCATGGCTCTGTGGCTTCCTCCATGCCCTGGGCTCCCTCAGGAGAGACGTCTTTTTTGTGAAAGCTAGAACTTAGGCATCAATTGCACTGTCATTTGGGGTGGTTTCTTTTTAAAGCAAAAAATGGGTCAAAAATGATCTTGTTTGATGGTCTGGTTTCCAACTGCTGCCTTTTTATCAACCAAACCTCAGTTTTGGGATGATTAAAAAATCATATGTTTCTTGTATTTGTTTAGTGTCCTAATCAAGTCCTAGTCAGCTTTGCTACCCAGTCTCAACTCACATCACAGCTCTCCACAAACCCACAACAAACCCCCAACAACCCCCATAACACAGAGCTTCAAGAGTTGTGAAGCTTCCCACACCACACAGACTCCTGTGACCCACACTACCCACACGCACAGGCACAAAGCCAGACACAGCCAGATGCCCCACGGGCGATACACATTGCCTGCATCACCCACAAGTGTGCGCACATGTATTACACACGCATGCTGAAACGTGTACTCTCACACCATTCGCCTTGGCCAAAGCCAAGGGTCCAAACCCTGAGACTCCCTAAGAGCCCTGGAGGTGAAGACGAAAGCAACCATTTCCAAACCCTGAGGACAAACTCTTCTGCTTTGCCTTTGAGGTCAGGAGCCTTAGACATTTAGGGGCGACATTAAAAGACTTTTGTTACAGACGTTTTGTTGCCATATTTTTCTGAACAAAAATGGAATCTATTCCCTTCTCCAAACACTAAGAAAAATATGCAGAAATTTTATTGGTTCGCAAATAAAGGTGCTTCATAGACAAAAGATTTTGTTCCAATAGAGGCCGCAATGCTACACCTGCCTTCCAAGCGCCCCCGTGACCAACAGTGACCCATACGGGGCAGGGCTCACCTGGGCCAGGAACAGGCTCAGTATGTCACTGTGGTTAGGGCTCTTTCCACGCTGCCACATGGGCGGGTCATGGTTTGGCATTTGTTTGATAAAGGAAAGAGGCTCAGAGGGGGACACAGCTGCCCAGCATCACCAGGACCTTCTGTGAGGGCAACTCTGTCAGATGTGGGGTGTGGGATCCAGCCTGAGGTGTGCAGAAGCGCCATGTTTGGGGAGACAGGCACCAAAGATGACTCTGAGTGACCTCATCTCAAATGGGGCTCTAGACTGTGGCTACAACCAGGTGGGGCAAGGCTCAGAGGAGAGGTACATATAGCAAGCAAGCAGTGAGGGCTCAGAAAATGAGCACACATACTCACTCACCAGTTGCCCTTGTCTTTGTGACACCTGATGCTGCTTCCACCAGCACAAGGGTATTGCCATCACCATTGTCCTGGGAGTCCAGGTGTTATGACTTACATCTACCCCCAAAGGCCCTAGGCGCTCATAGGCAGGGCTTTTGGAAGGTGACAGAATCAGGGAGATGATACAGCTGACTTGCTGTTACGAGGCGGGGTCTGGTAGGAAGAGGCAGATCACTGGGGGTGTGACCTGGAAGGGTGTATCTCCCTCCCTGGTTCCTCCCTTCTCTCTCTGCTTCCTGGCTGCCATAATGTGAGCAGCTTTTCTCCACCCAGGCCCTTCCACCATGCTGCTGCTGTGTTTATACCTCCCAAACGTGGGCTGAAACTGCTAAAACATGAGCCAAAATAAACCTCTCCTCCTTTAAATTTTCGGTGTCCAGTACTGTGTCTCAGCAACAAGAAAGTGACTAAGACGGATTTTGGGAGGGGGATCATTGCCATGACCACCTGACCACGTGGTTTAGAAGCCTTTGAAAAGACACTTATCAGAAGAAGTACAAATGGCCAATAAATACATGAAAAAATGTTCAGTATCGCTGCCATAGGAGAAATGCAAATAAAAACAACACTGAGATTCCATCGTACACCAGAAAGAATGGCCATCATCAAGAAATCAAGTAGTAACAAATGCTGGTAAGCATGTGGAGGAAAAGGAACCCTTCTATATTGTTGGTGGGAATGTAAACGAGTGCAAACACTATGAGAATCAGTGTGGAGACTCCTTAAAAAAACTACAAATAGAAATTGAATTTGATTCAGCTATACCTCTTCTGGGTATCTTCCCCAAAGAGTTAAAGTCATCGTATTACAGGGACACATGCACACCCATGTTTATAGCAGCACAATTTATGATGGAGCTTGGTATCTATATCCATCAATAGATGAATGGATGAAGAAAATATATTTATACACAATGGTGTACTACTCTGCCATAAAGAAAGATAAACTTGAGGAATTTGCAAACAAATGGAGCAACTCGAGAACATAATGTTAAATGAAATAAGTCAGACACATGAGTTTAAATATTCCATGTCTTCTCTTATATGAGACCCTCAGAAATATATACATAGAGAGAGCAAAATAGAAAATGGATAAGTAGGAAGTAGGGAAATCTTTTTCAAGTGGATGGGGGAACAAGAGATGGAACAAGAGATGGAGGGAAGGAGAGGAAGGAATTGGGTAGAGGATTGAAAAACAAAAAAAGAAAAAGCAAGATGTATCGTGTACATGTACCAACTCCCCTCCCCACAATAAATGTAATCATCCAATACTGCAAACATGTACTAATAATTTTTTTTAAAGCCTTTGAAACTAGTTCACAGAAGGAGTTCTGAAAGGTTTGGAGATGCCAGCTAGAGAAGCCCTAGAATGCTGTGAGCCAAGCTTGGTGGGAGATGCTGGTCAGAGAAGACCAAAATGTTGATAAAACTGCAAAAACTAAAGACCAGGCTCAGGAGGTTTCAGCTGGAAACAAGGACTCCATTGGAACCGGGCTAGATGCTGTGCGTGTTATGCTCTGGCATGAAGTTTGTCTACATTTTGTTCGTGTCCTGAGACTTTGGGGGACATGGGTGGTGGAATGGTTAATCTGGAGAAGGACATGTCAAGGCAGCCCAGCACCCAGACTGAGGCACCAGGGAAAGATGACACACCCCAGGAAAGGATCCACGTCCTAACCCTACTCCACACAGAACTGGCTATGTGATTTCAGAAAAATCCTTCACTCTGTCATCTTAGTCAAGTCATTTTAAAAAGCCTTAAGTTTCCAGGACTAGAAATAGTATCTGCTTAGAAGTTTGTTTTCTGAACTAAAGAAAATGAAGCATATTAGCATTGGCCAGAATGCCGCAGGACCAGCCCTCAGTGACATCAGGCCACTGAGACAGTCTGAGAATGAATTTGCTTCCTGGCGCCCTTTAACAGCAGGAGTTTGGGCGATGGGCTGGCCCCGAGGTGAGCACGGGACGGCAGAGGAGAGTGAGGGGATCACGGGAGCCTTAGACCCGCGGAGAGGGAGAGGGTCGGAGCAGCAACTCCTGTCCCTAAGCCTGTTGCACGGAGCACTGTGCCAGCTGCTTGCAGAGGACCGCCGCAGTGGCAGCTGAGGCTGGGAGAGCAGCAGTGAGCAGCAGAGCAGAATTTGCATCCGATTTGACTGCAGAGCACAGACACCGGCTCCTCCACTGCCCCCCAGTTCCTGTCTGAGCTGGCCCGGGGGTACCTGGCGGGAGCCCAGCTTAGAGACCATGGAGTCTCCCCGCCTCTGCTCTGACGTGAAGTCAGGGCTGGGCCCTGCCCTGCGTAGGAACTCCCGTGCTGCGAACCTGCAAGGGAAGGAAGCAGGTGGAAGAGACGCCCAGACAGGAGAGTGTGGGTGTGGAGGACAGAGCCTGGCTGGCAGGCGAGTGTGCTCCCAGAGCCCTGGCAGGCCGTCGCGGACACTTGCTGCCTGGGGCTGAGCACTGAGCTCTGGGCTTGGAGAGTCACCTCCTGCGTGGGCAAGGGCGGTGCCAGGGTCCAGGGTCCAGGACTGTGGTCAGGAGAACCCAGTGTCCCGGTCTCAGAGGGACCAACCATCTCCCTAATTAATATCCTTGAATCCATGAAAATTCATGGATTCCGAAGCCAGAAAGAGAAAAAGACAGATTGAGCCCCAAAGGCAAAGGGCAGGAGAGAGCCCCGCAGAGGGCGGAGGAGACGCAGAAAGAGACAGAGCTGGCGAGCGCGCTCCGTGGTGCTCCGGTCCGCGCCGCGGCGCCCTGCGCTCAGCCCACAGCGCTCCAGCCAGGGCGGCAAACTGGAAACAGCTGCGGAGGTTTTGGGTTTCCGCCCGGCCTCCCCCCCGGCCCCTGGCTCGGCCCACCCGAGCAGTTCCCCTTAATCCCGCTCTCTCGGGGAGCTGCGCCATGGAAATCCTCCGCTCGGCTCTGGCTCCGAGAGGTCGGCCGGGGCTGATGGTAGCCGCCGCTGGTCAGAGGCTCCAGGCCCCGTCTGGTCCTGCGCTCTGCAGACGGCCCTGACCTGTGAGGCTGCTCAGTGGGGCCAAGAGGGCGCCCACTCTGGGGCACCGGCGGGTACGCCCGGAACCCTCGCTGGTCGCACTCGGGGAGGCGGGCGGCGCACCCATACACTAGGGTGCCCTTTGAGGACTAAGGGGCCCTGCCTCACCTTCTCCCGTCTGCCCTACACTGGACACAGACCCAGGGGACTTTCTCCAGGGGCTCAGCCACAGCCCCAGTTCATCAGGATCTGCCTGCAGCCCTGCTGAGTGCCAGCCCTGCACTGACCCACCTCGGCACCTGCCGTGGGGAGCTGGGAGGTCACACACTGCTCACCCAGGTCCCAGGACTTGGCCTCTGGAGCTTGGGAATCAACAGGCCTCACTGCCCCTTCAGATGCTGAGATGAGACCGTGTCCACACTAATCCAGACATTGCCCGGAAAGGCTGTGTGACAGAGCTGGGCCTCTAGGCCATGTTTCCTGCTCTCTAGTCAAGGTGTCATTTTGTTCAGAGTACCAGGCTCTCTCCTCCACTGAAAGCACGCAGCGGGGTAAAAGTCCCTGCCCAGCTGACAGTTCCAGGCTGAGCCAGGCTTTCCTGGGCCCCGCAGCCCAGCCCTGGGGTCAGCCACATGGGGCGAGGGTGCAGCACAGGTCCCGGCAGCTGCAGCTGCCACGGCCCGGCGGGAGGCAGCAGCACCCGAGGTATTGCCGTGGACTGGATGCCCACTGTTGAGGAGGGAGGGCCTTGGAGAACCTTTGCAGCTGGCACTCTGCTCCCCACTGCCAGCCCTCATGTTCCCTCACCTTCCTGCCACCCCCTGCAAATGAGCAGACCAACTGGCAGGAGACCTAGCATCACCAGAAAGCAGGTCTGTCCTTCCAGATCTCCCTGCCTCCTGCTACTCCTGACTGTGCACACACCAGACACTCTCACCAACACCTACACATGGTTGCACACACACTCACCTTGACCTCACAGACTTGCTCCCACAAACCATTGCGAATATATAATCATCTCCATTGAGTTCACACTTGTGCACACTTAAACTCACACAATCTCACTCACACTTGCAGAAAAAAGCTTTGGTACCCAGATAAGGGTCTAAGAAATGGGATCCAGAGCAAGCTTGCAGTCCAGAGCCCCTTGCTGTCACAGTTGGGAAAGACTTCTGGGCCAGCTCGTTCTCTTCCTTCATTTTGTAGGTGGCACAGCAGAGGACTAGAACTCACACTGGCTTCCCTGGAGTCATGCCAAAGGGCCCAAGACAGCGCCAGGGTCCCATTACCAAGGTCAAGAAATACAGCTATGGTGGCTATCCCAGAAGCCCCTCCTGGTCCCTCATTCCAATCACAACTCTCTCCCCTCCCTAAAAGGAACTACAAATCCTACCTTTTTAAATATTATTTTCTTGATTTTCCTTATCACCCAGATGCACATCCCTTGATATCATTATTGAGTTGTATCGATTTCTATATTTGATACATATTTTCCATCTTTTTCAATCCCCAACCTTCCACCTCCACCACTTGCTTTTCCTAACAACTTATTGGTGGAAGAAACCAGCTTTTTGACCTAGAGAATGTCTGCAGTCTGGATTTTGCTAATGGCCTATTCTTGGTGCCATTCACCACGAGTATCAGTCCTGATTTCCCTGCTGTATTAGTCACTTTCTCATCACTGGGATACAATACCCAACTCAAAGGAGGAGAGGTTTATTTTGGTTCATGATTATAGTTCATGATTGATTTGCCCCAAGGTAGAAATGGCATGGCAAAGGGGCAAGCAAATGAAAAGCTGCTCACATCATTGTGGCCAGGAAGCAGAGACTGAAGGGAAGAGGCAGGGAAAGAGTTATCCCTTTCCAGGTCACACCCTGTAGCCTCCCTCTAACAACGCCCTGCCTCCTAATGGCAAGTCAGATACAGTGCCTCCGTAATCCAATCATTTTCCAAATACATGAAGCTTTCGGGGCTATTTTAAATCCAAATCCTAACATTCTGTCCATGGCCCCCAAAAGACTTGTGTCTATCTCTACACAAAATTCACTAAGTCCTATCTCTAAGAGTTACCAAAGTTTAAATAGTTCTAGCATTGCTGAAAAGTCCAAGTCCAAAGTCTCCTCTGAGACTCAAGGCAAACTCCTAGCTGTGAGTTCCTGTAAAAATCAAAAAGAAAGTTAAACACTGCCAACATACGATGGCACAGGGTAAACATTCCCATTTCAAAAGAGAGCAGTAGGGGGACAGAAAGGAGTGGGAACAAAGCAAGACTGAAACCCAGAAGGCCAATCAATAAATCCTATAATTCTGTGTCCAGCACCTGAGGCAAGTTGTGGCCATATGTTAACTTCAGAGGGTTTGAGTAACTCTGCCCCGCAGCATTGCAGGTTGCAGTCCTTATGTCCTCTCTCTTGGGGTGGCTTTGTTCACTGCCTGAAGATTTCTTCAACAGAAGTTCTACATTCCTGACTTCTCCAACTTCCTAGGATGTCCACTACACCTTCAGCTTCACATTCACAGCTACACACACTGCCTTCTCAGGGGCACACTAGCTGGCCTCTCAGACCTTCTGAAATGTGTATAGAAGCCTCCCTGACCCTGCAACTCTTACATTCTGCAATTCTATAAAACCACCACCACATGGATGATGCCAATGTCTGCCACATTAGCCTACCCCCCTTGTATTATGGCTGCAGAGAACTCTGAGTGCCTAGATGAATACTGGGGAATCAAGACCCTAGTTGACCTTTCCAGGGGGTCCAGGGGCTCTCTTCTCAAAGGCCCTATACTTCCATACCATTGAGCCTGTGAAGAATGGGGTCTTGCTGATTCTTGAGATGCCCTCAAGGCATCTCTCCTATTGTCCTGATGCAAAGCATTTGGCTTCTTTTTAATGCTAATCTTTTCAGCAACCATGCTTTACTTTGCTCCAGATTTACTGACCCTGTTTTTATAGGTATTTCCTTTCTGGCCACCAGCAAAATTTTTCAAATTACTCATCTCTGCTTTTGGTCCTGATTCTCATGGTAAATACAGCCAAAAACAGCCAGCATTATCCATGCCACAGCTGAATACTGGACTATCTTGAAATTTTGTTCACTATATTAATTAGTCTGCCACCCTTAATCTCTGCCTCCTGCAAAGTCTCAGGACATGAGCAAAGTGAAGACAAATTTTGTGCCAGCACATAACACACATGGTCTCAAGTCCAACTGCCAATGGAGTCCTTGTTCCCAACTGAATCTTCCTAAGCCTGGTCTTTGCCTGCTGCATTTTTATCAACATTCTAGTCTACTGAACCCTGACTAGAATCTTCCATCAAGCTTGGTTCACAGCATTCTAGAGTTTCTCTAGCTAACATCTACAAAACTTTCCAAGCTGCTCCTATGAAAAAGTTCCAAAGGTTTCTACATCACACAGTCAAGTATACTCATGGCAAGGAGCCTATTCTTAGTACCAAAACCTGACTTAGTCACTTTCTTGTTGCTGAGACACAATACTTGACACCCACAACTTAAAGGAGAGACTTATTTTAGCTCACAGTTTCAGTGCATGTTAGAAACAGCTTGGCAGAGAAGCATAGCAGAGGAAAAGCTGCTTACGTCACAGGAGCTGGGAAGCAGAGAGTAAAGGAAAGCAAAGAGGGAGATTACCCTTCCAGGTCACGCTTCCTGTGACCTGACCCTAACCAGGCCCCACCTCCTAATAGCAAGTCAGCCATAGTGCCCTACGATCCAATCAACTTCCAAAAACATGATGTTTGGGGGGCTATTTTAGGTCCAAACCATAACACCTTCCAGTCAGTAGCTGAATACTGTAGATCAAATATCTTTGGCAACACAAATTGTGCTCTTCCGTCAGAAACACATCGTGTCTGGCCACATGTGCTTTTGGGGTTGTCAGCAGCCATCGGTGTTTAAGGTCAAGATCCATTCATTTGTTGCGTATTGCAAAATGTCAAGGAATGCCAAATTCTTTTTTTTTCCCATGTATTAGTTGGAACACATTTTTATGACTTATTCTTCTTGATGCTTTAATTTTCATAAGTGAAGGACATGGGTTTGGGTCCTGGGAGGAAGGAAAGCATGTCAGGCTTGGAAGAGCAGCAAAGATGTTACATATTTAATCTGTGAAATCTCTTAGCAGCTTAGGATGTGAGCCCTGAAAATACCTCAAAGGTGAGTCCATCCCAGCTACCCAGTCAGAGCAAGACACCTGCCTGTAGTCTCCCTCCTTGTTGGCTATTCAGCCTCTGCTTGTACCCTGAATGGGTCAGGGAGCTCACTATGTCAAATTCGTTCCATCCTTGGAGATGTCTGACTATGAAGGGTCCATCATCAGGCTATAGGACCACTTACTTGGGCCCTCCCGTGGAGACTCCGCAGAGAAGGCCTTTCACTTGTCCAGAAACAGCCTTCTGAGACTCCTCCCTGGAGTCTCCTCAGCTGATTCTCTCTGTTTCTGCTCTTCTGAATGCAATTTCTCATAAACTCCATAGCTGTGGAGCTGTGGCTGATATTTGCTCAAAATTTCAAAGCAGGCTTATCTATAATTTTCCAAAGGCAGACCATCTTTTGGAGGCAACCAGGCCCAAATGTCAAACTCTAATGCTTCAGCTCACATCCCAGTTTCACCACAGCCCATGCTGACCATGGTGAATGAAAGTTCCTGGCCCGGTCTCCCATGCACAAGCTCCTCCCATGTCTGTACCAAGAAGCCACATTTCACAGACACCTGGATGTAAGACAGAGAGATGGATGAGGTAGCTAGACACTCTCTTCTCCTGACACTTAGAAGAAGCAGACAAAGTGAATCAAAAATAAAATCAGCACAGCACAAAAAATGTGGGTCAAATTATAATTGCAAGTGACTTTTGAAAGAGAATGTTGAAGCCATCATCTTTCCTCCTCCTTTGGAAACCTCCAAGACCCTCCTGTGATTAATGATATCACTTTCCACTCAGACTTTGCAACACAGACCCTCTGTCTTTCCCAAAGCTTCCCTTCCCTCACCCGCCCACCCACTCATTCACCAAGTCCAGCCACTAGGCCTCAGCAATGTCTCTGCAAATGTGCTCTGCACTTTTCCACTTGTCTTCTACCAGATGTCCCACTGCCTGGAATGTTCTGCTTGTCACTTGGCAACATCCCTCTGAACATGAGCATCTCTAGGCTCTACAGCTCAGTCTTCAGGCCTCCATCCCAAACACCTGTCCTGGATCCCAACCCTCTTCAAAAGCAACCTTGTCTCCCACAGACTCTCAGGGCTCTTTATTGGATGAATGAGTGGGCTCATTAATACCAAAGGCATTTCACTATTCTAGGCACAGAAGACCAAATAACAAAAGAAATAGACAAAATTCCTTTCCATTAGACTCAGCAGAGTCAAACAATGAATAAAATAAGTAAATTAGGTAGTATATTGGTAAGATACATTGGAAAAATTAAAATGGGGAAAAGGCTTCCCTTGTGGTGGGTTGAAATGTAGGACTTTATTACTCCCGTGACATTTGAGAAGAAAGAAAGAGTTTAGGAAGTGGACCTGTGCAGAGGCCTAGGGAAATGGTTGAATGAGAAAATGATGAGCGAATGAATAAAACTCATTGAGTGCAGTGATAAATGAATGAGAAACTCATTGAATGAATGAATGAATGAGTCAAGGAGAAGGTGGGGTTCTGTCTACTTGGTTCATTGTAATGGATTACGTTGCATTATATTGACCAAACTATACTCACTGGAAATAAACTAGCAGCTATTTCACTCACTTCCTGGAGTGCACATGGGCCTTGAAAATACGCCTGTCTGGGATTTGACCTTGTGAAGTGGCTCTGTGATGGGTCATATCTAGATGTCCCCTTAAAGCCTCATGCAATCACAGGTGGGGCTTTAGGGAGGCGGCTGGATAATATGAGGTGGGTGTGACGCTCCTCACGTGAGTGTGATGTTGGAGGTGGAGCTTGGGTGGAAGAGGTGGGTGTCTGGGTGTGTGGCCCGGAAGGGTTTATCTCCCTCCCCTGCTCCTCCCTTCACTCCCTCCACTTCCTTGCTGCCAAGCCACGAGCATGAGCAAGCTTCCTCTCCTGTGTCCTTCTGCCATGCTGTCCCGCCTTGGAGCCAGCAGACTATGGACTGCAACCTCTACAAACGGGGAGCCAAAATAAACTTTTCCTCCTTTAAATTGTGGGTGTCAGGTATCGTGTCTCAGCGACGGAAAAGAGACTAAGACAAACTCCAAGAGCTATCTTCTCTTACAGGCATCCTCCTCCCAGGGCTCTGAAGGCTGCACCCCACTTCCCCACAGCCACGGGCCTGGGCCAGGCTGCAGTGTGAGAACAGCAGGTGCCTCCAAGGAGGAGTGCACAGCACGTCTGCAGAACAGGGCGGTCCTGCTCTGGCTGGCTCCAGCCCCCTCCTGGAAAGGGGCAGGTCGGCTCCGTGTGCCTGCCAGCCATGCTCTGAAATAAACTGTGCACCAGGAAACAGAAGGTGTTACTGTGATGGTGTCTTCGGCCCACCCACTGGGAAGTGCCAGGGGCCCAAGACACAGTGCCTAGTGTGGGGCTGTCAACCAAATACCTGTCCCTAAGGAAAAGGAGGCCAGGTGAGAGCTGGAGTAAGACATGAAAGATTCTATCTCTGTTCATCCCTGGTTAAATTTTTTTCAGGCCAGAAACAGAAGGAAGCCCAAGTTTGCAGAGGGAACAGCAATGTGAGGGCAGGATCGAAGGCCCAGAATAGGCCTGGGGTGCTGTACGGTGCTGGGCTCAACGCCAACTCTATAAGGGCAGCACAAGGCAGGCAGGGCAATGCTGCCCTCAAGAAGGACAGGCCCAGGAGGCAAGATGGCACAGAACTCAAAAGGCAGGGCCTCTAGTGGCAGGCAAACTCAGGTTCACGTCCAAGCTCTTCAGCCTTAAGTCAGCTCCTTAATCTCTCAGAGCCTAAACCTTCTCTAAAACGAGGACAATCAGGGCATTCCTACTTTTATAAGGCACTGTGCCCATTGCTGCCACATAGTAAAGAGTAGAGGATAGTCATCATTATTAATATCTCCTAATATATTATTAATAATTGTATAGTAATATTATATCAATATACTATGATAATACACTGTTTGTCTTTTTTATGGTGGTACTGGGGATGGAACTGAGGGCCTTTGCATCGAGCCACATCCCCAACTCTTTTTTATTTTTTCAGACAGGATCTCACTAAGTCACTAAGTTACCCAGATTGGGCTGGAACTTGCAATCTGCCTGCCTCAAGCCTCCCAGAGTGATATTCTTCACCTTATATCATTAAGTATTATGAGGAAGATCTGAACAAGCAATATGTTGGGGTCAATCAAAAAATAGCTAATATGAGCTGGGGCTAATTTAATAGACTTCAAGGGTTCCAGAAGAGGGACGGGACAGAGCTGGTTGGTGAAGTGCCCCCTTGTGGCCCGTCAGGTCCTGGGCCTGCCCCTGGGCAGGAGGGGGACAGCTGGATGGACACAGGGGAGGCAGCCAGGGTGTGAAGGGCTGGAAACCTCCCCCCAGTGGAAGGCAGGTGCCGCTCAGCCTGCTGGAAAGGAAGCTGTAGCCACCCTGATTCTGGCACAGTCTTCAGGGCCACCCCAGCATGACAAAGCAGAAGCATGGAGGTGAGCTCTGCTCCGGGGCAGAGCTGTAGCCTGGGGGAAAGGGAGCAGTCACAAGGGTTTCAGCTGGGTTTCAGCTCTGTCTTTCTGTCATGTTAACAAAAGCTCTCTCTAGTGACTAGCTTTGTAGGGATGGAGTTCCACACCATTAAAACTGTGTTAGAAGAACCTTAGAAAAGCTCTAGCATACTAACAGAGTTCTGCCCAGAAGACAGATTGGGCTCCATCAGCACCTGGACCTTTCTTGATCTGATTCATGGTTCATTCGTCCTCGCTGGAGTTTTGGAATTATAGACATTACTTATCCATTCATCTGCCATCCATCCCCTCACCATCCATTCATTCCACTCTTGCTGTGGCCAGCACCAGGGCCATAGAAAACATGAACTCTGTCTTCCTTGTTTACAGTCTAATTCAGTGGCTCTCAAACTATGTACATTTCTGGAAGAGGGACCAGCTATTTGCAAAAGAATGAAGTTGAGCCCCTACCTCACACCATATACAAAAATAAACCCAAAATGGATGTGATACTTAAACTTAAGGCCCCAAACTATAAAACTCTTGGGAGAAAACATGGATAAATCTCTAAGACCTTGAACAGATTCTTAGGTATGACCCCAAAAGCACAGGAAAAGAGCAAAGAAAAAATAGGATAAATTGGACTTCTTCAAAATTTAAAACTTTTGCATTTCTAAGGATGATAAGAAAGAGGTGAAAATACAGTTTACAGAATAAAAAGTATATTATATATTATACCAAATATTATATCAATATCTTATAAGGGAATTATATCCAGAACCAATAAAGGACACTGAAAACTCACTAAATAAATAAGTAAACTAATTTTTTAAATGATGAAGGATCTAAAAAGACATTTACCCAAATAAGATAATAAAAATGATCAATAAGCACTTAAAAAGATGTTCCACAACATTAGTCGTCAGGGAAAGAAAGAAAGAAAGAAAGAAAGAAAGAAAGAAAGAAAGAAAGAGAGAGAGAGAGAGAGAAAGAAAGAGAGAGAGAGAGAAAGAAAAAAGAAAGAAAGACACTTCTAATTGTCACTGAAGGGACAGTTGGAAATGTCACTGCCAGGCACAGCCCACAGTTCCAGAGTTCAAGCCGCCAGGAGCGGTCTGGGGCCCCGCAGCTCTGAAGGCCCCCAGGTGTTCCCATGTGCGGCCCAGGTTGAGAACTGCTTTTCTGGGGGAGCCAGTGACTCCCGTTTCCTGAAAATCTGCAAGCTGCCTCATGGTTCTATCTTCTGCTATTGCCATCACAGGCCGACGCTGTAGACGTTACAGGTCCACGGTCTTTCTTCCTTGATTCCCAAATCTAAGATCTACAATAGAGAGTTTTTCTAAAACTTTGCAGCAAATGTATTTGATGTGAAAAAACCAACCTGAACCTGCATGAGGTTATTTGGGATCTTCGCTAACTCCATGTAATGTCCATATTCATACAATCCACTGCAGAAATGAGAGTTTGCTGACAGGCCGCTCTCCTTACCTGGCTGTGCGTCTTTTATAAAATGTGGCACTAAGACATTACTTTCTAAAAATTTGAAAAATCCTGAATTCCAACCACATCTGTCCCCAACATGTCAGATATGGGACTGTGAAGCCATGTTTGTTCCCATTTTACAGATAAAGGTAACCAGGTCTGAGAGAGGCAAAACAACCTACCTAAAATCCCAGAGTCCACAGTCAGGCCTTGGTCCCTCCTGGTAGACAGGAAGATCCTCTGCACCGTTCCCGTCCTCTCTTCTGTCCTTGCCAGCCCAGGGGCTCCTGCATGCCCTACTGCCGTGATGGCGAAACTTCTCGAGCTTTCAATGATAAACGGCCCACCGCGGCACTCATGCTGTAGGTTCACCACCACTGCGCTGGTGGTGGGTGCCTGCTGCTTCAGACCCACTGGGGACCAGCGCCTCGGCAGCACCTCATCCACCACGCAGACGGGAGCTGGAGCCGGTGTCAGCTTGGTAATTTCTCTGCCAGCCACCCTCCTGCCTCTCTCCCAGCTGCAAACGGAAAATCCAAGAAGGTGGTCTGCTTTTTTGGCAGATGCAGCCCCACCGACCGGGATGGTACAGCTAGCAGGGAAAAGCCGGCTGCAGAGCCTGGCAGAGGGGCCAACACTGGGTTGGAACACATTGAGTGGAATTAAGCAAACAGGAAGAATGCTAATTCTGTAACACCAAGACTTGTACAAAATATTGACAAGAAAAGACAAAGAAGATGGCAGCCTGAGGGCCATTCCTCCCATTCTTTGCGCCCGGCAGTGGGGCTTGTTAATGTAATTAACAGCAATAATCACAGCTACTATTTAATGAGTCCCAGCTCTGGGCCAGCAGCTGGACTCCACACTTCCCAGACAACGACATCGCCGCAGGGTGTGAAGTACCATTGTCCCGTTTTTCAGAAACCTAGACTCTGAGAGATGGTGTGAACAAGACCCAGCCCGAGCAGGGCTGGACCCAGCTGCCGTGGACTGAAGAGCAACCCTTTTCCCCGCCACTACATAAAGGTGCGTTTTAGCCAAAATCCTGTAAAGAAGAACTCCTTTCCTCAAGTTGAGGGTAGGGCAAGCAGTAGGATACTTTTGATCCAGTTTCATTCCTTTCCTCTTCTTTTGAATTGAAAATCTACCCAAACCATGTGGGCTTTGGCTACTTTCTTCTTAAGATTTGATGATGAGTTACCTAGGCCATTTCACAGACTGAGAAACTGAGGGCCACAAAGAGCAAGCAGCTGCGCCCGGCCACAAACCCAGGTCTACCTCTTCCCCTGCATTTCTCTCAGATTGATGCCAATTTCCTGAAGTCCCACAGTGGGAGAACACTGAGCGGGGAGAATCAAGATCCCTTCTCTTTAATGGACAGAAATACAGCCTCAAGGGAGGGCTCTGCAGGGCATGGGCCAGCCAGTCACTCATTCAGCCATGCAAAACTGTGCACACACCCCTTTTCTGAGGTCCTGCTGGGCACTAGGGACACAGAAAAGAATCCAACACTCCCTAGCTCCTGGGAGATCCGTCCGGGCCAGGGGTGCCAAACCTATGGCGTGCGTGCCGCAGCGGGCTGTCTTTATCATTGAAAGCCTCGCCATCGTTGCCAGGTGATCTACCTGTAAACCTGCAGTTCCAACCCAGGATAGTGCAAGCTACGATATTACTGTGGGCAGGTCAGGGAAGGCCGGCGCATCAGAGAAGGCTTCATGGAGAAGGAAGCATTAGAGTTGAGAACGGAAGGAAGAGTGGACTTTAGTCAGGTGGGCAAGCTGGAAAGTAATCCCAGGCCCAGGGCACAGCATCTGCCAGGGTCCAGTGGGAAAAAGACTCCGGCAGCCCTAAGCGGATCAGGTGCCTGGCGCACAGGGCAGAACCTGGACCCCAGACCCACCAGGGTGTCAGGACCATCTCCTCACCCCAGTGGCTGTGGAGAGAGTCACGACCAAAAGGACCTACAGCAGGGGTGGTTTTGACGGGTGACTTTTAAGGTATTAACATCCTACACAAATATTCATGCTGAGGAAAAGACCCTGTCCTGGCTCCACAGTCCAGCAGCCTCTACCGCTCAGGACCAGGCAGTGACGTCCCTTGGTCATTAATCTCAGCATGTGCTAATGTTTGATAAATTGCCCAACAGTTGCATTAGCTAATAACTCCCCGAACAAAACCAGAGAGTTCATCTGTTTTTATAAGACGCCCAAGAGCATCCTGGGAACAGGCACGGTGGTCGTGAATAAAAGAGAAACATTCATTTATGGTAATTGGTTTCAGCTCCTCACTTGGCTGCTCCCTCTGACCTAAATGTATCCAGTTGTTCCCTCTGCCTGGCTCCGGTTTGGGGGTCACTCCTAATGGTTTAATTCAACAAAAAATGTCTGCCATTTCCTGTAACCTCTGTCTTGTTTCACCCTCCTCCCCGAACCATTTTCTCCCAGGCAGCATCTCTGCAAGTCCCTCCCGGAGCCATTTCCTTCTCAGGGAACAAAGTCAAGATTGTTGACAGAGAAAAAGGGTCTTAACTCCAGGCCAAGAAAAGAAGGTGGGGGGAGGGGATAAGCGAAGGTAATAATCATTTGTTTGTCTTCCACCCGGACTTCACAAAGCAGGGCTTGTCCAAGGCTGGTGGTCAGGGACTCTGACACAGAACATGGCCCTGGTGACCAAGGGCAATTTATGGGGAGGGAACGAACACAAATCCTCATTCATGGAGCCGCCATAGAGGAAGTGACTGGGAGGAACATTTGTGCGGGGCTAGCCAGGCCCTCCCTCGGTCCCTCCCACGGGTCTGAGGCTGCGGAGGGCTGGGGAGAGGCTCCCTGGGTGCTGTGAGTTTTGGCCAAACCTCAAAACCTGAGCACAGCCCTGCCCGCCCCTGGAGGCTTTCTTTTCCAGTCCTGAGCGCGCATGACCTCCCACAGGGCAGTGGGCATGAGAGTGGCTGGTCCCCGGGTGCCAGCTGGACTCTCGGTCACTCAGGTGGATTTATGAGCCTCGGCTGGCATCAGGCCTCCCCACCCGGGAGGGGGTCGGGGTGGGGTGGGGGCAGGGAGGGTCTGGAATACATTGCGACGGCCAGCCGCAGGGACAGCTTGTAAACTTTGTTGGGATGCATCTGGTAGAAAGGCGTTGTATAAATATTAGATCATTATCGGCGTATTGTGTTTCCCCGCTCAGGAGGAGGAGGGGCTGGCAGGCCCCAGATGCCTTTCGTCAAGTAGACAGGGATGGCTTCGGGGAGTCCTGGGAATGGCGCTGCTTGCCCACAGGCGGGGGCGGGGGGCGGATATTGGGGATGGCAGAGGTGACCACCAGTCTGGCTGCCAGCGAAGTCTCTGTCCACCAGGCTGACGGGAGAGCCGGAGCAGGACCCCGGCTGGACTGGAGGGCGCAGGCTGGCAGGAGGTAGGATAGGTGCAGGCAGGAGCTATTTTGTCTCACGATGTGACCCTGTCCCTCTCAGAGGGTCCTTTTCTCCAACCACATGACCATGAGGGGCTCTGACCTCATGAAATACCTGGCCAGTGCCACCTCATGCTGGGCACCAGAGACATAGAGATGCAGCCCGACTCGGCAGCCTCGGGGCCTTCCCGGGTGGGAGAGCGCGCCCAGGGTTTTTGGCTTCAGAGCTCTTTGCTGCCTCCCACCCACATCCAGCAGCTCCGTGTCCTAAGAGAACCTGTGTAGGCAAAAACCTCAGGGATGATCTGCAAGCGGTAGTCTTCAGGGAGTAGATAGCGCGCCAGTAACATCAAAGCAGTGTCACACCAGCATCGCTGCCACCATTATTAAAGTGCTCTCTGCGGGGCCCTCTGGCTGTGACTCTCCACAGCCCCTGGGGTGAGGAGACGGTCCCGACACCCTGCTGGGTCTGGGCCCAGATTCTGCTCTATGCTCCGGGTACCCAGTATACTTGGGCCCCTGTTGTCTTCCCACCTCCGGTCCATGGCGTATGTTGTGGTCTAGCCTGAGTGACTTCCTCCAGCTTGTCCACCTGACTAAAGTCTACTCCTCCTCCAACTCTCAACCCTAATGCTTCCTTCTCCAGAAAGCCTTCCTGACTCTTCGTGGCAGTCTGGGGCTCATTCTGTGTGCTGCTCGATCTGGTAAGACGCCCCACACCACAGCTTGCACTATGTGGACTTGGAATTGCAGATTTGCAGGTGGATTTCCTAGACTGTGATCTCCCAGGAGTCAGCCAGTGTTTGATCCTTTTCTGTGTCCCTGGTGTCCAGCAGGAGCCCAGAGAAGGGGCACAGAGAGCTTTAAATGGATGAATGAATGAATGACATTGTTACGACTTGTATCTGGATGTCCCTCCAAAGCCTCATGCAGTCATAAGTGGGACTTTTCTGAGGTGGCTGCATCTAGGGTGTGTGATGCTGGGATTATGGGTGACCCACCCTGGGCGTGAGCGCTACTGCTCTAAAGGCGGGTAGCCTGGATGGAATACAAGGGACAGAAAGAGAGCTGCTTGCTGCTCCTTGCTACGTCGCTGCTTGTCGCTTGCTACTGGTTGCTCACTTCCTTGCTACCTCGCTGCTCTGCTGCCTTCCTGCCTCTGCCTGCCACAGACTGTTTCTCCTCTGCGATGTCCCCTCTGCCTTGGAGCCAGCTGACTGTGAACTGAAACTCCATAGTAAACCTTTCCTCCTTGGTGTGAGCGACAATAAACCTTCCCCCTTCAACTCTGGGTGTCGGGTAATTTGTCTCAGCAATAAGAAAAGTAACCAGACGGACATCATTGCCATCATCACCATTACAACAACAGCTTCTATTTGTCATACACAAATATCAAACCACTTCATTTTTACAACACATCCACCAGGTTAGCAGGATCAGTGCCCACTTCACAGTTGGGAAAACAAAGGCTTCAAGAGTGACTCACCCAAGGTCATATGGTTAGCATGGCTTTCAAACCCACAGTCTCCCCTGGCCTTAAGAAGCTTTTATTGCAACTGGGAAGGAGACAAAGGGGTGTAAAAAAGAATTAAGAGGTATCATGTCCCAAATACCCACAATGAAAGTAGGAGAAAAAGAGAGAGAGAGACAGAGAGAGAGACAGAGAGAGAGAGAGACAGAGACAGAGAGACAGAGAGTGAGAGAGAGGCTTCTCTACAGCAGGGATCACAAAGCACAGGGAGCCCCAAAGAAACACAAGCTCTGCTCCGGGGGAGGCCCTTTGACCTAGACCCACAGACCCTCTGGGGAGAAGCCTGGTCGCGGCGTAGCCCCTCTGCCCTCTGGTCTCAGTGAGAGGGCCTGCCCCGCTGCCTACCCCATGCCGCCCTCTTCCTGAGTCTGGTGCCCACCTGCTGGATGGGATCCAGTGACTCTCTAGGGAAACCATCAGCATGTACTGATAGGAAAACTAAAGCACAGAGAAGTGGCGTAACCTGCCCCGAGCCACACAGCCAGTAAGTGGAAGCCAACCCCGCGTTCACAGTTGGGATGAAGACCTCTTTGGGACCTGAGTGTGCCCTTGTACTAAGACACCTGTACTCAAAAGCTCGTTCCACCACCGTTCCGTCTGCGCCCTGGGTCTGTGCCTTGAGCAGCTCCTGTCTCGGAGAACCAAGGGGGTGGAAGGGGGTTCCGTGATTTCTGAGTCACCTGTGGGCTGCTGCTTTCTTGTCCCTGCCTTGCTCTGTAAAGCTAGAGTGCCAAGCATTAGCTTATTTTTCAGGTGGGGAAACTGAGGCCCTGGGGGCCAACATGACTAGCGCTTTCACGCACGTCCAGAAGAGAGGTGGCTCCATAAGCGCAGAGGCTGTTTGGGCGGCGGCAATGCAGAGATCTGCCTCACCTCTCCAGGCAGGTGGAGGGTGACCAGTGCATGCGAGGCCAGGTGCAGAGTCAGACGTTCACCGGCGAGCCTCAGCCATAGACGGTTTCCCTACCAGGTATGGTCCAGCTTTGTCTTGAATACCTCCAGAGGAAAAAAGCTCACTACCTGTCAGTACAGCCATGGTTGGACTATTCTGGTTTCCTTCAGTCAAAGGAAGCACTTTTTATGGAGAAGCAAAAGGGATCACCCAGGAGGATAAACCGGGCACTACAGGGAGGCAGGGGAAGCTATAAACCTCACCAGGGAGAGCTTTGGGCCGTCCCAGATACCTGGACGCTGCCGTGAAATTTGGCCCCCCAGAGTGAACTTCCCCTTTTCCAGCAACAGCAGACACACATGCAGCATCGCACAGCTCAGACACGTCCAGATACAGCCCAACCACTCTGCCACGCGGCCAGGCCAGGAGTTACCAGGCAGCTAGGGCAAGACAAATCCAAGGGGCTCAGAGAAAGCAGGGCCCAGAGTTCTCTGCCCCACGCTGCCACGGGGCGCTGCCCAAGTCAGCAAAATGCCACCCACATCGGGTGCCTGATGCAGAGAGCGCTACCAACTCCTCCACATTTGGAATGGGGCACCCTCACGCCCCGCCGAATTCCAGGCGCTGCTATTCTAGGCCGATCAGCTGTGCCACCCCTCTGTCCTCCACCAGGCCCCCCACACGGATGTCCCAGAATCAGATCCATGTGTCACCGGCTCCAGCCTAGTGCTGGGCGAGGTGAGCTCTGGATGCTCCCACCGCCACCGAAAGAATCATGTCCCACCCGGCCAGGGCCAGTCCTGCCCTTCCCTGATCGTTGACCCCAGTCTGGCCTCTGCCTCAGTGGCGACTCTTGATACCTCGAAGCCTCTCGACACCTTCTGGGAATCCAGAGACCAGAAGGGAGATGGAAACTGTCCCACTTGACAGAAAGCGGACCAAGTACCAGGGAGAGCTCGGCGGGCCCTGTGTCCTGACCCAAGCTCCTACCTGCCCCACAAAGCCCGTCTCATAGCTTCCGAGCTGGGTTGGGAAGGGCAGTGGCTCCTGCTCCTTCCGCCTCCCAGGAAAGCAACAAAGTAACACAGTGCAGAGAAAGTAACACAGTCCCTCCAGACATAGGATGGAATCCCAGCTCTGCCACTAGTGAGACTTTGAGTCGCCCCTTGCCTGAGTCTATTCCATTATCCGCGGCGTGGACTGAGGTTTCTGTGACAGCATGCTCCACCCCAGACACAGCAGTAGGTAGCATCCTGTATGATTTTAGCTACTATTACGCTTTTATTTATTTTATTTATTTATTTATTTTGGTAGTACTGGGGATTGAATCCAGGACCTTCACACTGAACTGAAACACTAGCCCTTTTTTTTATTTTTTATTTCGAGACAGAGTCTCACTAAGTCACTAGATTGCCCGAGCTGGGTTCAAACTTGTTATCCTCCTGCCTCAGCCTCCCAGAGTGCTGGACTGCAGGCACCAGGGGAGGCCTGACCCCCATCACTCGGTGAGCTTCCATGACTATCACTTATTAGTGATACATAGAAGAGAACAGAGGCCTTGTAGAATTATCACACAAAGGGAAGACAGGCGGCAAACATGTTCCTGGCGTTCTGCAGGAGTAGGGGCAGGTAGAGGACCCTTTTCCCTCAGTACCATTGCTGGGACTCTTATCCGACATCCCCTCACCAAAGTGTGCCAGTCCTCGGGGCCTTTTTCTGTGCACACTCCTGCCGCCCAGGCCACTAGACCACTCTTGTAAGCACAGGGGACCCCTACAGGGCGGCACCGACTATGCCCTGGACCTGGCTGCCCAGTTCCAGGAGGGCAGGACCATGGCCCACCTACCGTAGCCCCACAGGATTAGGTACGCAGTAGGTGCTGGAGAGCTGTCAAACAGCGGATTTCCAGAAGGACACTGAGCAGTCAAAAGAGCCTGTGCCTTGTAACATGACAGGCCTGGCTTCCCTGCACATGGGCCTCAACCCCTCTGAGACTCTGTTTCCTGATCTGTAAGATGGGCTGCACAGGACGGCTTCGGGGTGGAGAGAGTCAGTGTGGGCCTCCTTAAACTGTGAGGATCGGATCACCCCATGGATGCCAGTGCCCACACAAGCCCAAGCAGGATACAGAGGCCAGGAGAGGCAAGGGATCCTCAGGGCCCAAAGAGGGCCATCCCAGTCTCTGCTGACCTGGGGCCCAAGGGCCAGGCCCCAGGTTAGTCCTGTCCACGCACAAAGGGCAGAATCTACAACAAATACAAAAAGGAAATCACCGGAGGCTTTGCAGAGGCCCCGAAAGGCCTTGAAGTCAGTTAAGGAGAAAAGTTTCTGAGCAGGCCCAGCCCACAGAGCCCCCAGGACAGCGCGGCACGGCCACGGCCCACTTCCCGCGGCCGGCACACACACGCAGCACCAATGTGGTAAGACTTATGCACGGTCCCCGCCATGGGAGCCAGCTGCCTCCCTCCACCAGCCGCCCCCTAATTCTTCCAATGTGGCTGAGAGCTATTGAGAAGGAGGAGGAAAGGGAGGGGCAAGACCACCTCTGCTGACAGCTCGTTTACAGCAGTGCATGGTCCCTGGGGGGACAGGCCCTGGGAGAAGAGGAGCTGGGGAGGGGGCAGCTCACAGCTACCCATGACACACTGCAGGCACTGGGAGAGGCCTGATCCCTGTCACTCGGAGTGGCTCTGGGGACCACCACAGCTGGCCAGAGCCAGAAAAGGCCTGGGTGAGCCCAGCCCACAGTGAAGGCCTGGCAGCTCCAGAGCAGGCCTGAGCCCGAAAATAACAAACGCTGCCTGCCAGTCCCCACCCAGCCCCTGTGTCTTGCCAGGACGCCCAGAGGGCCTTGGTACGGCAGGGCTGCCTGGGCTGCAAGGTGGGTCCAGGGATGGAAAGATGGAGGCCAGTGATTCAGAGCTGCCTCCCGCTCCTGGTGGCCCTTGTGGCAGCTCCACATGAGTGAGGCTGGCTCACGGGTCTGAGGGGCTGGGCTTCTACTTCACGTCTCCCTTGGGCTGGCTGTGTAACTCTGGGCTGGACGCAACCTCTCTGGATCTCTGCACTGAGGGACTGAAAATGCTTCTCTCTGTAGAAAATAATGCTAAGTCCAAAGAGAAGAGGGCACTGGAGCCAGCTGTTTGTCATTCAAATCCAGACTTCTTACAGTGATTCAAGCTCCTCTGGAAAGCAAAGAGCGAATAAGGGCTGGAGCTGGGATGGGCTTAGCAGCCATGAACTCAGAGGACACTTTTCGAGGCTCATGTGGCTGAGAGTGGTTGATGCTGAGGACACTGAGCTGAATCAGCCTTAGTCCTTGCCCTTCCGGATCTCCGCGTCTGGTTAAGGACTAATTACGATAAAAGGCAACTGGATGAGTGTGACACTGGAGAGACAGATGTTATTCGAGAAGAAACAGAGATGAGCCACCGGTTTCCACAAAAGAACTCAGGGCAGATGGCCATTGAACTTGACCTCAATAGTATGGTCTTTTTCTTGTGTATGGTACCATGCATGTGCCCCAGGGGGTGGATAGATGGGTAGATGCATGCTGGGTGGATGGCCGAGTGGGCAGATGGGTGGGAGGGATGTGGAATGGGAAAGTAAGTGGATGATGGGTAAATGGATGAATGGATAGATAGGTGGATGGAGAGGTGGGTGTGTGGGAAGACTGGTAATTGCTTTTTTTTTAATTTTATTTTAATGGTATATTTTAGATATACAGAGTGATAACATTCATCATAGGTGATTTGTACCAACACATGATATATCTTGCTGCTTCTTTTTCTCACATTTCCCTCTCCTCCCTTTAACCCCTCCTCCCTCCTTATTTATAAATGCTTTGTTTCCATTTTTTTCCTTTCTATTCTTTTTTCTCTTGTCCCTCCATTCCTTCCCCCTCCTTTGTTCCCTTTCCCATTTGAACAATTTCTTCTCTTTCCCAATACAATACATTTTAGTCCTTATTTATACTTTCCTTTTCTCACACCAGAGAAACAATGTAGTACTTAAACATGTGTGTCTGATTTATTTCACTTAAAAGTACGTTCTCAAGATGCATCCATTTACCTAGGAATATCTCAAGCTTACCATTCTTTATGGCAGAGCAGTACTCCATTGTATAGACAAAAACACATCTTCTTTATCCGTTCATCAGTTGATGGGCATTTGGGCTGTTTCCGAGATTTAGAGATTACAAACTGTGCTTCTATAAACATAGATATGCATATATTGCTGTGGTATGATGCTTTTAATTCTACTGGGAAGATCCCAGGAAGGGGAATGGCTGGGTCAAATGGAGCCTCAAGTCCTAGTTTTTCGAGGAATCTCCACACTGATTTCCGCAGTGGTTGTACCAGTCTACACTCCCACCAACAGTGGAGAAGGGTTCCTTTTTCACCACAGCCCCTCCACCATTTGTTATTGACCAATTTCTTGATAATAGCCATTCTTTCTGGAGTTAGGTGGAATCTCAGTGTTAATTTGCATCTCTTGAATGACCAGTGATGTTGAACATTTTTTCATATGTTTATTTGCTGTTTCTACTTCTTCATCTGAGAAGTGTCTATTCATTGCAGTTGCCATTTTTGGATTGGGTCTTTAAATTTGGGGGGTCTGATTTTTTTAGTTTTTTATATACTCGAGATATCAGTCCTTTGTCAGAGGAACAGCTGGCAAAAATTTTTTTGCACTCTGTGGGTTGTCTCTTTGCTCTATTGGTGGTTTCTTTTGCTGCACAAAATCTTCTTAATAAAATGAGATCCCAGTTGCTGATTCTTTGCGATATTTCCTGGGCAGCTGGGGTTTTGTTCATAAAGTCTTTACCTACTCCTATATCTTCTAGAGTTCTACCTATTCTATCTTCCAGCATAATTTAGTGTTTCTGTTTTAATATTTAGGTCTTTGATCAACTTTGATTTTAGCTTAGTTCATGGGGAAAGACACAGGTCTAGTTTTAATCTTGGCATGTGGAGAGCCAGCTTTTCCAGCACCATTTATTAAACAGGATATCTTTCTTTCAATGAGGGTGTTTGGCCCCTTTGTCAAAAATAAGGCGACTGAGAGTGTTTGGGCCTCTTTCTTCATCTTCTAATCTGTTCCATTGGTCCTGGGGTCTGTTTTTTTGCCAGTACCATGTTGTTTTTTATTACAGTAGCTTTGTAATATAATTTCAGGTCAGGGATTGCGATGGCCCCTGCTTTGCTTTTGTTACCCAGAATTGTTTTTACTATCCTAGGTTTCTTCTGGTTCCAAATGAATTTTAAGGTTGTTTTCTCTCATTCTGTGAGGTATGCTATTGGTGTTTTAATTAGGAGTGCATTAAATCTGTGTAGCGATTTGGAGCATATGGTCACTTTCACTATCTTGGTTCTTCTTACCCAAGAACAAGGGATATCTTTCCATTTTCTAATATCTTCTTCAATCTCCTTTTTCAAAGTACTGTAGTTTTCAATGTATAGATCTTTTACCTCCTTCATTAGATTGATTCCTAGGTACTTCATTTTTTGGATGCTATTGTGAAAGGTGTTGTTTCCCTAATTTCTCTCTCAGTGAGTCTATTATTTGTGTACAGAAATGCTATCGATTTTTGAGTGTGGACTGGCAGACTGGTAATTGGACGGGTGGATAGATGGGTGAGCCAATAAATATGTTGAAGAATGGGTGGTGGGTGGATGGATGGATGGAAGAACAAAGGAGTATTTCATTAGATTGGTTACAACCATTCTGCCAGCCACTCTAGAAGTGGCTGCTTCCTTCCCCAACTTTTTAATGCAAACACCTGAGGTTCAAAGAAAGAGTGTGACTTTTGAGGGGAGAATTTTTTGTCGTTGTTTGTTTGAGACAATCTCACTGTATAGTTAAAGCTGGCTTTGAGCTCACTATATAGCCCAGGCTGGCCTCAAACCTGTGGTAATTCTCCTGCCTCAGTCCCCCAAGTGTTGGGATTACAGGCATATGCCACCATGCCTAGCTAAAACAGTGACTTGTTTAAGGTTATACAGGAAAATAATGGCAAGTCCAGAACTAGAAATCAAAGCTTCCCGCTTCTATCCACTACTCTTCATACTCCTTTCTCCTGTTCTTCTCTTCCTTCATATAAATATTTATGGCAAGAAGAAAGAAAAGGAAAAAGAGAGGAAAGGACAAGAGATAAAGAAGGAACCAGTTGAGCTTTTGTGGTCAGGGTCTTCGATTCTGGCCCCGATCACAGACAAGTCATTTCACTTAACTTCATTTTTTTTTTCTCTATCAGTAAAAATGGGCTTTGATCACAGACAGGAAATGTGCTTTAAAGGGCGCAAAAATCCCTTCACCAATGGGAGGGAAAGAATCATTTTTTTATGGCCCCCCCACTCACTGTGTCATGCTCTTGACCCCAGAGAGAAATGAATCCAAGCACTGGGTCAGCACAACCCCACAGGCCCAGCACCTGTGAGGAGGCTGGAAGACAGAGCTGAGAGTTGAGGGGGCGACAAACTGGCCAGTGTGAGGTCCCGGGCTCAGGAGTGTAGCTAGAGTTCACACGGCCCGGGTGGCGGCTCAGCGCAGCAGCTGAGGTGGGTATGGAAACCACTCAGCACAATTCATGTGTAAGCCATCGTGTAGCTAGAGACACTGCTGCATTCAGACGCACATAGAAAGGTCTAGCTTAACATCAGATATAGCTCAAAAGAACCATAAATTATTATTATATAATTTTCCCTTTGGCCAATAATGCTAAAAATGTGCTGCTTGGAGCAGACAACTCCCACCCCCAGGTACACCACTACCTGGGCTCTGGCTCCATGGGGAGGGCGACGGGGCAGAGTAGAGCCAACACCAGCAGCTCAGCAGCCCATGTCAGCCTACAGGGCAGAGCGGGCACAGTGCAGAGCAGCAGGCAAGAGAGCCCATCGGCAGCAGTGCCATGCGGGGGCTCCCCAACTCATGCACCGGGGAAAGGTCCAGGGCAGGGCAGGTGCTGACGGCCGGGGGCTCCATCTGCGACTGAGGTCTCGATCTCTGCATATTGTATTGCCCAGGAACGGCCCCGTTGGGCACTGGAGGCTAAGGCAAAGTGCTGGCCTCAGAGCCCCGAATCTGGCCTTTAGATTGCCACCCTGCGATGGTCCCAGTCCTTATTCTCTGTCTGCTCTTGGTCCTTTGATCCATGAAGTGAGCACCATGTTTCCTCTGCCTCCATCCAGGGCAGCTGTCACTGGAGGCAGGGTCAGCCCAGCCACTCTGCCCAGGTGGGGCCCTCATTGCCTATGGAAAGAGAAGGTGCCCGCTGGCCCGCAGGCACCTCTCGGAGGTGAGGGGGGCAGAGCTACAGTTCTCCATCTGTGTGGACCTGGAGGGAGCATTTATTAGAGAGAGTGTTGTCTGTCCCAGGTCGGGTGGGCTCTGCCCTCTGCACCCACCGTGCTTCCCCTACTCGCAATTGCAAGGATATTACACCATGGACTCCAGTGCCAAGGGCCCGGGCCAGAGCCCAGGCTTGGCCCTTCTGAGCTGCATGGTCTTAAATCTCTCTGGGCCTCAATTTCCCAACGTGGAAAATGAGGGAAGTGGCAGTACCTGCTCATAGACATGTTGCAAAGATTAGAACAGTACCCTGCCCATCATAAGTACAATGTCAGCACCAGCTATTAATAATATCAATTATTATTAATAATTGCCTGATGTTGAGGCCTCCAAGAAGCTTCCCTGCCCCCAAAGCTAGGTCATGTGCCTCCTCTTAGCCCCCACAGGCCGCTGTGCCTCCCTCTAAGGAGGCCTGTATCTTGCTCCCTCTAACTAGGGAGCTCATTACATTCTGTGCTCCCTCTAACAAGGCCTGTTACATTCTGTTCTCGGGCTCAGTTTATAGAAGAGGAAACTGAGGCCCACAGACATTAAGTGGCTCGCCTCCCTGCCCTGATCTTTCATCCTCGGTGCACATAACCCCGATGGCAATCCACGTGCTCCCTCCCAGTGCCCCACTCCACCCGGGCACAGGGCACCATCCGAGTGAGGTTTGCAGGGTGAGGCCCAGGAGGAAGCGGGATGTGTGAGAGGAGTCACCTCCATCAGACCCAGCATGGGGAAGCTGCTACCAGGCGGGAGAGGAACCTCCAGCAGCTTGCTGGTGTTGGGGCACAGAAAGGTGGGAGGCAGGGACAAGGATGAACAGGTGGGTTCTGCCACATCACCACAGCCTCAAATGCCAGGCCAGGAGGCTCAGACAAGACACCACAGCAAGAGGGAAGCCAACGGGCCATTTCCAGTAGAACACAGAACTGGTCAGATTCCTATCAGGACCCTCCATAAGCCAGAGCCCTGTGCAGGGCTAAGTGTTGTGGCTAAGAGTGGTTTGCCACTCACAGCCGTTACACACCCATCTTCCACCAGTTCACAGGACCCGCGGGGCAGGGACTGTGCATGGTGTCCATCCCCATGTCCCTGTGCTTGGCACAAGCACACACTTGGAAGACAGCTGTGCAGGTAGTTAATTAATCAAAAACAAAGCACATGATGCTCACTGTTGTGAACCGTCAGAGTTGAGCATCCCTCAGTCCAAACCTTGATATGGCTTCGCGATGGAATGGCCTCGACAAGGCTTATGGCGAAGCCTGAGTCTCAGCCAACTCCTCCTCCAAAATGAGTCTAATAATTCCCTCCTCCCCAGGTCAGAGCTGTGGTGGATTTTCCAGCACAGAAGGACTCAATAAGTGGCAGCTGAAAGAACAACACGAAGATCCATGGGCGAAATGCCACAAAACCACTGCCCGCTTCAGACACGAGCAAGTGGGCGAGAGAGTATAAAAGGACAGAATTTTAAATCTGAGAGGCCTGAATTTGGGTTTTGTCCTGCTCTTTCCTAACTTTGGAGTCTTAGAGAAGTAAACTGACCTGTCTGGTTTCTTCATCTGTTCAGTCTGGGTATTAGCGCCATCCAGATCTCAAGGACTTGCTGTATGGACTCGAGGAGATGACAGATGCGCTCAGTGTATACAAACGTGGGTGATGATTATCACGATGTAACAGCTCATAAAGGCCGGGTGGAGCTTCCTGCTGTAAACAAGTCCACCCCCCACCATCTGAAGACGGTGCCTGGCCCAGCACTTTGTTCCCAGGAAGGCCAAGCTGGAGGGGCCAGCTGCGCTGGGGCAGAGGCCAGGGGAGCTCCTGGCTCCCACCATCTGCACCTCGGCTCGGCCCATCTGTCCAGCAGCGGGCACGCATGTGGCCTCAACTGAGGGCACAAGGTCTTCGGGGTCAAGCAGGAGAAAATTGGGGGCAGATGAGGAGACCATTCCAGCTTATTTTTAGAAAGTGGGAAGGAGAGGGAGACAGGAAGACCCTTGTTCGTGGCTTCTCCACCATGTGGAGGGCAGGCGGAGGGTGGGCAGGCTGCCAGGTGGGGGCCGGACACAAAGATGCGTCCACTTCTGCAGCTACTACCACAGCCCTGCAGGATGGCCGTCCCGCAGCCCAGCCTGGGTCTCAGTCGGCGCCTGCACCCTGCCCTGGGGCCCTCTCTTCCCAAACCAAATTGAATTAGAATGGTAAATCAGATTATTTATTTATTTATGTATGTATTTATGTATTAATCTTTAATTTGTTTTCTTTAAGCATCACAAAGGTAATGTTCTAGAATCGACAAATCCCAGTCTTGAAGCATGCACTAAGAACCTACTATGTGTCATTTCCACCTCAGGTGATAGGAACAAGACTAATTTAGTAAGGTCCCGCTGGTACAAAGTCCCTGCTGCCTTGGAGAAGGACAGTGAACACGTAGCTGGCACACGGCAGCAACAATGAGCGCCTCTGGAATCGGCTCCAAGTATCAGCCCAGGCAGCCCAAGGGCCGTGTGGAAAAGCAGGCACAGAGCCACACAGCCTCGCAGAGAAGCACCAACGCCAGTCACGTGATTTTGAGGGCTTCCCAGAAGCGGCAACAGGGTGACGGCTAAGCAGAAGTGCTGGAGACTCCATAGCATAAGGACAACGTGAAAAAAAAAAAAAAAGGACAATGTAGGAGGCAGGAAAGTTTAAAGCCCTCGTGGGACCTGCAAGGGAAAGAAGGGGACAGGAAAGAAGGGGTTTAGGGACTGTGTCCCCTTTTGCATGTACGACCTCCCAGGGCAGCCCAGCCTGCTGGGGCTGTGCTCTCACCCACAGCCCAGGCTGCACCTGGGGTTGTTCCGGGTCCATAGTGCCCAGGACCTGGAGGAAACGCTGCCTGCCAGGGATGCTGAGCAGCAGCCAGGCCTGGGCTGGAGGAAGGCCTCCTGGGCAGCGCGAAAAAGATCTTTTGGGCTGGTGTCTGGGGGTAGGGGGGTCTGTGGGCCCTTGGCACAAGCCTGGCACACAATAGGGCCCACCACATGGCAGGCCTGCAGAGTACAAGTTCCCTGCCCCTAGTCCTCCCTGGGGCTCTGAGTCAACAGCCCTGGGTGCCAGGGGCAGCAGAGTGCAGTGATTAAGATGGTGACTCTGGAGCCACATCATTAGGATGTGATTCTGGATTTTCGACTTCCTGGCTGTGAGGCTTGGGTCTGTTGCTTTACCTCTCTATGCCTCAGTTTTCTTGTCTGTAAGATGGATGTAGCCATACTTAATAACACACAGGTTTGTTGTGAAAAGAAATCAGTCTTTATAAAGCATCTGAAGCAGCGCCAAGCACGCAGCAAGCACTGGGTCTCACCCATTGTCACTGTGGACCTCCAGAGGGTATGTGCAGCTGAGAGAGGGCTTGCTGGGGAAGGACTGAGCTGAGCATGCCCAACACTCCCCTTCAGGACCCCTGGTGGGGCTAAGGCCACCCGAGTGTGGTGGATATGCTGCAGTCGGACCTGGATTAACCGTCCTCTCTAGGGTCTTTTGACTTTTATAAAACAAGTCTGGCAAGGCCTGACGGAAAAGAGGGGGCCTGCTCCAGGAGAGGCTGGCCCAAGGCCTGACATCACAGGCCCCAACGTGGCTACTGTGGGCGTCTTTGGGAAGAGTTCAAATCTGACAGGAATTTTCCAAATCGTCCATTTTCCATTCTTAGCACTGAGCCCCCATCCTCAGATCTGACTGTTAAATAGGACTTTGAAATGTGTCAGGAACAAGAAGGTAAAAGTCAAAAGACCCTAGAGAGGACGGCTAATCCAGAGCTGGCAGCAGCATGTCAGTCACAGCTGTCAATAGAGAAGCGCGTGAGTATTCACGGGTGTCAGCGTGCACACGTGGAGGCACAGACGAGCATGTATGCGTCCCCGACAAGGGTATTCTGGGTATTCTGGGACAGACAGAGGCACCGATATGCATGTCAACAGGAAACTACAAATACTAACGCACTTGCATCACGTGCATGTGAATACACGATCATGCGCACAGCTCAGTGCTCCTGTGCCCGCATCTGCCTTGTCAACAGCACAAGTGGCAGGAGACAAAGCAGGCCGCACACAGAGCTGCAACAGTCCTACACGGCCCCACGTCCCTCCGCCTGCCTGTGTGAATGCAGTAACACACCTGCCCGTGTATACGGTTTGACTGTGACTTCCAGCCCTGTGCTCCTGCATGGCGTAAAGAAGACGCACCCAGGGGCAGCGGAAGGATGAGGAGCCAGGTTCCAGCTGCCATCTGAGGCTTTCTTCTCCTCCAATGGCCCCGAGAGGGACCTGGGGCCCTGCCTTGGGAGGCCGGACACCAGGCTTCTAGCCCCAGACGGTCCCGGCCCTCACAATGCAGTGAGTGTCCGGCCTTCTCTGGGCCTCAGTTTCCCCACCCATGTCTCAATCTCAGAAACTTAATGTCAGAGTTAGGGGAGCTCTCAGGGGCTCCCCGCGCCGAAGACCCTTCACTCTAGAGGGAAGGTAATTGGGAGCAGCTGCCACTGGCAGAAATGTGGGGGTCTTCAGAGGGGGGTTGCTGGGCTCCCCAAGCCATGGACACTGCCCCGTGGTTTATGTCAAATTGTCAGCCCTAATCCCACTTTCCTCTCGGGCAGAGCCGCCTTCAGTGGACCTCAGGAGAGATGGCCTGTCCAGCTGCTGTGTTTATAGTGCTTAGACGCCGCTGGGAACCTGATCCGGGAGACCCAGGGTGGGCAGCCCCACTGGGCCACGCCATGTCCACACTCATTTCCCGGAGACTGAACACGGCCGCCCGCCCACTTTGCTGAGTCCAGCTGCCGGCCACCCTCCTCGGGAGGGTCTGGCTTCCAGCAGGGAGGCACCAACGATGGCTGCAGATGGCGCCAGGGCACAGGGAGCTATTGGGAAGGCTGGATGATGGGGGGAGTGCCATGGAGCCAGGAAGGGGTGTCCCCTCTGCAGGAGGTCCTGCTGTCCCCCAGGTGCCCTGGCCCAGCCTTGCTGACGGACTCCTTCCTCAGCCGTGGAGATCAGCAGCAGCAGCAGCAAGCTAGAAGCCCACTGCCTACGAGCTACAATCGCTTTGTACAGTTTGTAATGTTTGAGAGGGAAATTAAAAGAAGATCTTTGAGGCACATGAAAATTATATGAAGTTTAAATTTCATTAGCCACAAAGTTTTATTGGGGCACAGCCACACTCCTTCATATCTGCACGTTGTTCTGTCTGCTTTTGCACCACAGCAGCATGGATTGGCGGTTGCAGTAGAGAAAATATGGCCTGCAGAGCTGAGACCACTTACTATAGCGCCTTTGCCAACCTCTGATCAAAATAGGCATGACTGGTAGGACGGTCTCGGGTCTCGATCTAAGGAGCTCACATAGGAATAAAAAGATGCACAAAACGTCACTTTGTTTCCTAAAATTTAATTTCTTACCCCAACTCTCTGGAGTCATTCACATCTCTGGAATCTTCAACATGTCAACATCGGGGGCCCCAGGAAAGGCACATTCAGTCCCTCAGCACTGGCCCACACTGGGGTACCCGAGAAGCCCCAGGTGACCCTGATTGTCGGGCCTCCTTCGCCACCTCCATGGGGCTCTCTCCCAAGTGCACCAAGAGCCCTTCCTCCCGGGGCTCTTGTCACCTCCCCAGCATTGCTGCTTGAGAGACAGGCCTGGCCCTGCTTCTCATCCCCTTAATGTTCCTTCGAGACACTCTGTTTATCCTTCTTCCCTACTCCTTTCTCTGCGAGCACTCTCCATTCTAAAAGCTCAGACATTTGGAGAATAGAGGCCAGAAAGTCTTGCAGCCCTCTGTGTTCTGCCCTATCAACCTGCCTCGGGGCAATGAGCACAGGGCCAGGCCCTGGAGAAAGGAAGGGGAGTGGAGGACACACAGACACAGGCAGGAACCCAAAATCCAGCCAGGCAGGCATCGCTATGCTCCACTCGACTCTGCAGTCAGCCACCCATTCCCATCCCCTCAGCCACGGCCCTCACACCCAAGAAGACAGAGATGCGCAGGGCACCTCGACCCTCTCACTGTCCTCAACCAGGGCAATGGCTGGTAGCAAATGTTGGACAACAACTGTCCTCCAGGAGGAAAATGGTGCTTATTTATAGCATTTGCTGTTTTCTGTGATGTAAATACACACACCATGGCCAGTTCCAAGCTACCTACACAACACCACCGCATGCAGAGCTGAGAAGAATCATGACTGTAACTCTGTCATCTGGTAGGAAGCAATGAGGCGCACCATTGCTCCCCGGGGACTCTGACACATAAACAGTCGTCACACACAGGTCAGTGGGCTGAAAGAAGGAAGAGGAGCAGCAGACGCACCAGGGAAGAGTACCAAGCCAGGCTTGGAGAGTGTGGGATGGTGCGAGCTCCTTAGAGGAAGTGGCACTAATTGGAACCTAGAGGAAGGAGTTTGCCAGGCAGAGGATTGAAGGAAAGGTCTTCTCGACCAGTTTACACTTGCTTTCCTGGCAGCCTGAGCCCACACTTGTATGTCCAGTTTGAACACTATTTTTCTCTGGAGGCTCCACAGGTTGTGCAAGTTAGAAAGCCCATGTATGGGTATAAGAGTTGAGCACAATAGGAGCCACCTAGGGGCTCAGTGAAGCATAACTCTGGGTGTGTCTGTGAGGGTCATGGAGGCCCAACCTTGATATCTATCTCTGGTTCCTGACCACTTTCTTTCTGGTGTTCTGCTTTGCTTCCCAGTTGTCATGAACTGGGTAGCTTTGCTCTGTCACAATCTTTCATCATGATGCTTCTGCTCTGGAGCCAGCATCCATGGACTGAATCTCCCGAAACTGTGAGCTTCTCTTAAATTGCAGGTTGGTGGATATTTTGTCCCAGCAATGGGGAAGTTGCCAATATAACAGGCCATGCATGGTTGGTGGAAGGGGCTGGGTCAAGCACAAATGATGGTTCTGGCTGGTAATAGATTGTGCTTTTGCTCCTAATTACTCCTGCCCCTTTCCTGTGAGAGGACACTGCATCCCCACACACTGCCTGGCTGCCTCGCATGGGTAGAGTTATGTGGGGCACAGTTTTAGGTCTTGCTTTGGCCAACCAAATGTGAGTGAAAGGAACATTAAAAGTTCTTGTGTGGTTCAGCCATCTCTCTTATTGCTCTCTGCTCCAAGTAGCTCATGTCTCAAATATGGACAGCTGCTTCACAAGGATCCTGAAATAAAGAAGACACGTGGAGAGATCCACAGTCAACCCACAGCCACCACAAACAAAACATAATGTGGGCGAGAAGTCAAAACTTCTTATTGTAAAGCTCCTGTTTGGGGCATGTCATGGTGCATCTGCTACCACAACATAAGGCACAGAAAACTAATACTCAGCCCATCCCCACCCAGTGATGGGACACACACCTCAAGAGCCATTTCCAGAGCCTACAGGGACACACCAAGTCCCTGAGTCTCCCTCAGTCCTCAGCAGTAGTTTACACACTCAGGCTAATGAGGCAGGCTCAGGGTTCTTGAAATACCCAACACTCTCTACAGTTCTTGGATTGCCGTGTGGTCCCCGGGGACAGCAAGAGGAGACCCTGTTCCTGTCTATCCAGTTCACCTCTCCCCTTCTGACTACAGCTATTTGTAAATGTTTCTTAGTGTCCCCCAAAATTGCTCTCAGTCTCAACCCCAAATCACACCAGACGTTGAAATCTCTCTTCTTTGCAACATGGGCCAAATGCAAGAAACCTTCTGTATGGGAGAGCAGTTAGACAGAAGAAGACAGAAAGTGGGCTCTGCACTGGGCGGTGCCCGGGACCGGAGTGCATCCGACCCAGCCGCCCCCCACCCTGGGAGCTCCTGGGCTGGTGGGGCAGGGGAGAGTACAAATGCTGCAAGGGAGGATGGCTCTTCCCTGTTGCAAAGTGTTGTGGGTAGCAGGGGAGGCAGCGACAGACAATGTCTGCACAGTAGAAAGTCTCTGGAATAAGTTAAGGGATGAAGAGATGGCTGGAGAAGAGAGGGAGGAGCAAAATAAAATCTAGAAGGGTCAAAGGACCTTTTCCAAGACACAGAACCAGATCTGGAAAATAGGAACATCACCAGGTAAAAAGGAACAGAAGAGAGGGTGTCACAGCCCGGGTGAAGACAAGGAATGAGAGCTCGCTTCCCCCCAGGAAAGGAGGCAGCAAGAAACCTAAAAAGCCCTAGTGACACAGGGGAAAGGGAAAGATGGGGAGGTGGCAGACAGACTGAGTTCTGATCCCAGCACCACACTCTGGCTGTGTTACCTTGGGCAAGTCACTTAACCACTCTGTGCTTGTGCAGTTACCAAACTCAGCTGAAACCTGAAGGTTATAACCCTCCATTGCAAGGTGACTGAGGCATTTTAGTGAGATAATATGAGCAACGCTCCCAGCACACTGTAATTGTACGGGTAATGATGGCTCCCTCTTGCTTCCCCTGGGATCTGTTCTCCCAGAGTCTGGGCCCTGCAGTAGGGGCTCTGTCTCCTAGCCAAGACCACCACCTGCCCCCTGCTCAGGGACTCTCCTTCACAAGGCTCTTGTCCCATGGCCTCTCTGCCCCTGCCCCTTCAGCCATCCACTTCCACCTCTGCATTTGGCTACACTCGCCTCCACACCAACCAGGAATGCTTCCCACCCAAGCACGCTGCCCTCCAGAGCAAACACCAGCAGACATGGCCCAGGTATGGGCACTGGACATAGAGGATGGGCCTGGGCAGAGTGAGGCCGCAGGATCTTGTGCCCCAAGGGAGACAAGGACAGCCAAAGGGATGACACAGGCACCAACAGAGAGGCCAGCCAGCCCAGGCTGCACCCTTGGTTCCCGCCCTGTCCCCTCATCTCTCCGCACAACACTGACGCCAGCACTATTGCCAGTCCTGAGCTGTTTCCCACCCCCAACTCCCTCCTGCACAGCTGTCCCCATGGAGAGATGGGGAAGCCACACAGCAATTAGCTAAATTTAGGAACAAATTCTTACTATTGGTGTCATGGGCACCGGGGCCTGAGTCGAGAAAGGGAGATGATTCAGGATTTGGGAATGTCATTCAAGGCCTTTCACAACTTGGCTTGGCATTCAGTGGACACTCAGTGAATGTTTTCGAGGGGATGCTGCCTGCCCTGTGCCCCTCTCCACTCTCACACATGGCCCCTCCAGTGGACAGCATGACCTGCCACTCACTCCGCCCTTCACAGGAGGGCCTTGGCTTTGGCCACCCCTTCACCTGGAGCTCTTTGGGCTGAGCTCAGCCTCGTCCTTCAGGATTCCACTCAGAAATCACCTTTCCCAGGAAGGTTCCCCTGCAGTCTTACGGCTTCCCACTGCCCGGTCACAGTTCTCGCACACCACACAGGCTGCACTTGGGTGGTCAGCTCCTCCTAGGACAGAGGTGGGGCCCCCAGCACTCAGCAGGTGGCCTGGCCTAGAGAAAGGGCTCAGTGATAACCCCCAGGAGCTGGGGACTGCCGGGAGAAACCGGAAGCCAGCAGGGAGCAGCAGTAACCCTCCAGGCCAACAGGGGGCTCAGACAGAAATTAAGCAGGAACTGTGCTGAATGTCTCCCTCTCCCCCTAGTGGTCCAAGCTAATTACTGCAGCTTCTCTTGGCCAGACTCATCCCCAAGGAGTAGCTGAGTCTTGGGAGAATCTGGGCTGAATTCTGAGACCACAGAATCCTGAAATGTAAAAGGGATTTTACGTCTCAGTTTAAGTACCACAGCTGCCCCCATTCATCAGATGGAAACACTGAGGTGCTCAGAGAGCACACAGACTACCAAAGGAATTAGAACCCAGCTCTCCTGAGGAACAAGGAAAAGATTTTGAGACCAAAATGATGGGACTTCCAGCCTGCATTCATGCTCGACTGGTCCCTATGTTCTGTTCTATCCTTAGCCTGGTTGTGCAGACAGAGCTGGGCACATGCTCTCGTCAGAGACTTGCTAACTTATTCATGCTAAGCCTTCTCTTTTCACTCCATTACCTGCCTGGAAGGCGGGTTCCAGATCCCACTCTGTCACTGGCTGTGGAATTTTAGACAAGCTGTTTCTCCCTCTTGCACTATCACTTGTCTCAATTGCAGCTAGACGTAGACTGGACCCCGAGTGGCATGTAGGTGAGAAGGTGCGAGAGGACAGAAGTGCTGAGCCCGATCAGCTGAACCTCATGGGGTGGGAGGCAGCTTTGTTGACAGGGTGTCCCTGGATCTACAAACCCCAACCCAGGCATCTGAGGGCACCCAGGGCCCTTTCCCCTCTAACCATCTAGACTTCTCGTCTCTCCTGTCTCTAGAGTGACCGCCCAAAGCAGCGCCAAGCTCTGTGTTGGTGTGAACTTCTCGGGCCAAGACGCCTGTCTGTCCTCAGACGCTCATGGTTGCCCTAATCCATGTGCAGCCAGTGTCCCAGCACAGTTTTAGGGAGCAAGGGGCTTCAAGGTGAGGCGTCTGATGCCTCGCGGCTGCAGGAACCTCTTGACTAGCAACTTCTGGCCCCTGCTCCCCAACCCTGGCAGGCATCTCATCCCTGAGTTCCCGCACTGAGACCAAAGCGTGACCCACCACCTGCTGCCCCTGCGGACAGTCACTGGCCACAGTGGCCTGACTCCAAAGCCAGTGATCAGGCCATCCTTCAGGGAGGGTCCGGCTCCCTGGAGGAAGGAGAGTGAGACCATGTTGTGAGGACGCCCCCTTCCTTCCCCCCCTGGCTGCACCCAGACTTACAGAGGCCCAGCCTGGGAGCTGTCCCGTCCCTCTGAAGAGCCTCCCTTGAGCCACCAATCCCTACGCCCTGCGGTGGCCGGAGCATTGCTCCTCCCCCTCTCCCGGAATCTTTAAACTCGCTGCGGTGGAAACGCAGCCCTCACGTGGCCAGCACAGCCCACCGACCTTGGCACCTCTCCTCTGATCCCGTTTGTTTTTCTAATATAAAACTAATATGACATAATGTATAATCTAATTTGGAAATTACCATTTGCTTGGCTGCCCCACACTGCCAGCCAATACCAACAGCAAGAGAAATTATTTAAGAATGTTTCTTTTCCTTCAGAACATGGCTGATAATTTATTTTTCCGTCAGAAGATTACTTTTCTCTTTACGACATTTCCTCCCCATGTGATCTGCGTTCCCGTTCAATAAAACACTGTGTGCCCAGTGCAGAGAGGTGAGTTAACACGACGACTCTTCAACCACAGTCAATAGCAGCAGGCCAAGGGCTGCCACCCAGGTGTGGGAGGCTGGCGCCAACAGGCTCTTGTAGGGAGGATCGGGCACATCTTAGAGAGGCACTCACCCCTTACACCAGCCCTAAGGGCCTGCTTATAGGCCCAGGGCAACCGAGGCCCACTGGCCCTGGCACGAATAACACTTGTTTGGCATTCCTGGACAAGAGGGCTTAGCACCAGGGTGGACCGTAAGTTGAGAGGATGCTTTACTGAAATTCAGGCTTCCCACCTGTCTACACCTGAGCCTCCGCTGGAATGAAGCACCTCCTCTCCTGTCACCACTGTACCTACAGCCACACACAGGCTCTCTCTGTGCCCTGTCACTACACCTTCAGTGCAATGCCGTTCCAGCCAACGCATTCCTCTGTCCTTGCTTTCAGCAAATCTTTCAAAGGCACAGCTGGCTGCTCAAGTCAGGGCTGGTTGCAAATCTTGGCCCTGCCACTTGTAGTTCTAGGACCATAGACGATTCTTCACTTCTATGAGCCTCTACGACCCTCATCTCAAATTGTGGATAAGTATCTTTGGAAAGATAGATGTACAGACGTACGGAAGGGGCCTGCCCCCAGCAAGTACTGTCATTACACGCTCTGAGCATTACCAGTATTCCTAGATCTGCTAAGAGTTCTGGTCCCACGGCTGGGCTTGGACCTTGGAAACCATACTGGCACTGAGCACGAACTGGCTAAGCCACCAGGTCATAGTTTACCACTGAATCATTGTGGGTGTTGAGTAGCTCAGCCCTCCAAGGTCTGCTCACTGGAAAAAAGTATCCCCAACCCAAATATTTTGCAGTAAGGGACTCTGAAGGGAGTTCCTTCCCTCCGCCTGCCTCCTCAACTCCCTCCCTCCAGCCATGACCAGTCTGGTGACCTGAGAAACTCAATCTCCTGGTTAGAGAGTTTCTTCACCCACACAAGTGACAGTTCTGCTGCCTTCCCAGAGCTTGTGAGACTGGACTGACGGACATTTTGGTGAAGGACAAGGAGGAAAGCACTCGCTTGGCTGAGTGGACCACCTCCTCGAAGTCACGGGCCTGAGGATGCGGCACAGGGCCGAGGGTGCCCCCCAGAAGTACTCAGCCTCACTCGTTCACCCGAGTGAAGTGGCTGTTTTGGTTTCACAGTTTTGAGGCAACTAGCTCTTCAGGAAGGTGACTGGATGTTTAGACACAGGCTCTCTGCTTGAGCGGTTGTTTGACAGAATGGAGTGGGTGTTTTGTTACTGCTTGGTGACCAGTGTGACCTATTGCTTTTTTGTAGTTTGACTGGCTTGACTGCTTATTTGGCTGTGGTGATAGGCGGTTTCACCAACTTGACCAGTTGTTTTGTCACTGTTAGACCCACTTGACTGGCTGTTTAAATTGGATAGGTGTTTTGGCACTCGTTCACCGAGTTGACTGGGTTTGACTGAACTGACTGGATGCCTGAGTGAATTAATCCAAATATTTGGACATCGTTTAAGGCTGTTGATTGGCTGTTTACAAGTACCTGGGTGTGTTGCTATTATATGACCCGTTGACCCATTGTTCTGGCATTGTTTGACCTACAGGCTAGTTGTTGAGTTGGTTTGGTGTTTTAGCTTTGTTTAACTCTAAAGACAAGCTGCCTGAGAGTTTTTCTGATCAAGGGGATTGGTTGTTTGACTGAGTAGCACAATTGCTTTGGTATTATTTGACCAAGTCGACTTGTTACTCAAATTGAGTTGCTGTTTTGTTAGAGTTTGACCCCACTGTGTGGAAGGTACCCTATTTTCTTTTTTTTTTTTTTTGAGGCAGGCCTTGAACTCGAAACAATCCTCCTGCCTCAGCCCCCTCTCAAGTGCTGATATTATAGGTATGCACCACTACAACCAGCAGTACTCATTTCTTGGCTACACTGATAAGCTGTAAGGGCACTGTTTGGGCCCCGCTTGTCCATTTTGACTGTCGTTTGGTCATCAGACTTACTGTCTGATTGAATTAGTGGGCATTTCCACAGGGTCTCCGCAGGAGCAGTGATGGCCAGCATGGACAGACCTGCCCTTGCTGACCAGTGGGGGAGTGGGAAGGCAAGGGACTGAGGGACTCAAGCATCTAGCTTGCATTGGATAGGTAAAAACAGAAGGACCGGCAGCAAGGAAGAGGCGGTGTGCAAAGGCTCTGGAGCAGGGCTCTCCTGAGCCGAGCCAGAGATGAATGCATTTGGCAGAACACTTCAAGAATGCAACCTCTGGGTTAAGTGGTTGAAATTAGGCCCAACGGGGCTGTTTCACTGAGAATTTACAGTCACTCATAGAATTCAGCCCTGACCAAGTAGGAGTCCCTCCTGCCAAGGTGGAGACTGGCTCCCCAGCCTAGGGGCTTCCCCAGCAGGACACTCCTCTCCACCCTTGGCTAGCCAATCTGTGCACCTCCACTGGAGACCACATGGATGCTCATGCTTGTCTCCTGGGGCTTGGGGCCTCTCCCTGGAATCCACGGGCAGTGCAGGCAGGACCTTCTTCCTGTGGGCTTCCAGCAGAGTCAGGGTTGCCCATGTGTGATGCGAGCAGTGTCATGGAGACCTTGGTCCGGCTGGTGGGTCATGGGAATGGAAATGCCCACATTATGCATTTGGCACACCAGTATCAGGACTGCAGGGGGCTCTCGGGGGGGCTGGACTGATCCCTCACTTTATACCTGCAGAAACTGAGGCCCAGAGAGAAAAAGGGATTTTGCAAGCAGGGCCCTAGAGCACTCCAAGTTACAAGCCTTTTCAGTGCAGACAGGTTCAAATTGGAAAGCCCTGATCAGGGATCCGGGGAGGGGTCAGTTTTGGTACAGTGGCAAGAAAGAAGAAGAAAGGCTACAGGCAGGATGGGCTGAGACAGGAACACAACTCCAGCTCACTGTGTGACTTACTGCAAGCCCCTTCTGGAGAACAAGAGTGAGTCACTGCTGAATGAACATCCAGGGTTACCACCGTGGGTCCCTGAAGCTTAGGAGTTCACAGTATCCGGCCCTCCTGCCTCTGGGTGCATCAACAGGAGTGGCGACATCAGGGCAGAGGAGGTGATGGCCTCACTAGGCTCTGGGTGGAGTTTAAGAGACAATGAGCAAATACTAGGATGGGTCACAATGGAAAAGGAAAGGTTCACCAAGCCATGTCCCAGGACAAACGGATAAAGAAGGAAGAGCTGTCTTCCACAGAGAGAGACGAGGTCACTGTCTGGAAATCACAGCCTTTCAGAGGACAGAAGAGAAGAGAAGTTTAATGAATATTATAACCGAGGTAAAAACAATATGGTACCCTGTAGACACTTGAAAAATGATTTTGACACAGCAACCTTCAATGCGAGAGACCTCCTGGTTCCTGGAGACTTGCCAGTGGACTTCCTATGTTTGGTAAGTACCCAGTGAGTCAGAGACAAGAGACTTGCTATCTCCTTGCTTAGATTTGTTACCTCTCTTAATGCTGCCACCATGAATCCAGACTTGATTGTACTTCCTTGTTCTGGCTGTTGGCTTGCAGTGAGCTTGGGTACCACTAAGACTTCCAGTTTCTTTCCATCTGAAAAACTGGCCAATACTCAGGCCACCACTTTACAATCCATGTTTCCAAACACTGCACCTTCCTAAGTCCTGGTATTGCCGATAGCACCTCTGTTCTCCCTCCCAGTTCCCTTCTGGTCCTACCTGGGAGGAGCCATGCAACCCTGGTTAAGGGAGGAGCCATGCAACCCTGGTTAAGGGCTGAGGCTTCTAACACCTCACCGAAGACCTACCTTAGATTTGGTCTTTCACACACTGAAAGGCAGAAAGTCGAACAGCCACTCCCCCAGGCATCTTACAATGGCAAAATTATTGGTGTTAAGATACCACCATCCCTCTGGTGCTGAGCAGCCTACGTCCCCGGGCTGGTTCTAGAAGGTGGTGGAGGCGGAGAGAAAAGAAGTCAGAATGACAGCCAGAGCATCAAGCCTCCTATCCAAAAGCCCAAGAAATACTGGAGGCTGAGGAACACGTGATCAGCCTCCATATACCCCAAAGCCCTGGCCAGTGGGTCCAGTGGGTCCTGCCCCCATGTACTCCAAAGCCCTGGCCACAGGCCACCCAAACCTCTACCCGGGCAGCCAGAGGGAGTGCTAGAACTTGCAGGACACCAATAGCCCCTCTCCCACTCCCTCCAGCAGGAGCCACCTCTCCAAACACCTGGGGCCTCATCAGACCCACACAGGCACCAAGGCCACCCAGGGGCTGAGCACAGAGGATTGGAGAAGGCTAGGCTCTGGTTGGAGGCACCCAGGGCAAAGGAACAATCACCACATACTTGGCAAGTGGCCAGGTGCCTGGGACCGCTTCCCGCTGACCTGCTGTGTGACCTGGGGGCAGAGGGTGCCCAACCTCTCTGGGCTTCTCTTCCCAGCACCTCACATGGGAAAGTTGGGGCTCAGCAAGGTCATAGAAATCCTGGAATCCCACTCTGCATTAGTCAGCTTCCCATCGCTATAATAAAATACCTGTGAAAAACAATTTACAAGGAGGAATGGTTTATTTTGGCTCATGGTTCAGAGGATTTTGTCCATGGTCAGCTGGCTCCATTGCTTGAGGCCTGAGGCAAGGCAGAAACATCATAGTGGAAGGGCATGGTAAAGGAAAGCTGCTCACCTCCTGGCACAGGAAGCATGGAAAAGGGAAAGAGGCAGAGGAATGGGCCAGGGACAAGATGTACCCTTCAAAGGCATGCCTTCTGTGACCTCATCCCTCCTACTTGACTCCACCTCCTAATGCTCCATTCGGCTATGAACTCATCAATGGCTAAGTCCATTGATATTAAAGTAGCATCCTTGTAATCCAATCACCTTTCTAGGCCCCCCCTCTAAACACTGCTGCACTGGTGAGCAAGCCCTTAATACACGAGTCTTTGGGGGACACTTCCTAGTTAAACCATAACACACTCCTCGGTGCTGAGGCAGGGGACCTGAGCCCAGTGAGTGAGTGGCAGACTTGGGCCTGGAGCCGTGGTCCCCTGGGCCCAGTCACTCCCCACCACGCTGCTGGGCTGTCTAGTAAAGGACAAATTGGATCTCCCTGTCCCTCTCAACCCTCTTGAAACATCTGTCCTCCCTCCCCAAGTCTCTGAGGTGGCCCTGCAGGGTGCTTCCCTCAGTGATGTGGACCGATCACAGCCCCACAGAGCTTCTTCAAAAAGACTCCTCCTGGTCAGATGGGCACCTCTGCCAAGCAACCCAGCATAGCTCTCTCTACACCGCATTACCATCACCCCATTTTCCACAACCCCTCACGATCCCAGCTCTTGGAGTATAGGGACAGGGTCTTGCTCACTCAGCCCAAACCACTGCCAGGACAGGCAGCTCACCCAGCCACTGCTT
>PVJO010000384.1:0-250729 GCA_004026905.1 Hystrix cristata | reverse complement strand
TGGGAGACTAGAAATAGGAAACACCCTGCAGAGTTATACCGTGGATGGCCAGTGAAAGAGGGTTTCTACTTCTGTATTCGAACAGTGAGACAGATCCCCTTAGGCAGAATAACAGGAGACGCTTTGGAAGTTTAGTAAGAGCAAGAGTTGGAGGTAGGGAAGCCCAAGCATGAAGCAGGCACCCTGGTTATTCCAGGAGCAAACAGAGACCCAGTTCTGAACTTCTCGTGGGGACTCTGGGCCCCATTATTCATCTAGCTGCTCCTTTCCAACACTGTAAGTAGCTTTTCAGGCTTCCTACATAAAGACAGCCCAGTCCACATCACTTGATTTCCGTCAGTATCAGTGCAGGACCCTGAATCCCCGCCAAAAGCCCAGATGTGATCAAAAGCTGCCCACAGCTACTCCTGATCTGGAGTGAGTGGCTCTTCCCTCTGGAAACCATCCCACATGCCCCACCCCACCCTGTCTTCCCTGTCACAAACCAGGGTGTGACAGAGGAATTTGTGCTGCTGCAAACAGCAGCCTTTTCTTCTTCTCCTTTTCCTTCCATCTTGCTCTTTCCTTGCTTATTTCTTTCCCTCTGGAGTCAGACATACTTGGCTTGGTAATCAGAGCACACCGTCTCCCAGTTGGGCCAGTCACTGAAGGGCCCTGCATGTCCTTTGTGGAGCCGGAGTGATAGTGTGGTGCTTTCTTGTGTGTGCCCAGGAGAGAGAGCAGCGTGGGTGGAGTGTCCACACTATGCCTGGCACATAGTAGGTATTCCCTTTCTTCTTCCTTCTCCTTCTCCCTAACCTTGTTCTCTAGCCATCTCCTCCCACATTTTTCCAAAACCACGGCTCCCTTTGAAATAAGAACCCCAATTTCTAGCCCCTGTATGATCTCTGTGTAATATAACAAAGGCCAGTGTCTCAGATTTGTGTCACTAATGCCCCCAAGGAGGGGCTGAGGCTAAAGACAGCTCAATCTCTAGCCTCTTTGTTTCTGTTGGGTTTTTAAATAGATTTTTATTAAAATTTACCCCAAATTACACAAACTTACAAGCCATTATACAAGCTTACAGAACACAATATATTGTGCCTTTTGCTTATGACCGCAAGCAATGTAAACAACTATATAAATGCAGCATTAAGTCACAACTACATAAAGTTACTGTAGTACCTAGCGTACGTGTCACTGTTTCAAGTTTGGGTTATTAGGTTCTTGTTTTTAAGATTATTATTCCTCTGGATTTCCCATTGCCCTCCTCCTTTGCCCTCTTCTTGTTCCCCTGAACCCTTTGTCTATTAGCTTGTATCAAACCCTTTGCCTTTTTGTATCCATTGTTTACCCTTTTCTTTTGTTTGTATTTTGCCTCACTCAAAATGTTTCTGTTTTTGAAAAATCTCACCCCCAGGGAACATCCGGGGATCAGGATGCATTAGGAAGGTGAAAGAGGAGCTATGCTAAAGTCCCTACAGGGATCAGCCCATAAAAACAACAATGCTCAAAGCATCTCACAGATCAGAGGGAAAACCTTGAACAAAGGAGTGAGGGAACGGCTGGTTGCTGCCTCTGGGGAGCCAGGGCCAGTAGTCGTAGCTACGGGAATGGTTCCCGAGGCACCCGTAGCAGCCCTGACTCCCACAGCCCTGTCTAGGCGGCCCTGGATAGGAGGAGGCCAGCCCTCTGCACAGCTGTGGGCCAGGCCAGCCTCAGGAACCCTTCAGCAGCTCCTCCATCTTCTGTCCTCATCTGCGCCTTCTGCTTACTTCCTTCCTCACTGCTCACACCCACACAGCCACCACATTGTCACCAGTGTCACCATTGTCACCCCCTATGCCACCTGGCTTCCCAAGGCAGCCAGTTTCCCTTTTAGGGCTGTTTCTGTCTGTCTCTGTTTCCTGCCTTCAAACTCCTTCTCTCCTAAATCCAAATCCCTCTCAACTAGGTGTCACATCTGAAAGAGGCCTGATAAATTAATCCCAGTTGAAATGTCCCGGCTGGAACTGACAACAGCTTAATGTGCTTTTAGTTTAATGCAGTTGCGACCCTCCCCAGGTGCTTGCATTTTATCAGGGGATTCTGGAAGACACAGCAGGATGGTCCTCAAGAGTGGAGACATGAAGCCGGCGAGGAGGGGGAGGGAAAAAGCTTGAAGGCAAGTGAGGGTTCCATGGACCACCCCACCTACCGGGTGACCCATTTCCGTGCATTCCTCAAATATCCAGTGAGAGATTACTCTTTGCTGGGCTCCCTAGTAAGCATGGGGAGATTACGAAGAAAGAGGAAGTATTAGTAGATTTTTTTAAAATATTCAACATTTATTTCAGTTTATATGGTGTCCCAGGGGTTGAAAATAGAATTAATACAAAAGATAAAAAGCAAGCGAATTCCCACAACTGTCTCCCCAGTGATTGCAATATGCCATTCCTAGAGTTGAGAACCACGGGATAAATGTCTCCCCTACAAGAGAAGTGTAGAGTCATCTCATCGCTGCTGTGCCCCACACTCGAACCCAGCTGCGATTAGCATCCAGTGCTAGAGCAGCTGCTTAGAGGGAGGACCCGAAGCACTAGTTATGAACGAGTTCATGAGGCACTCTGGGAAGGGAGCAGCCATGGGTGGGTTCACTGTTGGGGCGAGGAGGGAAGGAAAGAGGCCAGGGAGTGAAAAGCCAGACTCAAGGAGGGAAAGAGCAGCTAATGAGCAGATACCAGCTGGCAGGGCCAGCAGCGAGGCAGAATTGTGTTCTCATCAGAGAGCTGTCCCAGTGCATGATCAACACACTGCCCTTTTGGACTAGTCTCCAGCACTTTCTCCTTTCACTGCAAACAGTGATATTCTGTTCCCAGTCACCTGCTTATGCGGGTTCCAAGTGTCTCCTATTTTCCAAGGTAGCCTCTATTTCAAACAGGATGTCCATTATCTATAAACTCCATAACAGAGTATTGGCTGGCCAGACTTTATGATAATCTGTCCTAATTACTGGATCAAAAAATATACTCAATGAACCTCAACCTTATAGTGGACTTTTCCCTTAGACAAGATACAGAAGGACTCAGGGGTACTTCCATTTTCCACCAGTGTTTTGCTTCCAACCACACTTCTTAGAAGACACAAATCCCAGGACTTGGATGGGCCCATCCTGGTAAAGATGAAACCAGTGAGTTTAAGAACCCACTCTTCTCAGGCCTGAATAGATCCTCCCACTCTCCCCGGGCATTGCTCACCCCTGAGCCTTTCCGATGTTGACTCAGGCTGGAGCAAGCCCTTCTCGCTGCACACGTCCCTAATGCAGCCAGCCTATGAGTGTCTTGCCCGAGCTCATTAGATTCAACTCAAGTCCACATTCTCTGCTGTACCTTCCCTCCCCGTTTCCCCAGCAGGAGAATTGGAGGTGACCTTTAAATGTCGTTTGCAAATGCCAGCTGATGCTAACTGGCTCCAAACCACTGCACAGGCACAGTTCTCCCAAAAGTCAGCCAGGTGGCAGAGCTCGGGCACAGGCATGGGGAGGGTGGCTTCCGGGGACAGGGCTGTGCCTGGAGCAGTGACATGATGGTACTGTGCTCAGCTAGAAAGCCCAGTTTTCCATGCCCAAGTTCCTACTGTGCTGGGAGGGTAATGCCTATCTTATTAAATGTTAGATCAGAGAGGTCCTTCATCCTTCCTGGTTCCTGGGAAGAAACTAAGGTCTCAAGCAGAAGGATGAATTATCATTTTGGGAACCAAGTATCTGCCAAGAACTCTGATAAGCACCCGCCTAGCCTTGATCTATTTTTTTACTAAATAAATGAATGAATGATGGACTGGCACAGGTAATTCTCACAATGACACTGGAAAGTAAACATCATTACTCTATTATATATAAAGAAACACATTCTCAGTGAAGTTGATTGAGTTGTCTACACAGCTAATTAGCAATGAAACCAGGATTCAAACCCAGAAGTACTAGCTCCAGAACATTTTCCAGGGGTCCATTCTGCACCCTGTACTGTCCTTCTGCCCTCTGCCATCATCAGGGGCAGATCTGGAGCTTCCTTTTGCTCCAGCTCCTTGATGGTTTTCCTGAGTCTCTGGTTTCCTTTTCAGCTATTATCCTCCTGTTCTGCTGTCCAGGAGCTCCGTCTCCCTCTTTCCCATTACTCAACTTTATGTGTTTCTCAGAAGAAATTGCCTGCAGGAAGTGTAAGAGTGAAGAGGAAGGATAAGACCTTCTCTCAGGAGATGCCCCATGATGAGGACAGGGTCACCAAAGGCTATGGAGGACTTATTTGCATTGTCTCCTTGCCTTCCTAACAAGGGGACACCTGAGACCCAGCGCAGGGTCTCAGAAGATCTGGAAGGACACAAAGGAGAGAAAACATTGAGGAGTTAAGGGATGGCACTGGGCCACATTCTGGGGTTACTCCCATTAAAACCAATTCCCCGTCCTTTCCTAAGTGTCCTGGTGACTCAGTGAGTAACATACAGGGCTGAGGAGTGTGCCAAAAGTGAGTTGTGCAAAAAGTCCTGATCTATGAATGGCTGATCATCTTTAGTTTGCAACTTAAGGTCGGTATGTTTCTACTTCTCTATTTTCCACTGGTTTCTCATGAACAAGTACGGCAGAATTTCTGGCCAGCCCAGACGTTATACAGAGACACCGTACAGAGAAGAATCCCTGAACCTGGCCCCGCTTTCCTGCTCCCTTGGAAGGCTGAAAGAGTCGCATGAGAGTGTTCCTGAGAGAAAGCAATAGTTTTTGAGGCATCTCTATCTAAGCATTTCTCCTAGGATTCTGAGTCTTTTATAATCCAGGCACAAAGTGGACAGGCAAGGAAAGTGGCATGCTAGCCCAGGAAATCTTAAACATACATGTGATTCCATAAAATGTGATGAGAAGACTGAGATCTGAAGTAGCTAGCACAGTCCCAGTAACAATAGCACGGGCAGCTCTTCGTATTGGCTCTGTGGGTGACCATCCTTGTTTATTTTCTAGTCCCTCAGCGTGAGGAAAGTACAAAAAGCAAAAGGGAGCTACCGTAATTTCCCCAGGACATTCTATATCCAAGAGAGTGATGTGCTTGGAGTAATGGAGAGAAAAGCAAAATTTGAGTGTGGAAAACAGAAGATGGAGGAGGAGGAGGAGAATGATGATGAAGACCAAAAACTATTCACCTCATAAAGGTGTCTTCTCAAGAAACTAGGATCAAGTTAGTAAGTTCAGGCAGGATGGAAGAAAGTTGCAGTTCACGATTCTTGAAGTGCGGTAAATAGTGGGAGGTGAAAGTCCAAATCATAAATAAACTAGGTTTTTAGAGAAACTTGAGTTCAAATGAAGTGAGAAGAGCGTTATGTCAACTGAAGAATTTGGAATGCCTCCTCCCAGAAGTGTGTAAGTGGAAGTACAGTTTAGGCAGATTCTGTGAAAAGAATCCAAGGACATTAACATCAGCTGTGGGCTGGTGACTCAATCAGAAAAGATTCTGCTTCTTTGGTTATTAAGAGAAATGGGTATAATCATTTCAGTTACTCTAGCTTAAAAGTAAAAGTAAGAAAAGATATAAGAACAAATAGTACTTTACATCGAGGCCAGCAAGTTGTCTACCCAGCATCTATTTCTCTCCCACTGATAATTCTGTTGCATTTTTTTTCTGGGAAATCCCCTGTCCATTCCTATTTTACCAGCTAGGATAGCGTTAACCTCATCTCAAGTACTGACGCGAAGCAAATGAAGGTGGTGAGACCAATATTCACCTCAGAGGTTGATAGACACACGGCTTCACTTAGCTAATCAATGTGGATCTTGGGTTTCAGCAGAGCCACCAGGAAAAGATTTCCTCTGTTTCCAGATTTGAAGTCGAAAGAAGATAAGGGAAGCGATTGCCTGAGACTGAAGACTGAGAGAACCAAGAGAGAGAAAGTTCGAATTTTGGGGACATTATTTAGGCTCCTGCATCAAGCTACGTAAGGCATTTGACTTAGGACTAGATGTTGCAGTTATAATGAAACAGGTCAGGTTGGATTTTCTGCTACTTTAAACCAAAGGAGACCTATAAACCAAAAATTGAAAAGACTATTACAAAAGGTTAACTTGAACTGGGAATCTTCCAAGATTCCCAATTTTTTTTTTATTTTTTATTTTTTTTTTTTTTGGTGCTAGAGGGTTTTTTAATGTTTCTTGATGTTTTAACAATATCGTGAAAAAAATACACAGTTTAGAGTCTGGAACGGACCTGGGTGGGTGTCAAGGGTCACTGACAGGGCAGCATAGCCTTGTGATTCTACCGCTGAGGAAGCTAAGCTTCCAGAAACAGGAACACTGGGTCAGGAGCCAGCTTAGTGTCTCAGGATCAGGGGCCTGCCAGGCCCACCGCCCCCCAGTGGCCAGGACCCCTTGTACTGTAGTTAGTTCTCTCTCCCAACTCCCTCTGGCTAAGCAGAGGCAGAGGCTGGTCAGCCTGTTCCCAGGACAGAAAAATAATCAGTGTTACCCCTGGGGCTCACATCTCAGCTTCTACTCAACATCCTGGATAGAGTTACAGGAGGAGGAGAGAAACCTGAATTTCAGGAAAACAACTCTTTAGCATAAGAATGTTCCAAATATTGCATGAGGTACACTAATGCTAAAAAATAAAAACAAAAAATTATCTTTTGTTTACCTGAAATTCAAATTTAATTCAGCCTTCTGGTTTGTGTTTTGTGTATTTTTTGTTAAATCTGGCAACTCTCACCTGGGGCCCTGGCCTCTGCCGTGGGGAGGGTCTGAAAAGGAAGGGGAAGGTCCCACACATGGCAAGGGAGCCCAAGCACAGCCTCCACCCATGATATATTATTTTTTAATAATCATTTTCCAATAATCTTTGCCTTGGGAATTGGTCCAAGAACACAGGACTCTTTATCTATGACTTGCACTCCAAGAATTTCTAACATTTTAGGAAATGGCTTGTGTCCTCTTCTATGCAATGCAGTTGTTTGGCCTGCAGAGAACCAGGTTAGAGGATGCAGAATTGAGACACGGGCCTAGAATCCTGTTGACTTGAACCTCAAAGGTTTGTACCAACATGGTGACACAATGATAGTGAGTATTCCCCAAATAGCAAGACCATTCAGCATAAAGGCAACCACAAGCCCCCTTTGCAACAGGCTCATGTGCCAATGCCCTGCCCGAGATCTCACTAGAACTCTCACTGGAAGAAAAATTAGTTGTGCAAAGAACCCTGATCTATGAATGGCTGATTAGCTTTGGTTTGCATCTTATACCCTCAACTGTATGACTGTGCACAAATCACAGGACCTCTCTGGGCTTCGGTTTCTTCTTTTCTACCTGGGGAGTGGCACCTTCCTTCCTGTCTCACAGGATTGATATAAAGATGCTACGGTGGGAGCACTATAATAGACCTATACCTCCAGTTAACAACGCAACATTATTAGAAAAACTAGAAATCTCTTCCTGAGGACGCATGCATCAGCATTAGCTTCTCTTTTAGGTAATAAACAAACAAATAAGCAAACAAATGAGTTAGTGGCATAATCACAGCTAAATTGGAAACATTGGCATTATCCAGAACAAGCTATCTATCCGGAGAAGCTGAGAGGCCTCAAATGCACAAAATCATATTTCCCCAGGCATAGGATTAATTAAAACTATCAAGTGTTCCCAGCTTTTTGAAATTAACTTTGAAAGTGTTTGGTGTGAAGGGATAAAAAGAAGAGGCGGTGTGGTAGGGGGAGCAGCCCAAGGGCGGGGCTGGTGGGTGGAAGACATATGCTCAAACTATGTGTTTACCTTATTCTTCTTAGGAGGAAAGGCAGACTCAAATGATATTTTTAAATTTCTTTAAGAAGGGACAGAAAAATTAAAAGATCTTTGGATTTGTCACATACTCGTCTGGTGCATATCAGCTTTACTTCTCTGATCTCAATTCTCACCCAGGGGCTGGGGGAAAGGGAGGCCAGGTGGTGTAGAGATGGGGAGGCACTACAGTTTGGGTATGGTTTGCTCCCCAAAGATTAATGTGCTGCAGGCTTCAGCCCCAACGCAACAGCCTTGAGAGTTGCTGCAACCTTCCAGAGCTGGAGCCCAGTCAGAAGTCACTTGGTCACTGGGGGGATCATCCTCAAAAGGGAATAATGCCTATTTCTTGGGAGTAGTTTAGGTCTCATGGAACTGAATCGGTTATCACAAGAGCAGGTTGTTACAAAGTGGAGTCAGCTTTCTCGTCTCCCTCTCTAGCTTGCTCGCCTGCTGTGTGACCACCCTCTTCCACACGCTCCCACCTGGGATACTGTCCACCATGAGGTATTCTGATACAGCAACACAAAATGAACAAGACTGTGGGCAGAGAGTTGTCAAGGTAGGGATTGATTATTTACTCTTTCTCTCACCCCTCCTGGGCTTTGTTCTCATTTACTGTCTTATTTTCTTTTCCCTTGTGAGTAAACCCACTTCTGGCAGTCCTCTGAGCTATTGGACAGTTGGGCACGTGAGGAACAGAAGTAGCAGTGAAGTGTACAGAAGTCCAGAGTCTAGTTCCTGCTACACTGTTTATTAGCTGAGGGACCTCGGCTGTGTCATCTGTTTCTTCCTGAAACTCCGTCTCCTTACCTGTAAAATGGGGGTAGAGGGACTGGAGTTTTTGTCATGAAGGACAAGAGAAACACTGGAAACGAATCACAATGCCTAAAGGACTGCCACAGAGCTCCACAGCCACAACAAATTCTTTCACATTTCAAATTTTCTCAGGCTACTTTAAGCTGTGAAGAGGGCATTGCTAAGCAATGGTGAGGTAGTAAGTGGCATCCTTCCTTTAGGGATTTGGGTTTGCCAAGCATGAAAATGCATTTTCATTGCCTTTTCCTCTGTCTGTGGTACAAATCCTCAAAACCATGTAAAGTTTCCTTTTATTCTCCCTTCAGCAAGCTTGACATCTTCTCAGAGTCCCCATCTCTCAGCAGGAGGTGCTCTGGTCCCTAGAACTGCACCTTCGTCCTCTCCCACCTCTTCCAAACTTCAGCAGAGGCCTGTGCACTCCACCTTCTGGGGTCAGGGGGCCAACCTCTTCACTGTGTACTAAATTCCGACTTTCCTGTCAGGTCAGATGCTTACTGAGCATTGGATGTCTTTCCCTCTTGTTCCTAACCCAAGTCAAATCATGGTCAGGTTTTCTATTCTCCTTCTGTAGCCACGGGACACAGAAGACAACAGCCCTGTCAGCTTCCCCAGATGTGAGAGCTTTGTCTTGACTGGTCTAAGCCAGCCGTGGTAGCTCTGTTTCCTTTGCCAATGGCTGGGCCACTGGACATGTAACTCTCAGTAAGAGATGAAGGGAGATTTGCTGAAGGTTTCTGGGAAAAGTTTCCCCTTGAAAAAAATGTCCTACCAGCAAGCCCTTTTCTGCCCTTAGAGGTCTTCAGGGAGGGACACCCGACCAGATGGCAGCCAGGCAAGGAAGAGCACTTGTGCTGTGGAGGGCAAGGCCGAATGAGGAAATAACTGAACGCTGGACAGACACTGAGCTGCTGCTGTTGGGAGATTTTCTCACTTGCAGGCTAAAGTACTCATCAGATCCATCGGCTCCTACCATTTTCACAGTTAGTGTCCTTGGGCTCTGGTGCAGCCTCGGCATCCTGGGGTGCAGCTGCCGACACCGCATCAGTCCGATGCCATCAGAGGTGCTGATGCTGCTGGTTAAAGGACGCCGCCAGCCTCGCCACCAAGGTGCACATCTCAGCCACAGCCCGCAGATTGCTGAAGTTAGCTTAGTCTGGTAAACTGTCCTAAATCTCTTCCCTCCCTGGTCCAGCTGCATCACCTCTCACTTGAACTAGTACAAGTACAGTTTGGCTGATTCTCCTCCTGCCAGTCTTGCCCCGACTCACCTTGGTTGTTTCTGTCATCTTGAAATGAACTAAGGTCCACCTCTCACAATGGTCCGCCTCCTGCCTTAAAGCCCCCACTGCATACGGGACAAAGCCAACTTTCCCTGCAGGATGAAGAGAACAGGTCTCTTTGCTGTCCCACCCCCCCAAGACAAGGCCTTGTCCTTCGTGTTCTAATGATGCCAGACCTCACACACGACCGCGATCGCCCTTTGACGCCACGTTCTTCCTCATATAACTTCCCGTGCTTAGACTTCTGCTTCTTTTTGCACCTGACTAATCCTAGTGGCCTTTAAGATTCAGTACTGGCCGCATTTCCTTCTGGAAGACTTTCTGAATCTCTAGGATATTCTAAATCCCATCCACAGGGCTTCCATAGCACTCTGCATATCTAGACCATAGCACTGACTGCATTAGACTGAACATTTATATTTGAGTCCATCTCTCCCTCTATTCCCTAAACACCTCAAATAGTGAAGAAAATATTATTCATGTATGCATATCAAAAAACTAACATAGTACATGGAACACAGTCCTTGAATGAGACAATTAAAATTCTGAATTTCACATTTGGTAAGCCCACAAAATATTCAACTTCAAGAAGAAACAGAATAAGCCATACCCCTGGGGAATGACCAAGGGAAAAGGACATACATCAGTCACTGACCTCGTTTACACGCATAGAGATGATTGGCTAGAAAGAGACTCTGGCCTATGACTTGACCTAAGACAAGTTAAAGAAAAAAAGACTTATTTCAAAGCTTATTCCAAAACTAGTTCTTCATGGTACTAAAACTGGAGATACGATAAATGGCCCTATTACTAAAAATAAAAATTAATGTCTTTGTTAATAAATGACAAGGCCTAGACCAGAAAAAGGTTGAAACAAAGACAACAGACTTGTTCTGCTTAGTAAAGTGGGAGAAGTTTGGGGATGATGATCCAGCCAGGGATGCATGTGGCCTGAGAAAGAGGTAGTAGAGACACCTCAGAACTAGCCACTGGTTAGAGGAGAAACGGCAGGAATGAGCAAGGAGCTTTCGAGAAAAGATGGACACTGCTGCATCCTGGGTTTTCTCTGCTAGATCAGTGTGAGGCCAGTCTGTCCACACCAAGGCTTTCCTAAAGCCTCATCCACAGCTGCTCAGTGTATGCTCCCCGCCAATAGTAAACACCCACTGGAGGAAGTTCAGAGTGGACAGAGCAGCCACACAGGAAGGACTCAAATAGGAACGGAGGGGAGCAGGAGCGGAACCCTGGGGTGAAAGTGGACCACAGAGTCTTTTCTCTATCTCCCTTAGACACACACTCACCCCAACCTGAAATGTGGGGCTTGATGAAAAATATCCAAGAATACCAAGAATGGGAGCCTCCCACCATTTTATTTACATGATAAAGTAGAGAGACCGATTCAAAACAGGAGGAATCCTGGATTTGCATATTTAAATATACAAGTCATATGTATATACTGTAAGTATCCATATATATATATATACCAATACAAGTTGTCATGGTTTGTGTCTAGATGTCCCCCCAAAGCCTCATGTGGTAAGAGATAGCTGGATCTAGAGTGTGCAGTTACTAAATTAATCCACTGATGGGTTTGGCAGGGTTCTGCTGGGATCAAGGATGTGAAACTAAAATTAAGGGTGGGAGTGCTACCCACCCTAAAGACAAGTAGCCTAGATAAAAGATACAGGAAGAAGCTAACTAGCTGCTTGTTTGCATTGCTTATTTGAATACAATCCTTGCATTTCCTCACTTTACTTTGCTGCTGGTCTGCCATGCTGGTCCACCCTGCCTCTGCCATGCCGCCCTGCCTCCGACCCAGCAGACTATAGACTGAAACCTCTGCAGACTGTGAGCTAATAAACCTTTCTTCCCCTGACTTTGGGTGTCAGGTATTCTGTCCCAACAACGAGAGAAAAGTAACTAAAACACAAGTATATATACATGTTTATATGTAGGTGTGTATGTATATGTTTATATATGTATAGGCTGTATTTTTGTTTTCAAACAAGTTAGTACTTAGTTTAATTATTACTAAGTTTTTAAAAAGTATTTAATTTAAGTATTTAATATACATTTTCAATATATTTATTCAGCAAAGAAAAGACAATACACTAAGTATGCAAAGAAAGGCACTGTTTTCTTTCTTAATTTGTTGGGTACTAAACTTGGAGCTTTAGAAATTTCCTTTAATTTTTACTATTGTCAGCTTTTTAAAGTAGTAAAAGCCTCAGTGATAATCTGTGCCAGTGCTGCCTGCATCTCTCCTGTGGGTCAGTCACAAGGCGCTGCCTGCCTTTCCATGGTGGCGCTCTTGGCCTTGGAGTCAGCTTTATTTTTGTTTGTTTTATTTCTCTTTCTGAGAAACCTTTAAGAGATACGCTGTTAAGCCAGGTGCAGTGGTGCCTTCCTGCGATGCCGGCACTTAGGCTGAAGCAGGTGGATCACAAGTTTGAGTTCTGCTTGGACAACCTAGCAAGATTCCATCTCAAAATGAAAAGAAAAAGGGCTAGAGATGTAGTGCATCCCTGGGTTGGATCTCCAGTACCATTGAAGGAAGGAAGGAAGGAAGGAAGGAAGGGAGGAAAGGAGGGAAGGAGGGAGGAAGGAACGAAGAGAGAGAGAGAAAGAAAGAGAGACAGAAAGAAATAGAGAGAAAGAAGGAAAGCAAGGAGAGAGGGAGGGGGAGGGAGGGAGGGAGGAATGCTGTCCGACACTTATTTTTCTCCCGACCTTTACCTGTCCCAGCTCGCTAGAGCCCAGCTGGACCAGCCGACACTGCCCACCTGCAGCCCTTATTCTTTACAGCCTGCCAAGGCCAGGAAGCCCTTGTAGTTCAAGTCCACAGTCTGCTCTTGCTGAGCAGAGACAGCAGAGACTGGATACAGGGGAACTCAGCACCACGCTGAGGCCCTGGTACTGTACCTGTTTCATTACCCACAATCTCCAAGTCCCAAATGCCAAGGGAGAATCCCCAGCTCCTCAAACCCAAGTTCTCAGAGAACACCACTCCCCACCCTCCCTGGACTTCTGCTTCGCTTTCTCTAGCTAGCTTGTTGCTTCTCACAGGCAGTGATGTGCCCAGATACCCAGCTCGCTAGTTTGACCTTGGTGTTCTCAATCCTTTTGAGCCCCTGAGAGTTGTTGGTTGCTTCCTGCTTCCCTGCCAATGACTGGAACAATGCCATTGCTGGATATCCCAGATATTCGATGAGCTGGACTCTCCTCTCTGCCTGCTCCATACACAAATCCCACTGAGTGGAACCAGAGCTTGGCATGCCAGTGCTAGCCCCCAACCCTAGCTCCAGGCTCAGCAGCCAGCTCACCTCCTCCACACCACCTCTCCCAGCCAAGCAGCCCAGCAGGGGTGTGCCCCTCCAGACTTTCCCCCTGGGCTGGGCCGTCCTGCTGCCCTGCCAGCTCCACCTACATGCTCAGCCTGCCACTGGGGATGTCATTAACAAACATGGTTTAGCAAATTAGCATGTTTCTGGCCTAAATTTCCTTTTACTCTCAGGTTGTTACGCAAAGGCAAAGTTTAGCCCATGTGCAGAGCTTGCGCGTCTATATACGTGTTACTAGATTTCTTCTCCACTCGTTCTTTATTGCTTCATTTACTCAACTATTATCCAGGTATTTAAAGCCCAAATCACGAGTTGCCTCCTTTCCAAAGACCTCCCTGATCATTTTAAACTCCATTGATCTCTTCATTTCTTGGGACCACTGTTGGTAATGTAATTTAAACCTCAATTTTGCCATAGGCCCAGATGCCTTTTCCTCAGCTATTTTATGTGAGTGTGCCTGTGTGTGTCTGAATGCAGGAGCTACATCTTACGCTCTCATTTCCCTTCCCAGTATAATATTATTTATATGATTATTGCCAAAAAAAGAAGTGCTTTGACCCAGATGAATTAGATCTGGTCTTTTTCCAATGGACACACTTTAGAATGTTCTGGAAGATGGAATTTGGAGTGGAAAGAACCCATGAGAAGGCTTGGGAGCTGCCTGAGAGGAGGCTGAGAAGCATCACTAGATCCTCCAGAGAACCCCCTGCTAACTTTCACACCGAACCCCAGACAATAAAACCCAAAGCCCAAGAACTCATTCCAGCCCACTGTAGCTGCATCCTTTCAGGGTTGACTCTATACCAGCAGCAAATCACCACCAAGCCTTCGTTTGAGCCCCCAGCCCACCATTATGTCGCCTCTACTGCACATCAGGCAAGGAGAGGAACCGACGTGCCTCTTGTCAGGCAGAAAACAGATGGCTGGACCAGAGAAAGCTGACGGAAGGAATCGCAAAACAAGTATCAATCAACCCAAGCAACTCGGCATTAGCAAACCAGCACTTTGCAGCTCTGGGCAGGGTTCTCTGGTGGCGTTTTTAGCGGCTTTCTTAATTAAGGATGAGCTGTGGGGCTCATCAGCCACCCTCGGTCCATGCTAAACGTGGCAGGTGGCGTCTGAGAGCCCCTCCTAACCACGACTTCCCGGTTGTGCTCAAGAGGAGCATGTCAGTGCCGGCTACACAGCTTGCCACAGAGAGACAGTGGAGGATGTTTAAAGGGACATCTTCCCCGGGATATGCTCTGTGGCTCCTTACTGGCCGCGTCCTCCAGTCCCACACAGCCACTGGAGGGAACAACATGTGGTCTGGCATGCATTGTGTCTCCCTGGCCACATTTAGGAGAAGGGTCTCTTGGTACAGCTTTGATGACTCTCGTAGCATTTAGCTGGAAATATCGCCAAGCATTTCAGGGAAATGTAGCCAGCTCGATCCATTGCATTTTGTTTAGATTCCTAAATGATCCATATTCTAGTCCATCCTGTCCTATTTATCCGTGCCTTTAGCCTCTACTTTTAAACACGTTATGCATTTTTTTCTCTTGTTTCTTTTACACCCATAAAGTTCTTAAGGGAGGCAATCAGGTTTTATGTTTTAGCCTGGATCTTTCTCTCTGCTTCCCTAGTAGCTGAATCAAGAGGGAGCAAGTCGCTGCCACTCTGTTCAGGTTTTAGGAACCTGAATTGATGCTTAGAAGCCTCATGTAGGTGTAAGGTGATGAATGTGATACTGTTTTCGCGTATAACTGGGTCTACTACCAGGGCTCAGGTATTGTGTACTATCCCCAGAACTCAGGTATTATGCGTTATTACTGGTACTTGGGAACTGTGTGCCATTACTGGTACTCAGGTACTGTGTACAGAAAGTCAGCAACAGTCAACTCCAACGCCATGTGTCTCAATTATTTTCCTTGTTGCTGAGACAAAATACGCAACATCCAAAGATAAGAGAGAAAAGGTTGATTTCGGCTCACAGTCTGTAGAGGTTTCAGTCTGTGGGTGGCTGGCTCCAAGGTGGGGCGGCATGGCAGAGGGCATCGCACGGGAGAAACAGTTCTTAGCAGAGGACAGCAAAGACAAGCAGAAGACACCAAAAGCAAGCAAATGACCAAGTACAGGTAGCTAGCAGCAAGTCTCTTTCTGTCCCTTATATTGTATCCAGGCTACCCGCCCTTACGGCAGGTAATACAACCTTAATCCTAGCAGGTTTAATCACAGCTTTGCACCCTGAATCCACACGCACTCTAGATGCACCCATCTCTGAAAAAGCCCCACTTATGACAGCACGAGGCTTTAGGGGGACATCTAAACAAAGCCATGACACTATGTCAGAGGGATAACAAGACTCTGTGTTCCCAGTTTTCCTATCAGGATGGGTGGATGGAACTACCTCAAACTCCCAACAGTTATTTTACTTAGTGTGTTGACTTTTGACTCTTAAATTTCCCACTGCGTAATGTTCACACACTGATCAATTTCACATTATTAAACTAGATGAGATCTGTGATACATTCGGCATGGTGTCTGGCACATGGAAGATGCTCAATTGGTGGTCACTAGTTTATTATAAGGTTTTTATTATAAGAATTAAAAGACTGTCTATTCGTTTTATTATAAGGTTTATATTTGCCTTAGAGTCCTTTGCTTTAGGTTTCTGGGAATGAAAAGCTAAAGAATAGAAAATAATAATGCTTTTTAAAAATAGGTGGAACATGGCTATGACCTCTGAGATTTTCTTCTAAATATTTGGATTTTAGACCAGGAAGGTAATGGAAGTGTTACTTTGATCCCAGGCTGAACACATTTATTGCTTTGAAGGCCATCTGCTTTATTCACACTCCATTGTTGCTCACTCTTGCAAATTATAGTGATACCAATTTGTGGATAACAAGGAAAAACTTAACAAGCAGGTGAGAAAAACCTCAGGAGGCAGGTGGGAGCAGAGCCCCAGAGGAATAAGCTGAGGGGAGAAATGCCAAGGGCCGCCCTGGGAAGCAAAGCAGACAAGAGTATCAAAACCCTAAACACTTGAGAGAGAACAGCCCAGAAACAAGTCTATGGGAACCAAGACATCAAGGAAAGTCAAGCTCCAGTTCTGCCAACTGGATCCTACTTCCCACCCCCACAAGATGCAATTCTATGACCAGGACCCCATGGTGGGCTTAAGGTCAACTAGATGTTTGAGCTGTCTAACTAGGAGCAGAAACCTAGTGCACTCAGGAAAACCGAGATTGTTGAGAAAGAAGACTCCACCGGTGGGGATGGAGTTTCAGAAGGGGTTCACTGCCCATCACCACAGGCATTCAGAGATGCAAGGAGAAGGGCCAAGGGCCTACACAGGAAAAGTAATAAGGTCGTTTCTCTGCTTCTCACCCGGAAGTTCCTCCTATCCACCTGCCTTCAGTCTAGAGCTCCATCTCCATTCTCTCTGAGAGCCTGTGGCCGGGCAGGCTATGCTGGGAAGGGAGGGTACATAATACGTAAATAATGCATATGAAGAAGAATTTGCAAGGCTCCAGAAAGAGCCATAAGCAACGAGTCCACGGAATTATTAAAGTACAGCTGGGGTGATCCAGACCGGGCTGAGTGAGCCTCTGGTCTTGAAGTCAGCTACCCTTGATGATCCACCAGGTCGCAGTGCTCAGCAGTGCAGGGTCAGGAATTCATCAGACAGGAAACTGAAGCCATCAGAAGGCATCAGGAAAGACAGAGATGTTCTTCAGGTCTGACTGCACCTGTGTTCCCTGCCTCTACCTGACAGGCTCGCCTTCAAATTAATTACAAAGTCAAATTCGACTGTCATCCCAGTATCTCTGGTGAAGGAGCAAGCTGTCCATAAACACCTTGCATTTGCATAGTAATTTTATGCTTTTCTATGTGCTTTATCATCCTTTAGTCCATTTGAACTTCACGGCATCTCTGAAAAGTAAGCAGGGTAAGAACTACTGTAACAGCCCAAGGGCACTGGAGCCAAACCACCCAAGTCCAAAGCCTCCTCCCAGCTGACAACCTTGGGTAAGTGATTCACCTCTCAGAGCCTCTACCTCCTCCTCTGTAAAGTGTGCACAATTAATCATGCCTGCATCATTGGTTTCTTATGAGAATAAATGAGTTGATATGTGTGAAACAATTATAATAATGCTTGATAGATACAAAGAGGTGGAAAATATCACTGTCCAGTAGTACTGGTCAGACTTTACAGCTGTGTCCTGAGCTTTAGAGCCAAAGCTGCCACTGCAAATTCACTGAAGTTCTGCCTCAATTTCTTACTACAAAATAGTACGTCATCCCTACCTCACACAGAGTCCTTCTAATGATGTAGAGAAAAATTAATGAAGAAACACTCCACAAACTGGACCAAGTTGTAGACTATAAAGAACTGTCCTGCTTAGATCTCCTCCCAAGAAAAATAGATCTGATGTCACCACCCTCCCAGGACCTACTCTCAAACGTTCCCAGAGGACAAGGAGGGGAGGGAGCTGTTACCCACGATTTACCCCATAACCTCTGCATCCTCCCACTCCCACCGGGACCGGCCCAGCTCTGGTAAATGAGAAGTGAGCAGAGTACAGGGCATCTCCGCAGCCCCTAGATACGCACGCCAGAGACCAGCAATGTTCTGAGAGGCAGGCCCGTCAGCCAGTCCTCCCTGACAGCTAAAAATTCCTCCAGCCCTGGAGTGTGTCACAAACTGTCAAAGATCCGTGTGATGTTTACAGTCCAGCGGGGAACAGAGCTGTGAAGCGAGGCAGCCGCACCGATGCTCGCCGCCTTCTCTATTTCCAAGGCATGATTTGGGGCTCTGAGAGAGTGAGAGAGGACAGAGCAGCACAGGATGGACACTGCATTTTATCGCACTTCCCCAGCACGTTATGTTTTAGGAAAAGACACTGAAAGGGAAACATCACAAAACTGGCAATGTCAAAGTCTCACCAAACTGTCAAGCGAGCACAGAGAAAGAGCAGCCCGGGAGGAAGAGAAACGAATTCCAAACACGACAAGCACATGGCTGGAGTTCTCCTCTGCACGGCCTCCTGGTGGATAGGGGACAAGGGGACCGGTTCTGAGTCCGCGCCCTCTTCTCCCTAGCAGCTGCTCTGGCACTTATTCAGTCCACTAAGGCTCTGCATGATTCTTTATTTGGAAATGAGGTTCTTCAGCTTTGGTTTTATAAGTGAGTAAATAAAACTGTGAACCCTGGAAACAATCCGTGGTGCTGTGTTATGCCCAAGACGGGCACTCTGACACTCTACAGGACATCTTATTTCTTGGCCACCAAATATTTGTATGGCAAACACATTGCACCAAGTACTAACAATGCTAATGGTTTTAGAGCCAGTCCCCTCCCTTGAGAGCGTCACAAAGTGGCTGAGGAAGGAGTATATTTGTCACACCAGGTCATTGCGGCAGAACAGAAGTGGCCAGGCTCTGAGTGTACCAGAGCAGGTAGCCAGTAAGGGCTTGCTGGAGGGCAGGAGTGCTGGATCGGAGCCAGCAAGACAGGAAGTCATGAAGAAAGCAGAATCAGAGAGGCAAACATGAGTATGGAGGCAGGAAGGGACAGTGACTAGAAAGGGAGGTAGGCCTCAATATACATACACCAAACACCTGCGAAGACCCGGGGGCATGAGCAGGGAGCAGTGGGGTGGTAGGGGACAGAGGGAGAACAACTGTAGCATCTACTTAAGACTCACATGGCTAAAGGAGTCCAAAAGCAGGACATCTGGGACCTGCATGAGTGACAGACGGCAGGCTGTACTGCTGCCAGCCTCCTCACCAATGTCCAGCTGGAGGGGAGAAAGGAGAAGGGAACTGGGGAAAGGGAGAGGGGAGGAAACAGCAGCGCAAGTGAGGTGCTCCCAAAAGAGGCTCACTGCAATCAGCAGCTCCCCCACACACTCGCCCCACATGCAGCAGCCCAGGTGGATCCCACAGTAAAGGTCAGAGGTAAAATAGAACAGGAGACCAGAGTAAGACAAACGGGCTCAGCACCATCCCAGGAATGGTCCCAGGAGAGCTCGGGCGGAGAGACAGAGGGAAGGGGTCCTGCTGCTCAGAGGCAGCATGTTCTGATTCTGAAGCCCCCTCCCCATATGCTGCCCTGAGCTGGGGGTGCTGTGGTCCTGCCAGTTGGGTCTGCTCACAGGGAACAAAGCAAGCCAACCAAACCACCAGTAAGCTTACAAAACAAGCAGTAAATTTCCCCTGTGTCCATCAAGATGATGGAGCCAGAGATGCAGAGACACAAACACATCATCATTGCCGTGCAAGTGACCCAGGCTTAGAGCCACAAATGCGAGCACAAGCCACCCCTTGCTTCACAATCAGACACACATCGAGACACCCCCGCCCAGCCCTCCCCAGGTCTCAAAGGAATAGCTGCACCCTCTGTTCTTGCTGCCGATACCCAAGGCAAACAATGATATCTGATGAGGGTCCAGTTACCAGGTGAAATACAGGACCCCAGTTAAATCAGCATTTCAAATAAATAAAAATTTTAGTGTAACTATGCCCTCAAATACTGCACAGAACATATGTGTATACACTAAAAATAAAAAAATATTTGTTGCTGGTGAAATTCTATTTTAACTTGAGTCTTGTGCTTTCATTTGCTAAATCTGGTAACCCTATGAGGACAACAGATTGGATAAAGGGGTGGGGGTGAGAGAGGAGTCAGGGAGAAACAGGCAGGCACTAGCTCCCTTGTGGGGAGGCAGGAGAGACATAGGCAAACAATGCTAAAGTATTCAGGCAGACAATCTCTGGGAAGGTCAGGAAGTCTCTCCAAGAGCACCTGTTCCCAAGCTGAACGGGCAGGAGCCATCCTGAGGCAGAACCGTAAAAAGGACAGCAATACTCTGGCTTCATCACCTCTCCTTCACATACTTGCTGTAATACTTAAAATAATGATCCTCAAATTATGTCACACTCAAAATACTCCACAAAATGGTACTAGAATTCCCATTGTACAGAAGTTTAGAAAGGTTAAGTGTGGACCCACAGCCATATAACTTTCAATGACAGATCCAAGATTTTAAGCTTGGTCTGACTGGACTCCAAACCTCCCTTTTATCCATCACCTTATCCCCAGCACCTTGTGACAACCCAGATTCCTTCCAGACCCTCCTCAGCACAGGTCCAATAGAACTTCCTGTGATCATAGAAATGCTCCCTATCGCACACTTTACTGCCATCACCATGAACTGATGAGCTTATGCAGCCATGGGTACAAGAAGTATGTGTGGCTGGTGAGATTGACAAACCAGAGCCTTTATTTAATTTTCATTTGGTTTAAAATCGTTTAAATTCTAAAAGCCACATGGGCAGCTTGTTTTTGCAGTGGGAAACACACAGCTGCTGCCCTCCCCCAGACCCTCTGCCCGGAGAGCCCAGCCTGCTGCTCTGAGCCTGCCCACTATCTCCCAACTCTTTGCTGTCAAGGCCTGGACTTGGCATCTCCTGGGTGGGGGAAGGGTCCCCAGGAATCAAAAATGCTCAGAATCATAAGGGCCCCATAGAAATCATTCTTCCCCACTTCCTCATCTCTGAGATAGGGAATCTGGGTGCCAGAGAGGACAAAGGAGCCAGGACACCAGGGTCACCTCAGCAACAGCTAGTACTGGAGAGGGGGCTCCTCAAGCCTACCCCCTGCTCTTCCCTGGCTGACAACAAGAAAGATTACACTTAGTTCCCAGCATAGAATGGCTGCCCTGGGAGTCCCCACTCGGTCTGTCCCCATCTCCCAAAACCCACCTTGGTAAGAAGGATGTGGGAGGAGCTTCATCCCAGGGAGCAGCAGATAATTTGAAAGACAAAGGAAATAAAAGGACATTAGCACTAAACCTTGCTGAGTATACTCCCCTCATGACCTTGGAATTATAATTATATCAGCCCTTAATATCTACATCCCCAAGTAATTAGAGTTGGCTTATGGCTACCCACTGCAATCGGATATTAACTTTTTATGGTGCCCTCTCAGAGCAGCATGGGACAGCCACAGCATCAGGAAAGCCTGAGGCGTTGCCCAGAAGGTCAGCAATCTTGGGGACCTCCTTCAGGAGCATCACAGCCTAGTCAGCCCTACACCGACTGAGGAATACCACATGCCCTCATTATGGTTGTATTCTGCATAAAAGCATCCTTCGAGGGTGCCTGGAATCCAACCCAAGCTCATTTGCTAAATTCTGCAGCATGGAACAGGTTTTTACTCACTGAGAGCTCTCCCCACCCCAGCACACACACTGCCCCTGTGTCCCAGTGCAGCCGGGCCCTCAGGTCCCAGCCTGCCGGGGAATGGACTTGTTCTTTTGTGAGCGCTGTGGTATAAAGGGAAGACCTGCACACTAGTCCTAGTTGAAAATCATGCATTTAGTGACTTTGGGCCACTCATTTGCCCTCTGAGGCTCAGTTTCTTTAGCCAGAAAATGAGAAAGGAGAACCCTGCTCTGGCATCCTCACGGGGATGCTTTGAAAATCAGATGAGGCCATGGCTTCTTTGAAAGTGCTTTCTATCCTCTCCATGGCAGGAACATCAGCCTTTATTAATTATTTGGCTGACTCTCACCCTAGGGGTCCTTGGGGAGGCTGAACTGCCCATCCTCCTGACTTGCCAAGCTTGCTCTGGCGTTCACAGGTTGGCGCACTTGGTCCTCAGCCCTGTGCAGATCTGTAAATCCCATGTGAACTCTCATGAACTACCACTATTGGGGAAATATACATTTATATGTTAATTCTTCCACCTATTGAAAGCGATTGTGCATACATTGTCTCACTTAAACTTCACGGACTTTCAGTGATTTGTAGGGAAGACACAATCCCCACTTTCAGAGGAGGCAATGCCTCTTTGAATTGCATAAATTCCAGTTTATACCTCTGCAAGAGACACAGCCCGGAATAGCGTTATTGTCCCACATCAGGATGATGTTGTGGCCTCAGGTCCAACAAAGATTTAAGTGTCAAATACTTTTTGAATAACAATTAAATGAATGAGTGGATGCGTGAAGGCACGTCTCAAAGCCATCTCTCAACAGCACCAAACCTGGGCTTACACAGGAAACGCTGGCACTTGGGAAGACCAATTTTAAAAGTCAAGGTTAGGCTGTGCTTCCAGACTCTGCTCATCATCTTTTCTATCTGTTGGCCAGAGACTTGAAAGGTTACATTTGTCTCATAGAGAAGAAATTCAGGCTGAGAGAGGCAAAGTTAGTGATCCAGCTTAAACCTTGAGATAGTGGGCAAAGTCACACACAATCCCACCCCCACCTGGCCACGGCAGGATTTGGGGTGCCAACATGTGCCTTCTTGCCTTGAAAACTCTGAAGATGTCTCCACTCTAGACAGGTGAAAAAATGAAGTTCCGTGTCGCTGAGCAATATGAGAATTGCCCAGCAAAAATATCTGCAGACAACCCCAAATGGATCATATTAAAATCTACCAACAGGGGCTAAGTTGGGAAGTGAAGGTTAAAATAAAATCGCAGTCAGAATATGTGTAAAATATTTTCCCTAGAGGACTCGGTACCGCAATGGTTTTAATTAACTGTGCATTTCATTGGCGCTTAGCAGGCGAGTTATTGTACATTAAATAAATACCAGTTGGTTATTAAGAACATATTTACTTCCAACTTAACAACTACAACAGGTTATAGATACAGATTTCCATTAAACCACAGTCTGGTACATTTGTTTGGAATAATCAATTATTCTTTACTCAAGATATAATAATTGTCTTATTGAATCCTCTTCTCTTAGTCATTTACAGCACACAAATCTCTTTGCTTAGTTACCCATCCTTTTCCCCCAAAGAAGAAGGAGCAGAGAAAACGGAGATCCTAGAATTCAGGTCTTTGACTCAAAACGACTTGGCCTTGTACAGGTTCGCTGCAGCCTTCCCATCCAAGACACTTGGACATGGGACCAGTCAAGGAAACCTGGCAAATGAGGTCCGATGACAAATGATTGTTTGCGTGTCCCATACAAAATCTGGGACATATGTAAACTAAAGCGTTATTTGTGATTTATCTGAAATTCAAATCTAATTGTGCATCCTGGCTTTCGTTTGTTTGCTTAGTCCATCAATGTGTTTCCTGAAGGGCTTCCTGAAGGGACTGAGTGACATGTAGGAAGTGTCACCTTTGATGACACTCACACCCCAGCTCAGGTTCTCAGGCCGCAAGATGCTTGAGGTGAATGGGAGGAGCTAGATGCACAGCCTTTGTGCCCACACGTGTGCGGAGTCCCCAGTCAACCTTCACAGATATTCTGCACAATGGTGGCCTCCACCTTCTCTTCTCCAACACTCTCTCCTGCTCAGTCTCCCATGTGAGTCACAGATTACATGTCTTAGAGCCACAGTGTTGTCTTCTGTCTGATTAATGAAGACTCTGAGTCACAGGAAGCAAAGTGACCTGGGCAAGGCCACAGAGCTAGTTGCTGGTAGAAACTTGGTTTTATGTTCACCATTCATCATCATCATTTGTTAAAGTTAACAAGAAGTGTCTATTGAGTGTTAACTTTGTATCAGACTCTTTGATCATGAAATCCTCACAATAACCTGAGGAGCAAGAATTTCTGTTATTTCTGGTTTTTTTTTATAGCTGGGATCACAGTCTCAAAAGAGGAGCCATGAGTTCTCCCACAACCCCACATTCTTTTTTCCTCTTCACCTTGTTTTCTGTTTTTCTTTCTCTCTTCTGTCCTCATTTATAAGCAATCTACAGTATCCAGCACTTTAAAAAGTCCAACACTGAGCCAGGGAGTGCGCTGGACAGGAAGGTGAAGTGAGACGGGCCGAGAGGCAGCACAGTTGAGTGGCCGACAGAGTGGAGTCCAGCTGCCCAGACCCAAGTCTCCGTCACTCCTCAGGAGCTGGCGAGCATGGGAAAATCACAGTCTTCAAGCTTCCCATTCGTGATCTGTAACATGAAGATTGTGCTTAGAGTTGTGCCTAGCACATAGTAAGCACTGAATAAATACTTCCATTGCAACCAAAAAGACCGGGTATCCAAAACTAGAGAACGGAACAGTTAGCAGCGATCAGAAGAGCATACAGAGCATAGAACTAGATGATGCTTTGTGGATAGTAAAGGCCTTTTCTTCCTCTGTCCATCCAGAAGCCTTTGGGGAAAGAAGGTTAGGAAGAGATTCTTCCACACTTTGCCCACTGAGCCTAAAATCCCATGTGAACCATAATTTAAACCAATAGATACGGTGATCTCTTTCTAGGGTTTTTAGAAGAGTTTTACTTTCAAATATTCTCTTACATTGTGCTATGTATCAGGTAAAAGTGTTCAAGATTCCAACACTTTTCTTTGTACTGGGGACTGCACCTAGAACCTTCACATTGAGCTACATTCTTAGCTCTTTTTAATTTTTTTTTTTTTGAGAGAGGGTCTCCCTAAGTCACTAACTTGCCCAGGCTGGGCTCAACTTTACAATCCTCCTGCCACAGCCTCTCAAATGCTGGGATTACTGGCCCACGACACCATGCCTGGCAAGAGTACAAGAGTACAACAACAGCAAGAGTACAACACTTCTAATTCCATATTACTTCTTATAGCCCGTATTCCCCAACTGTAAGCAGTACATCGAAGTGCCAGACACTTCCAATCCCCAGCTATCAGAAGCTAGAACACATGCTGGCCACACACACAATCATACTGTTATATACGGAAATAGTTGGTCCTATTAAGATATAGACCCATGTTAGGGCTGGCATTAGGTTGTAGTTCCTGAGATAAATGTCCTAGCATTTATTTATTATACAAAATCTTATTTAAAAAATGATTTAAAAGTAACTTGCAAAAATGCATGAAGTATAAGATGTGTATTATTAGCCATCACAAAAGTAATTTGAATCTCTAAAAATTTAATTAAAAATATGTAGGAAACACTAGGGCCAATAATCAGAGAAACAAATAAATAAATAAATACTATTAAATAATTAATAAACCATCAAGAAAATTTCATGACTAGGTGGTTTTAGCAGTGAATGCTATCAGTCTTTTAAGGATTAGGTAATTTCCATGTTATAAAAATTGTTGTGGAGTACAGGCAAAGATAAAAAGCTAACTGAGTCATTTTACAAAGTTGGCATATACCCTATACAAAATATGAGAAGGATGAACCAAAAAAAGAAACTACAGACTAATTTCACTTATGAATACAGATGCTGAACCCTTAAGGAAATACTAGCGTATGGAATTAAATAGTACATCAAAAAATGATAACTGCTACCAAGAATAACTCATCATAGGAAGGCCAAGGCAAGTTATTATTAGCAATTCTATTAATATAAAATGCCACATCAATTAGAAAACTGTAAAGGAATCTCAGTGGCTGCCCAAAAGTTATCCAATAACATTTTTAGTTAAAAGCACTTAAAAAAATAGAAACGGGAAGGGAATTCCTTTAATAAAAACTACCAAGCTTAATTATGTTACCAACACCAAACCTTCTCGAAGTGGGTATATAAACAATAAAATGCCACAATAATGCCTTATAAAAGGTCACCCCACAGCTCAGTGCCTTGAAACAAGCAGAAGTCATTTAGTTCAAGAATCTGAAGGTCAGCTGAGCAGCTCTTCAATCTTGACTGAGCGCACTTTCATCAAGAGGGTTGACTGGGTCTTGGATGTTGTAGTCTTCTCTTAACAGGGATGACTAGTGTAACTGAGGTCTGTTCTCTTGTCCCATCTCCCAGCAAGGTACCCAGACATCTCTTTCTCATGGATATGGAGGAGGGCAGCAGTGAACAAGCTCATTTAAAATCCCCTCGTGCATTATGTTTGTTCCCTCCCACTGGTCAAGTCATAAGGCCAAGTTCAGGGTCAGACCAGGAGAACACTTCAGAGCTACATGATGAAGATATAATTAGATGGAGGGATAAAGAACAGTGACCATTGGTCAGCTCCCAACTTTGGGCTTTCCAGAGTATCCACCTACTGGATGATAACAGATTTTACATTAAAGTTTTATCTCTCCATAAAAAAGAAATATTCCATGATCAAGTAAGTTTAATATGCACTAGGTGTAGTAACATACAATGTTAAACAGTTTTGCAAATAGGACTTCTGATTTTTCATGATTGCATCAAGAGACTTTCTATGTGAAGGTCAAAGCCTTTTCCAGATCAAACGGATATAGAACTTTTACTTTTCAGAGTGACTAGATAGAACACTTGTAGGATCAGTTTGAGAAAAGTAGAAGATATACCTTTATAAAATGGCATTCACAATATCCAAGAAATGACAAAAACCCTCCACTATAACACATTTAGAAATGATCCTGGTAATAAATAAGTAGAATTTATATAAGGAAAATAAAAAACTTCATCGGGAGATATAAAATAAAGATTTAATTAAATGGAGACACACCATCTTCCTAGAAGAAATAAATCAATATTATAAAGAAGGCAATTTTTCCTCAATTGATTTATAGATTTAACATAACTCCAATGAAAATCTCAATGAAATAATAATACTCACTTTTTAGCAAGGATATAGTGGAAACAGACATTTTCATACACTGCTGGTGGGAGTTTAAATTGGTGTAATCTTTTTAAAAAGCAATTTGGAACCTAAAAATTGCATATGCCTGTTGACCCAGATCAAGAAATGTGCCCTAAGGAAATGATCAAATGCGAGCAAAAATTCTATTTACACAGATTTGTATTACAACACTGTTTAAGGGAAGCAAAAATTGGTTATAACTTGAAGATCCACCAATAGAGGCATCACCAAGTAGGTTTTAAGCCTTCTAATACTAACACATATTGTCTGAGATTAAAATTCATGATTTTAAACTTGGATCAGATATGAAAATGCTTACAAGGGAACTTGGTAGCAGTGGTGGTGGCAATGACAGAAACAAGAAATTAAGATGTATTGCAATATGATCCTGATTGCATTACCTAGATTCTCACAGAATGAAAACTGTGAGGAAACAAAACAAAATATTAATATTTCCTAGATTTTATTTCTTTTAATATGTTATACTTCTTAATTTCTACATCCCAGTAGATGTTTCAGAGAAGAAATTTAAATATTATCTAAAATAACAGTAAATGAGATTAACCAAGATAATTTCAAAGGAAAATTATTGAAGTGAGGGTGCAAACTAGAGGCAATACCTACCCTGCCACATAAAAAAGAAACTATAAAATACTGCAGTAATATCAAAGAGTTGACATATCAATGAGTAAAAGTGCCCAAACAGTCCATAAATATTAAATGACCTGATAAATATTTTTAAAGTTCTGTATCATAATATTTTACAAGTATCTTAATAGGAAGCATTGAATTTTCCAATAAATGATTTCAGGAAATTTTACCACCTAGGGTAGAATATAGACCTTTGCCACATACCCTACAATGGCAAAATAAATTTTAAAGAGCTAAAGTAATTTAATTTAAAGCAATGAGACTATTACAAACAGAATGCTGATATAGATGACCAACTCGGAAACATATAGCTTTTAATCTATAGACTAAACAAAAGAGTGACTGATGTTACTATTTTAAAATTCCCACTTTCCAGATGATAAAATACAAAAGCAGGAGACACTAAAACTTGGGGAGTCCATTTGCAATGAATTTTAATGATCTTTATGTAAAAAGGACTCTGGCAAATCTAAGATGTGGAAACAATGGCTTCAGGGGCTGGACTAAGAGCTTGGAATTTTGTTTTGAGGGTTACAAGGAGCCCAAGAAAGATTTACATGCACTCTTAAAGAATGTCTCTTACTGCAGCATGGAGAACAAATTGGAAAGAGCCGAGGTCGGAGGTGAGAGTCCAGCTGGATGCCACTGGGTCACCTGGGAGAGATGGCAGGTGCTGAGGCAGGGCAGGAGGGGCCATCAGAGTGACACCATGTAGACAGGTCCAAGAGATACTTAGAAAATGGAACATACAGACCATTGATTGAATGAATGTAGGAACTGAGTGACAAGGATTAGTTAAGGATGACACTCAGAAATCTCGAAGCTTTCAGAATACCAGCACAACAATGGACAAAGATGACAAAGGTCAGTAAGAGACAGTTCAAAAACAACTACAAATGGCAAGATAAAAATATATACAAGAAAAATAGTCTCTATTTTTTAATTTAAAATATGTAAATTTAAAAGGAATTTATCTTATTATCCATGAAATTCTATGTATCCAATTTATATTCAACACGTATAAATTACAGTTGAGGATTAGGAATGTAGACTGTCTGGATACATGGGTAAAGGAGTGAGTGGGCATTTGTCGTTTCTTGTTTTCTCTGCTTGATGACTTCAGCTAACAATTGTCCCTCCACCACAGACAGCCATCACGCTAAGTGCCGAGGATGCAAAGTCAAACAAGAGCTTCTGTTTTCCCTCAACACAATGCAGACACATATTACTCGCCCCTGGAAGTTGTAAGCTTAAATGCTGAAAATACAAGGAAGAAAACATCTATTCTCTTCTTACAACTCAACAATAACAATCACAGCAACCATCCAGCCGATTAAAAAATAGACTAGAGAGTTGAAATACACATTTCTTCAAGAAAAAAGTGTACGAGTCTACAGATGTCAATTACAAAACAGTATTATCAAGCAGTTAGGACAGGTGCTACCAGAGGATAGAAGAGAGGCCAGAAATCAGAATTGAAAGAAGGGAGAATCAGAAAAGATGACGCTAGAGCCAAAGCACTTCTGGGTTCTGGGATAAACATGAGGAAGGAGAACGTTAACCACTCTTCTATAGAAACGTGGGGTGAAAAACACAAACAAAGGTTTCTGCTAAAATCTCCAGTCTGCAGACATCCCTAGTGGGTCAAATCAAGGATCCATGTACAGGGCTTCTCCTCCCGGAGCGAGAGCTGCAGGTGTGCTGCCATCCGGTGGCAAGATGGGAGGTGCGGATCCATCTTTTTCATAGCCTCTTCCTAAACCACTATGGAGAACCGAAGGCATTTCAGGGAGAGGGAAAGGGCCCAAGGAAATCAAAGATGTGGCTAGAAGAGCGAGGCAGAAGTTCTTTTCACTCCCCCAAAGGGAGAGGCTGCCTTTATTACATAAGCACTTTTCTAAGAAGCACTAGTATTTGTGGTTAAGTGTCTCCCTTTTCTTTCCATTCGCATGACTGATAGACACCAGATCCAGCTCAGGTATCAGAAGAACCAATGAGACTAAATGTGTCCATGGCACATTCATCCAATTAAATGGCAAAATCTGTCTTTGTCTTTTAAACAATCTCATTCTTAATATATTCTTACATTCCACGCATCATTATGAATTTCCAGTTTACTGTTGGTCACAACTGAGGTCTTAGCGTAGGACCACTGGATTCAGGAGACCCGGGACATACTTATTCAATAATAGGGGTGTTTTTTGGTAGCATCAGTTAGTCTTGAGTTTGGCAAGCATGAAAAGATCTGCTATCTTCCTACAATTCAACAACAAAAAACAAGGCTCAAAAATGGGCAAAGGACTTGAAATAGGTATTTGTGCGAGTAAGAACTACAAATGCCCAACAATTTCCTGAAAACGTTCTCAGTACTACTAATCATTAGGAAAATGCAAATCAAAACCACACTGACATATCACCTCATACCCATAAGGAGGCCAAGTATGAAAAAAATAAAATGAAGCAGGTGTTGGCGATAATGAGGAGAAATTGGAAAGCTTGTGCACTGTTGGTGAGGATGGAAACCGGTGCAGCCCTTATGGAAACCACTGCAATGATTCCTCAACACATTAAAATAAGAGTTACCAAGCTGCCTAGAAATTCCACTTTTGGGTACGTATTCAAAAGTACTGAAATCATAGCTGGGCACGCCTGTAATCCCGGAACTCTGAAAGCCTGAGTCTGGAGGGTCACAAGTTCTAGTCCAGCCTAGGCAACTCGGCAATTTAGGAAAAACCCAAAGCTTCGCTTTGAGCTACATCCTTAGCCCACTTTCATTTTAAATTTTTGGGGTGGCACTGGGCTTCACTTTTAACTGTGGGATGAGTTCTTACTAAGTTGCCAAGTTGCCCGGGGTTAAAGGAAATTCCTATAATTATGGAGATTATTTCAAGATGGACTTTGGAGGGAACATTCAAACGATAGCAGGTATTTTATCCCAGTATTAGTGGGATGTCTTCTGTGTGGATGCAACTTTCTTGGTTTTTCTGTAAATTGTGCTGGTCTGGAGTTTCTTTCATTTATAGGTGAAAATCCAGCACTTTAAAAGGGGGTCATGTTCACAGGCAGAAAACTACAGCAGAGCTCTAGATAGTCCCAGACATCCTTCCTGGCCCACCTGAAGGGCTGTCCTTTCTCATCTGGAAGGGACCTGTGATAACACTGTCAGGACAAAGCAGGAGGTCAGGCGGAAGAAGGGCTCATTCCTCGGGCCCTCTTGCCTTCTCTCTCCCAGTGGAGGAGAGCAGTGTGAGGGCTGCCCCAGATTTTGGGCCAGGGGCCTGGGTGAGGAGGGGAGCAGTCTTCTTTTCATGAATCTTCACAGCACCTAGTGAGTCACTCAGAAAGACTGGAAGCTGCTGAAATTCAGAATGAGAAACAGAGCGAGTCCTTCCTCCTCCTTTGAATACTGACATCCAGAAGTGACCTACCTCTGGAGGACATAAGTACCATGATAACACAGGCAAGAAAAAAGGAAAATGAAAAAAAGCCTCTGCATTATCTCCATCAGCCTCTCTCTGGGAGTTTCCTAAATGGCTGCGACAATAAGAGGGCGAAAGCAGCTGGACTGCTCAGGGCACCGCCTTCCTGGTCAGCTAACTCCAGGTGTTTCAGACACAGGAGCCCTCACTGCCTTAGCTTCCTCTCCCTGTCTTGCGCCCTGACATTTGGAAGACATCCAGAGCCGGCTTCCTGATACTTTGTAGGTCACATAGATTCTGGTATTTTTAGATTCAATAGCAGAAATAGCTGGTATGAGCTTCTCGCATTGTTAGCCCTGAAGTCTTTGTGTATCACACCATAACGTGGGTGGAGGAAGGAGAAAACCATCCGAGATCAGGCTAGAGTCCTGGGTACGTAGTGCGATGTGTTGGCTCCGAGACTTCATGCAAGTTCCTCAACCTCTTCAAGACATAATCTGTGTGTTATCACGTGGTGTATTAGAAATGCCTCCTCCAAAAGTTGTTGGAAACAAATAAAGCAATCTATAAAGTACACATGGAGGCACAGTTGCTATGCAAGCCGGAGGTAAAAACTTGTGGTCCTCATGTCAAACCTAGTCTGTCCATGCCTTGTCTTATAGTTTGGATCTTGAACATCCTCCAAAGACTCACATATTGGAGCCTTGGTCCTCAGCTGTGGCGCTATTAGGAGGAGGAGGAACCCTTAGAAGGTGGGGTCCCATGGGAGGAAGTGCAATCACTCAGGATGCACACTTTTGGGGGATTGTGGGACTCTTGTCTCTTCCACTTCCTTTCTCTTTCACTTCCTGTCTGTGGTGAGGTGAGCATCTTAGCTCTGTCACATGCTCCCCACCATGATGTGCTACCTCACGATAGACGCCAAAGCAAAGGGGTCAATGGATCGTGGACTGAAACCGCCAAAACCGCGAGCAAAAATAAAATTTCCCTCTTTTTAAGTTGATTATCTCGGGTGTTTTGTTAAGTAACAGAAAACTGATTAATACACCTTGCTTAGCCTGCACACTCCAAAACCATTTGCATGCCTCTGGAACAGTGTGTACTCTCCAGAGCCACAGTCTGCACAGCCAGACTACTCTTTATCAGCAGTCTTCTCTGCAAAGTTTGAGTTCAAGAACTTAAGATGGAACTTGAAAGGTAAACATCGTGCAGTAACACAAAAGAGGTATTTGACCTGCAGCCTGGTAATCCCAAAAATGTGATTTTGCAAAACTCATCAAGAAATAATTTTTAGGCAGAGAAAGGCTCACACTCAGTGGGCTGATAACAATAATGTAGGAAGTCAGAATGGCAAGTTATGATCTTGTACCGATGAAGAAAATGGTTCTGGAGACTGGAATATTCTTGCCACTATCTTCATAACAACAGTATGCTACGTCCAAAGCATCACTATGATTAGAAAATTTCTTGGTCTGTATGGAACCAGCACTAAAATAAATGAATCAGTAAAGTATTGGCACAGGCAAGTAAGTCCAGAAATAAAAGGTAGCATACAGAGGAATTTAGTATCCAGTAAAAGTGACATTTCTAACCAGTGAGAAGATGATGGATTTATTTCACAAATGAAGTTATGGTAATTCTTTAGCCATTAGTAAAAACACACTTGCTTTACACTGTAAACCAAAATAAACTCCAAATAGATAAAAGCACTAAAATTTTTTATTAAAAATCATAAAAGACCTACAGGAAAGTATAAGTGAATATTTATCTGCTCTGTTAGAGAAGAACACTTCTAAGCATAAAAGTAAAGGAAGAAACCATAAAGGAAAAATAATTACAAGCTTCACTAGATAAACATTTAAATGTTTCTAAAGATCTAAAGATACCACAGACAAAATTACAAGGATACGAAAACAAAAAATGAAAAAGAAATGAAAAATGAAAAAAAGAAATGAAGGAAAGAAAAGAAAAGAAAGAAAGAAAGAAAGAAAGAAAGAAAGAAAGAAAGAAAGAAAGAAAGAAAGAAAGAGAGAGAGAGAGAGAGAGAGAGAGAGAGAGAGAGAGGGAGGGAGGGAGGGAGGGAGGAAGGAAGGAAGGAAGGAAGGAGGAAAGAAAGAAGAGAAAAAAATAGAAAAGAAAGAAAGAAATCAACCAAGGCCAGGTCTACAGGCATGAGAAAAGCACACGGAATCTCAGTCTTCATGGAATTTTCAACTGGGCAAAGGGGGCACTTAAATAAAGATCGCCTACAAATAATCATTATACTGACAAGTCCCTCTGAAACCAAATAATGCAAAGTCCTATAGGAGGATCTGAAGTTGGACGGAACAGTCAAGAAGATTTTTCTGCAAAGTGTTATTTGTGTTGAAGGCTGAACTGGTGAATTGGAATGAGATGAACAGGAGGAAAGTATTCGGGCAAAGGGAAGATGCCTGTGACATGCAGCAGAAGCAGTGAGAGCAACAAAGTGTCTGCAGCAAGCAGCTAAGAGGAGAAAACTGCAAAAGGACTGACTGGACTGGTAAGCAAGAATGTGTGAGCCAGCCTAGGAATTTTGTATTTTTAATTACAATCACAGATTCATCTGTGAATGGCTGTTATAAGTCACTGAGACAAGCACCAGCTCTCCAAGAGGCACATGGGCAGTGAGGGGCAATTCACAAAACAGGAAATATCAATGAACCCAAAAGAGACCCAAAGTAATTAAGTGGTTGAACAAGACTGAGAGAAGAGGAAGGAAATGCAAATGACTTGAGGCACATTTTGGGGGTGATGGAAATGTTATGAAATCGAATTGTTGTGGTGGTTGCATAACTGTCAATTTAGTAAGAATTCATTGAATTGTACATTTCAGATTTGTACATTTTTCAGTATATTAGTCAGCCCTCTGTCACTGTAACAAAATGCCTGACATGGGTTGCTGATGAAGAGGAGTTTATTTAACTCACAGGCTAGAGGTTCAAAGTCCAGGTGACATAGTGCAAGGTCAGTGGCAAGGGCTGCCTGGGGCTATGCCACTCCATGGCATGGACAGCAATAGCAGGAGTGAGTGCTGTAGGGAGAGGAGGTGATCACGTCCTGGAACAGGAGCAGAGAGGATGGAAGAGGAAGAGCTGGGCTTGCTCCTTCTATTACAGTCCTCTCTGGAATACTCAAAGAGTCACAAGAGAACCATCAGGTGTTGTAAGAGAAGTGACCCCTGCTCCCTGTGACCTACAGTATTCCCACTAGGCCCTATCTCTTAAAAGTGCACAGACTTCCCAAGAGTGCCACCCTGAAGATCAAGCCTTTAATACATGAACCTTTAGGAGGACACAATTAAACCAGATCCAAACCATAGCACATGGCATGTAAATTACATTCCATAAAAGTATTTTGAAAAAATAGTTGCTGGACCTCTATAGTAATCAGAGAAATGTAAATTAAAACACACTGTCCTTTTTTAAGACAGGGTCTCACTATGCAGTTCAGGCTGACCTCAAACTCACTATGTAGCCTAGGCTGGCCTTGAATTTAAAGCAATCCTACTGCCTCAGCCTCCTGAGTGCTGGGATTACAGGCATGCGCCTCCAGGCCTGGCAAAATACTATAGTGTCATCTTTTATCTTTCAAATTTGCTGAGGATTTGAAATAATAATGGTCAGTGTTGGTGAAATGTTGAGAAATGGGCACTTGTATACAATTCTGGTCAATGTGACAGTAACTCCAAAGCTTTGTTACTTTGTCACATACCTGGGAATTTAATATTAAAGAAATAATCAATATGTATGAGAATCTTTTGGACAGAAATATTTATGAAAATGAAAAAAACAGAGAAAGTAAAATATTGAGTAGACAATTATTAAATATGCAATAGTATGATCCTAAGTACTTAAGATTATCCTTTAGAAGAATGAATGCCTTTGTATTAGCCAGCCTTTAATCACTGTGACAAAAATTCCTGAGAAAAACAACTGTAATTAAAAAAAGTTTATTTTGCTTACTGTTTCCGAGGTATTGCTCCATGGTCAGTTGGTTCCATTGCTGTGGACCTGAAATGAAGCAGAACATCATAGCAGAAGGGCACAGTGGAGAAAAGCTGCTCACTTCATGGTGGGCAGGAAGCAGATAGTGAGTTGCGGGGAGGTGAATGATTTAGAGGGCTTTGACCTTCTGCTTTTGTTCCATCCAGGTCTCCACTCTATTAGACTGTGCTGCTCACATTCAGGGTGAGTCTCCCCCAACCTGGGTTGCTGTCCCAAATGCCAGTTCTCTCATTTATCACCCTGCCTACATTCTGTTGGCACCAGCAAGTCACAGAACTAAAGCCAAAGTGAAGGAACACAGAAGCACACCCTGCCTGTCAGGCACAAGAAGGTTGGGCAGGAATTGGGAACAAAAATACATTCTACCAATGTAAAAAGCTTGAACATGATTATCTAGAATTGTGGGGGCGTGTCACTTTGCTTTCTTTTGCTTACTTACCTAGATTGCATTACTCAGTGTTATGGTTTGTGTCTAGATGTCCCCCCAAAGCCTCATGTGGTAAGAGATAGCTGGATCTTGAGTGTGTGATTACTAAATTAATCCATTGATCTGTTTGGCATTGTTCTGCTGGGATCAAGGATGTGAGACTGAGATTGGGGGGGTGGGAGTGTGGGCTGCCCTGGGGGCAGGTAGCCTAGATAAAGATACAGGAAGAAGCTTAACTAGCTGCTTGTTTGCATTGCTTATTTGCATACATTCCTTGCATTTTCCTCACTTTACCATGCCGCCACGCCTCATCTGCCACGCCGCCACGCCACATCTGCCACGCCGCCCCGCCTCGGACCCAGCGGACTATAGACTGAAACCTCTGCAGACTGTGAGCTAATAAACCTTTCTTCCCCTAACTTTGAGTGTCGAGTATTCTGTCCCAACAACGAGAGAAAAGTAACTAAAACACTCAGCTTCTTCTAGCTTTATTTTACTACTCATATCATATGCGTGTGGGTCAGCAGCAACTCTGCCTTATGTGTCCCCTGTACTCAATACAGAAACTTCTCTTAGCGAAGGGAAGACTTTCTGTGACAGGTAGAAACTGGAAGAATTTCGGCTGGGAAGTGGCATGTCACTTCCAGTCACATTTCATTACATAAAATGGCTCTCATAGCTAAGCCTGGCACCATGCACTGTGGAGAGGGTACAGCCCCCCAACCGAGACACACACAAGAAGGGCACTACAATTTACATGTCAGCAGGTGGGGATGATAAGACCATAGATAACAAAAACACCATGCTTGCTAGAGTTTCCAATTTTTCTATAATATCCATGCATTGGCTTTGTTTTTATTTATCAGTCTTAGTCACTTTTTCACTGCTGAGGCAATACCTGACACTCATAGCTTAAAGGAGAAAATGTTTATTTTAACTCAGTTACAGACCCTGGTCAGCTTGCTCCAAGGCACAAAGGCACTGTGGAAAGGGTTGGCAGAGTAAAGCTGTTCATGTCTGGGTGGCAAGGAAACTGAGCAAGAATGGAGGAGCTAGCTGGGAAGGAGGACATACACTTCTGGGTCATTCCCCCAGTGTCCTGCCTCCAACCAGGCCCCACCTCCTAAGGGCAAGTCCATATGGTGCCCCTGTGGGCCAATCACTTTCTAAAAGCCTCACCTCAGAGGACAGGAGAGTTTGGGGAGACAGTCTGGATCTAAGCCATAACATTAACATTTCTGTACCTATCTGCTTTTGCTTAAAGGTAGATATGAACAGAGATTTTAGATATGAACAGAAATTTTACTTTAGGTTTTCTTTTTATCACATATGCATTTACTTATTATTTCATGCATGCCTTAGCAAACAGCAGTCCCCTCCCCTCTATTTTCTCCTTTGCTCAGTCATCAGGACAAATCACAGTCAACATTTATAGCAGATTCATTCTGTATTTATCTCTATTCCTCTAAATTACATGCATGTTTAACTACTTCTTGATTTTTACTGATTCTAGGTTCTCTCTTGCCTTCTAATACAAAAGGAGAGGCCTGAGCTTGCTCTCCTGTTCCTAGACCCCTCTCCACATAAACATAGTCCTATCCAATCCCATACTCCCCCAGTGGAGCTGTATTGCAAGTTTTGTTAGCATATTCACCAAGTTTACATTATTATCACTAGGCAGACACTATGCATGGCTGAGCCTTAGGAGACACTGTGATTACTTTTCCTTCTTACACAGTGCCCTGCTTCATCTTGATTTTTATTTTTGTTTGGTCTGCTTTACTTTTTTATTTGCTTGGTTTTGTATGTTTATCACATTTCAACCCCAACTTCTCTGCCCATGTCTATACCTTGTTTCAAGATATTATACTTGTCATGTATTCTGTCAGCTTCACTTTTCCTGGAGAACTGCTCCCATTTCTGAGCTCTGTGGGTTACTTGCTTCTGTGTGTCCTGGGCTCTCACTCAGCCGTCATTCTAGGCTTCCTTTTGCATATGTCCAGCTTCCTGTCACTCATATCTTCCTTCTCTTAGTTCTCTGTCTCAGTTTGGTGGAACATAGCTGTCAATAGCTTCCCAAAGGTGGAGCTTTAGAGGTAACTACATTGAGACTTTTTTTTTTTTTACATTGAGACATTTTATGTCTGAAAATATCATTATTCTATCCATGCAAGTCATCGATCACTTGATTGGATACCGTGTTCCAGATTGCAAAACATTTTGTATCAAAATGCAAGGAATCCTAACTTCTGGGTTATTGCTGAAAAGTCAGAAGTCATTCTGATTGCTGAGGCCTGGTAGGGAATCTACAGTTTTTCCTTCTTTCTTCATTCCTCTTTTCCATATGTTTGACATTTGTGTCTTTCTTTGAGAATTCCTTCACTTGAATTCCACTTTTCTGCCATCATAGCTGTAATTTCTAAATGATCTTATTCTCTAAAATATTCCTTTTTAAAATATCATGTTCTCATTTCAGGGCTGCAATATATTACCTTATTTCTCTAAAGATATTTAATGGTGGTTTTTATTTTTTCCTCTCTACAGTCTCTGTTCCATCAAGTTGGCTTTTCTGTTTCTTTCTTTTGGTGTTTATTTTTCCTGATATAGGCTTTGTTCAAAGTAATAATTCTCCTTAGTGGTTTCTTTATATTTAAGACAGAGAATGTAAAAGCACAGAGTGTGTGGATGGGTCTCGCTAGCAGCCTTTATCACACTAGAGTAATCTGTGTGATAAGTTAGCCTGTTTCATTTAGAAACCTTCAATTCAGGAAGGTTTTACACCCTTCTTCTTGGGCTGATTAGATTGCTAGAGAAGGCTTTTCTAGCCTCTTGCTTGAAAGAGAAGGTGCTGGTGCTGGTGGACCAGAAACCAAGTGTGTAAATAAGTTACAGATGGGGCTCTCCCTCCGTCACTGTGTTCAGTGATGCCCATGGGATTCTTGAATCCCAAATTCATCAGTTTTCTCCTTCTAGGAATAAAACTCTGGTCTTCAGCAGCAGTGAGAGAGTCACCTCCCTGGCACAGTAGGAAAGAGGTTTTGGAATCTATATACTAACAAACTTGAAACTTATCTGCCTGATGGTGGCCTCCCCTCACCCCTGATCCAGCCAAGTCTACTGCAGGCATCTCTGAAGTCACTCAAGCATCCGCAAGTGTAAGTCTGCTTGCTTCTCCTTTTGTTCAGTGCCCCCATAGATTTTTTCCGTTGTACCTGCTGATATGCTAGTCATCCATACACTTTACATTTTCAAAGTTTTGTTGCTATCTCCTCACCTAAATCTGTCCATTTTTATGCCTTTTTGAAAAAAAATCTTACTGTGAATTCATGGAGTTTTAGAAGGCAGCAAAAGTAGATGCATGTGTTTAATTTTCCATTGTTCCCACTACTCCATGTTTTCATCATTAAAAGGAAATTGCCTATCAGGGAGCTTTCTTGATAATATCAAAACCAGAACAAGAAGAAGTAAAATAATTGAATGTTAATGGAATCAGGTTAAAATAGCTGCATGCATGCATGTACTACCTACAAATAAAAGAAACAACCCCTGGGAATCAAGTTGGTTACTTACCATTTTGGTTTGGGGTGTTTTGTTTTGTTTTGTTTTGTTTGTTTTTGGTTTTGGCTTTGATTTGATTTGATTTTTGAGACAGGGTCTCACTGCATTTCTTATGCTGGCCTCAAATTCCTAGACTGGCGCAATCTTCCTGGCTCAGCTTCCTGAGTTGGTGGGACTATAGATATGTGCCATCTAGCCGCTTCTATGGTATTGTTACCTGCTTTTGGGTCCTGAAGAGATTCTTTCCAGGTTCTCGGTGTTCTGAACAAGAATTGGACAAAGCTCACAAAAAGGAAGCAAGGATTTACACTTATTGACAGTGGAAAAGAAACGGGCTCTACAGAGTAAGAGCAGATTCGCAGTAACTAGGAGGATATCGGCAGGGCTCTTTTGTATATCAAATTCCTAGATTGCTTCTCCTTCTCCCCCATGCAAACAAGGCGTTTGGGATGGTTGTTCTATCAGAAACCAACTTGGCTTGATGTCAGATTTAAGCTGTCCCATCAAGGCCCATTGGGTTTCATGCCAGATGTAAATGAAGAATTGAAAATGGCACTTTTCTGATTGGTCCCATGTACACGGTTCTGGATTGCATAGTCATCCAATTCTTTGCTCTGCATATGTGTCCTGGGTCTCCGTGATGGTGGGCTTTTCATAGTTGTTTAAATGGTTTTACCCCAGCCCTGGTCTCCTACCTTAATATTCCAATATTCAAAGTCCATGTATCTCCTGAATGGTACTTAGCTGGACACTGCCAGTGCTGGCCTCTGTGGCTTCTTTCTCGATGCTTCCATTTTCTACCAGCCCTTTTTTAAACTAATGCAGTTTTTCAACTTGCTAATATTTTCAGATATGAAGAGTCTGACTGACCTGAGAGACCATTTGTCTGTCACTACTAAAACCCTTAATGAGTTGATACTGTCTTTAACATGCAGACCCCAAACTAGTTCCTGAAGTTTTTATAAAGACATTTCATTTTAGGGCTAACTGAAACACTATTTTCTCCTAGTCTCTTTGTCCACAGACAGGGGTAAATGTAAGTCCAAAATTCCAGTCCAGAAAAATTTAAAGCTAAATCATGTATCAGAGGGAAAAGAAAATTATTCTAGCCCTTCTAGAAGGGGGAAACATGCCCTGAGCATGAGATATCACAAATATGAAACATAAATTCAATTCTGTCAATATTCATTGAGTCACTTAATGAAAAGCTACCACACAGCCCTATAAGAAAAGTACCACCCTGGTCCCAAAATAATAAAGAGAAAGAAAAAAAAAATTAAAATGCATAAGAAATAATCTCTGACCTCAAGTACATTATAATATAGTAGCTGAAATAAAAGCAAGTACTACTCTTTTAAAAATACACCTGACCTAACATGAATAAACCTACTTAAACTAACCCAGCAGCATACAAGAAAAGGAAAACAGAGGAAGGAAAAACTTGAAAGAACACACAGAAAATAATAAAATGATAAAGCGAAACCTTAATATATCTGTAATTATATTAAGAATAAACTCATAAATTAAAAGACAGAAATTATGAAAATAAATTTAAAATGTCTCCCCTGTGTGCTATTTAAAAGAAACTCATTTCAATGTATAGAGGAAAGTCAAACTGTGGGAAAAGATATACTCTGAGAACAGTAACCAAAAGAAAGCTGGAGAGACTATTTTAACAACAAAATAGACTCCAGAGCAGAGAAGATTACAAAAGCTAAAGAGAGACATCATGTAATGATAAAAGTATGAATTCATCAAAAAGATATAATAGTACTACTAAATGTGCATGCACCTAATAACAGAGCTTCACAACACAGAATTAAGAAGAAAAATAAAGTAACAATTATAGGAGACTTTAACAATTCTCTCTCAATAACAAGAAAAAATTAGATAGAAATAAAAAATGTAGAAAAACTGAGTAGACTACTATCCAGTTGAATCTAATTGGCAGTCACTAAGCATTCAATCCCACAAGAAAAGAACATACATTATTTTTCTCAAGTGTATGTGGAAAATTCATCAAAATAGGCCATGTCTTAGTTACTTTTCTTGTTGCTAAGACAAAATACCCAACACCCAAAATTAAAGGAGGAAATGTTTATTTTGTCTCACAATGTGTAGAGGTTTCAGTCTATAATCAGCTGGCTCCAAGGCAAGGTGACATAACAGAGAGACATCACAGAGAAGAAACAGCTCATGGCAGGCAGAAGAGGGCAAAAGCAGCAAGTAACAAGCAGTAGATGATCCTCTTTCTGTTTCTTATACTTTATCTAGGCTAACCACCCTTAGGGAAGGTAGGACTCACACCCTTAATCCTAGATGGCATTCATGAATTAATCCTAGCACCACATCGTTCATACCAGTGTCACACACTCTAGATCCAGCTGCCTCTGAAAAGCCTCATCTATGACTGCATGAGGCTTTGGGGGGACATCTGGATACAAGCCATAATAGGCCATATCTGGGATCATAAAATAAATCTAATCCAAATATAAAAATTGAAATCATATGAAGTTATTGCTCTAATCATAATGAAATTAAACTAGAAATAAATAACAAAATTAAGAAAAGTACTGGTCATTTGGAAATTTATCAATACACTTAACCCATGGGTTAAAGAAGTCTTAAAAGATGCTAAAATAGTTTGAGTTGAACTGAAATGCATAAACATATAATCTATGAAAATGTATGGGATTTAACTAAAGTTGTACATAAAAAGAAAATTATAGCATTAGATGCTTCCATCAGAAAAGGAGATGTCAAGTCAATAATCTAACCTCCCAATTTAACAAAAAGAAGAACAAAACAGTCCCAGAGCATGCAGAAGGAAAGAAGCAAAAATAAGATCAGTAAAAATAAGGTCAGTAATCAATAAAATCAAAGACAAAAACAACAGAGTAAAGTCAATAAAACCAAAGAAATCGCAAAACCTCTAGCAAGACTAAAGAATGAAAACAAGGAAGAATATCACTGCAGATTTGAAACATTAAAGGGTCAGTAAATGAACACCATGCACAATTCTATCCACAGTAGTTCAACAACTTGAATGAAATAAGTTAATTACTCGAAATCACTATCTACCAAAAGCTACCAAAAATGAGGTAGATAATCTAAATAATGCTATAACTATTAAAGAAATTAGATATATAGTTTTAAAACCTTCTGAAATAGAAAACTCCAGACCTACATGTCTTCACTGGCAAATTTTATTAACTATTTAAGGATTCTACACAATAAAAGAGGAGGAAACATTTCTCAATTCATTTTTATGAAGTAACAATTATCCTGATAACAAAGCCAAACAACATACAAAAAAGAAGATTCAGATCAATATCCTTTAAGAATGTAGCTGTAAAAATCATCAAGAAAATATTTACAGGTTAAAATCACCAATATATAAACAGAATAATGTATTGTGGGGTCTATCCCAGTGATGCAAAGGTAGTTTAACATTTGAAAAAAATAAATCAATACAATTCACCATATGAACCACCTAAAGAAGAAAAATCATATAATCTATCAACTGACATAGAAAAAAATTTGAAAAATTTAATACCCTTTCATTATAACAACTGTCAACAAACCAGAAACAGAAAGGAAATTTTTCAACCTAGTAAACAGCATCAACAAAAACCTTGAATCAACACAGTGTTTAACAATAAAATAAATGCTTATCCTAAGATCGAACAAAAAAAAAATTTCCATTTTCACACCATTGAATATTGCACTAGAAGTTCCATCAAATGCAATAGGGCAAGAAAAGTAAGTTGAAAGCACAAAGATTAGAAAAGAAGAAATAAAATATCCAGACTTGAAGACAACAAGATTTCTAGTTAGAAAATCCCAAGGAATCTACAGTAATAATAATAACTCTCCTGGAATTAATGGTAGTTTAGCAAGGTTACAGAATGCAAAATCAACACACAAAAAAATCTATTGTTCCTATATATATGCAACATTCAATCTGAAAACAAAGCAACATTATTTAGAGTAGTTGTAAAAATAAAGTACTTTAGTAGCACATACAGATTCTGTATGCTAAAAATTACAGAATGCTAATGAAAGAAATCAAAGAAGACCCAAAGAAATAGATACTCTGTTCACTAATTAGAAGACAGCACAGTAAAGAAGTCAATTCTCCCCAAATTGATCTACAGATTTTGTGTAGTCCTATCAAAATATCAGTAATGATTTTTGTAGGTATGTTGTGCAATAAACAATCTTATTCTGAAGTTTATATGAAAAGACAAAGAAACTAGAACAGCTAAAACAGTTTTGAAAGAGAAAGAATAATCAAGCTATAAAATTTTATGACTTTCTATTCAGCCACAGTAATTAAGACGATGTGATATTGATGAAGGAATGGACATGTAAATCAATGGAACACAACAGAAAGTGCAGAAATAGATACACAAATGTGAGCTATCATTTTTATAATGATGCAAAAGCTATTCAAGGGGGGAAGGATAGTCTTTTCAAGAAATGTTACTGGAACAATTAGACATCCTTCCCCCAAAATAGTAATATTAAGCTTCAACCTAAACATTACACCATACAGAAAAATTTACTGAAAATAGATCATAAATCTAAATGTAAAATATAAAATTATAGACTATTGAGGAGAAAATCTTTGTTACCTTGGAGTTGTAAAAGAATCCACAGACATGATACCAGGAAGCATGATGCGTAAAAGAAAAAAATCGTGAGTTATACATATTAAAATTAAAGCTCTAAAAAGACACTGTTAAAAGTTGAAAAAATAAGCTATGGACTGGGAGAAAATATTTGCAAACGTATTCAACAAAGTGCTTAATCCAAACACACAAAGAATACCCAAACTCAATAGTAAGGAAACAAATACTACAATATACAAATGGGCAAAAGACTTAATACCTACTATATCAAATAGATGAAAAATAAACACGTGAAAAATCATTGCACACCATCAGGCATTAAGAAAATGCAAGTTAAGGCACAACAACATACCACTACATACTTGCTAGACATTCTGAAATCAAAAATATTGATAATAACAAGTGATAGCTAGAATCCAGAGCAGCCTGAGCTCTCATACATTGCTGGGAGGTATGCGAAAGACTATAGCCTCTCTAGAAATGCATGTGGCAATTTCTTACAAAATTCGACATACATATATCACTGTATGACCCAGCAATCTCAGTCCTGGGTATTTACTCTGGAGAATTAAAACTAGGTTCACACACAAACCTACCCATGAATGTTCTTAGAAGCTTTATTCATAATCACAAAAACGGTAACAAATCCATTTCTTTCAATGAACAAGTGAGTGACTAAACCATGGTTCCATCTACATGATGAAATAACACAATAAAAAAGAACAAACTGTTGACTAACGTGTGGAACACATGGAAGGACTCTCAAGGACGTTCTACTGAGTGAGAAAAGCCAGTTTCTAATAGTTACATTCTGTATGTTTCCATTCATATGACATTATTAAAAACCAAATCAGTCGTAATGGAGATGAGGTCAGGGACGGGCAGGCATGACTGTCAGGAGAAATCCCAGGAAGTTTTGGAGGTGACGAAAGTGCTCTGTATCCTGATGGTGATAATAGACACACAAATATAAATGCGTGTTGAAATTCACAGAACTATTTAGCCCCAAACACTCGATTTTACTGTACGAAAATTTTAAAAATAAAATTAAAACTAAAACTAATCAATAATAACAAGCAAACGGTAAATGTGTGAGAGGGTGCTCTTACACTTTCCTAGCCTGTCAATGACATGGGTTGGACGCCTAAATTTCTGAGATAAAGTCCAGAGCATAGTCCTCTACATATACCTTGCAAATAGACCCAGTTATAAACTCACCCACTTCAGAAATTTGGCCTCCTCTCTCAATACACAGAAAGTCTTGCTCCCCACCCCCCACCCCTTCCTGTCTACCCTGAAGTTTCCGGGAAACAGGAGTTCTGGAAGGAAGAGGGAAGAAGGAAGCTGGATTCCGTTCAGACATCCTCTCCCACCCTCCACGCAGGTTCTCAGCTAGACCTCCCACTGAAACAGGAAAAGGTGGGTGGCTCGGGGCTGTCATCAGAGAAGGAGAGCAAGTGATAGTCCAACCAGACTCCTCCGTGAGTGTGTCTGTGGCTATTTTTGCTTTTTGAATAGCATCAGGCAGGAGTAGGCTAAGCTGGGCCTTTGGCCGTGTGTAATTGTGTGTGTGTGAGATGTGTGCATGAGAGACAGGGCGAGAGGCTTTCCTAGAGAAACCCAGTGGGCGGCTGCCACCTATGGCTATATGTGGAAACATAAAACATCAACCAAGCAATGCCTGAAATCCCATGCATGGGGCTGTCACTTCCACCAACAGAGCTGCCTCTGCTCCACATCTGCTGCGAAGGAGCCAGTGTGCACAGGGCCGGGGCCAGGCCCAGACTGTGGCCGGAAGGACTTTCTTGGCTCGCTGTGTTAGAAAAGTAAAAGCCCTTCCTGACTCAAGGAGAATGCAACACCCAGAAGCGCTACACGGATTGCATTGTCAAATAAGCAAATCAAGCCACACAGTACAAAACTTGACTGTAGCCCCTATTTTCTGCTACAGATGCACCCAGCCGTTGTCCCTCCCCTTTGTGCCCTTGGCCCCTTCTCTAGAGTCTGCCCAGTAGAAAGAAAGGTCCCAGATGTCTCCTGCCTCTATCCAGTACTCAGTGCCCACTTGGAAATGTAGTGGCAGCAAATCACAGTGTGACAGAGTCACTAGTGTCCATTTTTGGTTAATCAGAGATGCCCGGGAAAGACTCATGTCATCTGATTGTTACCGAAGGTCCTCTTGGTCAATCTCAGGATTCTTAGCCTAGGTACATTATGACTACTTGGGCAGTGTTTTTACATATTGGCTCAGGGTATCAGAATGTCTTGGGCTGGAGCCCTGGAATCTGCATTTTCCTCCAGTTTAAGCAATGCTGACTTACAGCTAAACTTGAAAGCCAGCACCACGTTAAAAGGGAATGCAGGTCAAGAAGTCACTTTTATCTGCCACAGCTCTGCACCTGCTGGGCTCGGCCTTCTCATCTGGCAGATGGGGAGCCCAGCAACAGCCTAACGTCCCCATAGAAGCAGGGTTGGTTTTGAGTGTGTAAGCTGAGAGTGTAAGCACCTATGAAGATAAGTGAAGGTTATACTTAGGCCTATGTGGAGCATGGCCAGATTAGGTTGTTTGTTTTGTTTTGTTTTGTTTTGTTTTGTTTCAGTATTGGGGATCACACCTAGGACCTCTCACACACTGGACAAGCACTTTGCCACTGAGCCACTCCCTGTAGCTGGAGTCCTCCCTGGCCCTGGTAGAGGACACTCACAGCTCTTCCCTAGGTCACATAGAGAAAACACAGTGATAGACGGTTCCCATCCTTGATACCTAAGATGGAACTTAGAGGACAAAGGAACCATTGCGTAACTCCTGTGTGGCCTGTGAGGGGGATGGGGGCTGGGCCATGGCAGCCCTCCCATGGGGATGTGGCAGCAAGAGTCACCCTGGCCCAGAGCAGCATTCAGCCACATCCAAGGCCCTCTGTCCAGAGCACAGGGCCACGCTCCATAAGTCTCCCTCTGCCTGGTTCTCCCGAGCTGTACACACTGTTTTCCTTCTACCTCTGAGAAGCTATGTCCTTCTTGGTGGCACTGGTGGGAGGGTCATAGGAAGCCTTTGGGGAAAGGAACTCTGAGAAAGAAAATATAAGGCAGTATTCTGCTCCTGCCCCAAAGCAAATGTGCCCAGGACGCTGACCCGACCCATGCTCAGAGCTAAGAGACTGCAGAAAAAGTTGGACGGTGTGGTGATACCTATAATGGTGCAAATGACATCATCCGTAACCTTTTTCCACAACAAGCTGGTTTCAAACAGCTGTAATTTATGGATGTTCTTCCGAGAGGAATTAGTCAATATATTTGTTTTCCCTTTGATATATAGCCACAGGAACGCGTCAGGCATGAGGTTTATTAAGCCTTGCCAATTTTCTGCCGCTTCTCAGTGCTATAGATTTTGCTCGTGGAGTGGGCTGGTTCCACCCCAACACAGAAGAAAATCATTTCAAATACTGAAAAGCCTTCCAGCTCTCCACACACAGAGCGCTCTGGGAGCCCAAGAGCAGCCCCGGGAATGAAAGACAACTTGTTCCCACAGCAGTGGTTCCCAGGGGAATGTAAGGAGCATGACAGGACGCGGTGGGGGAGTCTGCAGGTCACCTCAGCGCACCACTCATTCTCTCCTGGGGTGGGGGGCTGGGGGCTGAAGTTGTGGGCTGCCACGGGCCTAAGGTGGACATGGATTTTCCTGCCCCTTAGTTTCACTTCAGGGGCAGACAGGGGCATTTGGGAGAGTGACAGTGGCGAGCCGAGCCAGGGATGTTCTGGGCACCCCTGGCTGCACCCCCAAGTCAGAAAATAACACAGCAAGCTCTGCTCCTTCTTCCCCTAACCAATCCAAAATAGGGCACAACTTCCAGAGTCATCTGCAGGGCCCTGGAGGTCTTTAGAGAACATCTGGAGGAAAAGTAGCCCACTTCCTTCACAAGATGACAATCATTATTCTTTGCGGTGAGAATCACGGCCGTGCAGGCTTAGTGTGCACAAGGACTAATTGGCTAAGTATCTGTGTAAGATGCAGATTCGCAGGCAACCCCTCACTCTCCAATGAGATTCAGTAGATCTGGGGTGGAACCCCGGACCCTGCATTTTATACCGCAGTCCCCACCAACCGATTCAAACCTATCGAACTCCCCGCCTCAGTGTGGCGCCACTTAAATCAATAAGCAGTGCGGCTCCTTCAGGCGCTGCCCAGTGAAAGACACAAATATGGCACCAAGGGAAGAATCACAAACCACGGCATTCAGATGCTTCCCGAGTGGCAGATGCGCCCACCAGCCTGACCACACTGATCGTGCTGGCCCTGATTATTGTGTAGAGTCCGTGTTCTGACTTACCACGTGCCTCTGCATGGCAGGCTCTCAGCAGACACAGTCTCCAAGAGCAGAGCTAGCGGTCCTGGAAAGTAGGTGCTGCTGGAGGAGAAGTCAGGTACTCGGCCCTCACACCCTGCTGGACAGCAGCAAAGCTGATCACAGTGCGATCTGCTCAGGTACAAGCTCTTTGAAGCTTCCCTGCCTCTCACACGGATGTGCCCTACCCCGAGCCCCCACTCCTTGGAGGATTTTCAAACCAGATGTGCTGATTCCATTTTCTTTCACCATCCCTCGCTCAGGCCTGTGACTTTCTTCTCTGCAAGCCTCCCCTCTCTTCGAACAACACACATCCTGGCTGTTTTGGTCTCTAGAGTCAGATTCCTTGTGTGAGAAGTTCAGCTCCACCACTGTCTAGCTGCGCGGCATTAGGCGAGTGACTGAAACTCTCTCAGACTTCATTTCCTCATCTGAAAATGATCACAATCCTCATACCCCACACAATAGCTGTGTTAAAGATGAGATTCATGTACTCATACATTTGGCCGGCGAAAATCAGAGCTGGGTGTAGCAGTGCACACCTATAATCCTGCCCCTTGGGAGGCTGAGCGGATCACAAGTTCAGGCCAGCCCGGACTATATCGTAAGACCCTGTCTCCACAAAGCAAAAGTATTAAAACTCAAGACCAGAGGCAGTTGATGTGGTCAGAGAAGATTGGTCCCCGGGAGATACAGCCAGACACAGACTGTGTGTTCAATGAGGGAAGGAGGAAAACAGGGAAAGGTCACACATGGGAGGAGCAGAAGAGGGTGAGCATGGAGCAAAACAGAGCTGAGCGGGAACAGGGGTTAGGAAGGTCACCCAGCAGGAAAATGAGATGCCTGGGGACACTCAGTGTCAAGAAGGCATCAGAGATCAATCGTGAGGCCTGAAAATGAACCTCACAATCTCATCCAAACAATGGTAACAAAATGGTACACCACAGCAAGCCTTCTATGTGCTACATGCACATGCATAGAGATACTGATTGCACACATGATACACACAGACATAGAGAGAAACATATATGCCCACACAGATTCATATTGACATATATATACACGGGCATACAGACATGCACAAATACAGACACATACAGACCCACAGATGGACACACAGTGCTACTGTTTGCACCTGGAATGTCCCTTAAAGGCCCAAAGCGTCACCAGCCTGCGGCACTATTAGGAGGTGGTGAAACCTTCAAGAGGTGGGACCTAGTAGAAAGAAATTAGGTCACTGGGGGTATGGCCTTGAAGGGATACCAGGAAGGACCCTGGCCCTTTCTTCTCCCTCTCTGTGCTTTCTGGCCACCATGGAGTAATCAGCTTGGCTTTATACACATTCCCATCACAATGTTCTGCTCCACCACAGGGCCAGAACAACAGAGCTGCCCTGGGACTAAGAAGAGTGACAGAGTGAGCCAGAATAAACTTCTTTCTTTTTTTTTTAATTTTTTATTTTTACCAAGAACATGTATTGGTACATTGTATACATAATGATCATAATCAACATGGTTATTTTGTACCTGTACATGATACATCTTGGTTTTTCCCCCTCTTCCCCCCTTCCCCTCCCCTCCCTTCCATTCACCCACCCCTCCCTATTTGCAACAAGTGTAGCTACACTTTACCATTTTTTTCCCTTTTCATCTTACTTTTCTTTTAACCTTCTTCTTTATCCCCTTTTTCCTTATCTAGTTCTCTCTTTTGAATACTATCTCTCTCTTTTTTTAAACATAATATCTATGTGGTTTTTCTACACAATGGAGTACTACACCGCCATAAAAAAGGCTAAACTAGAGTCATTTGTATGTAAACTTCTTTCTTACAAGTTTATTTTCTCAAGTGTTTTGCTACAGCAATGGAAAGCTGACTAACAGACAAACTTGCACACACAAACACACATATACATGCAATATATGTGACAGATATGCAGATGAACAGCAACACATATGTACACAGATACAGACAGGCAGAAATGCAGACAGAAACACAGGGGTGTACATGTACATATATGCATAAAAACACAAACACACAAACACGTGGACAGAATCAAATATACAAGCATGCCACCTGCGCATGAAAACACACATTCATACAGTACATATGCTATACACACATGCAGATGTGCACACACATACACCAACATGGAAACAGAGATAGATGCAGGTACACACCACAGACACACACAGACACACACACCTGTATACACTGCTCAGGCGCCACGTCCCTCGGCAGGCCTGGCCTGCATGCTTTCCACAGGTGGACTGGACATAAGCAGGTGAGCTAAGAAATCCACGCTCTGCTGATAAAATCAGGGATCAGGAAGAATCAACCAACTTTATATTTACACAGAAAATCTCAGGTCTCTGAGGCTCCCGGGAGACTGAAAGAAAACCACATGTTTAATCCTATGCATATTGACTCTGCCAAGAAAACTGGCTCCGCAGAGTAGCTGGGTCCCTGTGAACAGAGCCTGAGCTCCCAGGAGCCAGGGTGGTGTTGACTTATGCTAATGGCGCCACCTCAAAGCCCCTGGGGAAATCCCTGACCCACTGGAGAAAGGGAAGGAGGAGGAGCTGGGCTGGAGAACTTCCCTCCTTCCCCGGACCCCACTGTGCCTCGCCTGCTTGGCATCCAGTCTGTCCTGGCAGTCACCAAGCTGGCAATGACATAGACAAGGCTAATGTGTACTTTCCTCTCTCCCCCTGCTGGAGCATAAACTCCAGCAAAATATGAGTGTGTGCATTTTGTTCATTGCCGTGCTCCAGTTGCCTGGCACAAAGCGAATGTTGGATAAATATCAGAAATAGAAATGGATTAATAAACATATAAGTCAGTGAAGGAAGCCAGATGCCAAAGACAGTCATCATCAGTGAACACCTTGTTGGGATGTTCCTGGCGCTTCTCTCACATCTTTTTGCCCCTCTGCACCCAGTACAGGGCTCACCTAAGTCCGCTTCCTCATGCAGAGTCTTGCTTTATCTCAGCGCAAAATGAAAACTCCTCAAGATTGTATTCAAATATCCCAAAGCTGGGTCAGAAACCTGCCAAGTGACACCATGAGGAAGTGGTACTATCAAGAGGGATAGAAGTGAAAGTCACCTGGATGAGCCCTGGATAAAATCCAGAAGATGCCTAGTCCCCCTCCCCAGCTCCTCACTGTGCTCCCCACTCTGTCTGTGCCAAGGCCTGGACCAACTAAAAGAAAGCAGAAAAAAGAAAAAGGGAATAAAGAAAAAATGGGACAAATTTCAAAACAGATGGATATCCAAACACACGAATGCCACATTAAATGTGCATGGTAAGAAATACCCAACTAAAAGGCAGACTCCCAGATAGCACTAATATGCAAGATCAGCTATATATTGCTGCCTACAAGAAATCCATTTTCAATATAAAGTCATGCATTAGGGTTCACTAGAAGAACAGATTTAATATCATAAGCAGAATAGTCCCAACTGCCATCTTCCAGATCAGAGGTGGAAGAACACAAAATGGTTGTCTGTGCCTTCGAGAGCCAGAGGATTCAATCAAAAGTCGAAGGCTTGAAGCTCACTGAAGCTCAGTGTGAGTCCATGTCAGAAAGCTGAATGGTCTGTTTTGGAAGGCTGAAAATCTGCCCTGGAACCCTGAAGGAGGTGGAGAGAAAGATCCAAAGGGCCCTCTGAGGAAAGCAAAAGGGAAGGCTTCCTCCTGTGCCTTTCATCCCACCCAGGCTACAAACCTGTTGGCTGGTGCCACCCACACCCAGGGAGGTCTTCCCCCTTCAGTTTGTGATCTGCATGTGTGCCATGTACTTATACATGCAGAACTTTACTAATCTGCTAAGCAGTTCTTACTCAAGCCAAGTTGACATATCACAATTAATGATCACAAGACATAAATAGTTAAAAAGCTGATGTAGAGAGGCCGTGTCAATATCAGACAAGGTAAGTTTCAAAGCAAGTAGTATTACCAGGAATAGACAGAAGGGTCCATTCCTGAGAAAGATGTACACATAATGTTTGTATACCTAACGGCAGAGCCTCAGATGCAAGAAGCAAAACTCGATGGGACTGCAAGAGAAATAGATGAATCCGTGATTATGGTTGGGGACTGCCACACAGGAGCTGAGTGGAGCTGTAGGTGCATACAAAGCCAATCATAGGTCAGGGGCGTTGGGCAAATGGAGAAAAGGCCTGGAAATCAACAAGAGATTTTGATCCCAAGAAGAAAGGGCATCCCAGTTAGGACTATGAAAGAAGTCAACAGATGGAACACAACTGTCTTCAGTCTTCTCTTGAGGCCATGAGGGCTTTGACTTCCTGTATCCTCTGTGACCTACAGATTTAGTTCTTCAGCCCAGGGAAGAAATATTTCTTTACAAAACAAATATCTTGAAGTATAATTGCCATATAATAAATTCTCCATTTTTAAGATCTAAAATTTATGCCTACTAAACAATAACCACAAACTATATAAAAATAGCTCCATCATCTCCAAAAATGTCCTCACCCTTCTTCATACTCCCTTCCTTCTACTCACCCTAATCCCACTTCCAACTCTGTCATAGTCCCCCAAATGGAAAAATATCCAAATGTCTACTAATAGAGCTGATAAATGGTCCATGTTGTGTTATACATTGGAATATTACTCACCAATGAAAGAAGATGAATTATCAGTGCACTTAACAAATGATTCTTTAAAAATCATACTGAGATAAAGAAGCCATACCAAAAAAAAAAAAAAGAAGAAGAAGAAGAGTCCATCCAGTGCAAATCTTTTAAGGATATATGCTTTTATTTCTCTTAAATATAAACCAAGGAGTAGAATGAGCCAGAAAGTGGTATATCTTTATGTTTTTAACCTGTTTTCCAAAGTGGATATACCAGTTACATTTCCACCAGCAATGTCTGAGAGTCCTGGTTAACCCACCACATTGCCAACACATGGTGTGGTTAGTCTTTTTAATTCGAGCCATTCTAGTGGACATATAGTGATATCTCACTGTGCTTGGAACTGGCATTTCCTTAACAACTAATGATGTTGAATATGTTTTTGTGGGCTTATTTAATATCTATGTAACTTCTTGTGAAGTGAATTTTCAATTCTTTTGTCCACTTTTTCCATTGGATTCTTTGTGTTATTGAATTGTACACCAGGATAAGTGGAAAGTGCAAGAGAGAAGGCTATATTTGGTAGCAGAAGAGGTTTCTCTCAGTAGGTGATATTGAAACTGAAGCCAGAAGAAAATCTATAGTATATGTGGAAGAAGGGTCTTTCTGGAAGGGGCAGAATGTGTGCAAAGGCCCCCAGGCAGCAGGGTGTTTGGTGTGCCTGAGGACTAGCAAAGAGGCCAGTGAGACTGGAACAGAGTATACAAAGGGAAAAGGCAGAAGACGAAGGCACATTCATGTAAGTCTATTCTCCAGTACAGTAAATGGGGCCCTGAGTGCTAAAGAACTGACTACATAGTGGGCATTCAATTATGAACATAGTTCAGTCTGATTATTTCCTTACCAGACTATGCCACTCTATACTCTTTTTGAGCTTAGTCTCTAGATTCTAGCTTGAAGCAACTCTTTATGATTCTAGAGATTTTATTCCCTGATGGGGGGGCTGAAGATGCCTCCTCCCACCAACCAGGCCCAGCTGGAGAGGCGGAGACTTGGAATGGGCAGCAGGGGAGGATCATTTAATCAAGGATTATTTAAACTGCTTACTGGACTTCATTTACCATTATGAGGGGACATAAAAATTTAAGGGCTTTCGCCAAAAAAAATCTATGATACAGCTCTATACAAGTCCTAATAAATCTGCAAAGAGGGAATTTATCATCTCTCAATAAATGTGTCTTTTCTGTACTCTCTTCCGAAAACTTAAAATCTCAGATATAAATCTCAGCCTTAGGTTTCATTTTTCTCTCCTCAGGGAGATCGTGTTCTGGACTCAAACATGGATGCTTCCTGGCACCTTTCTCCAGTTCTGCTTCTGCCTCACTCCTCTGTCATCCCTTCTTCCCATCCCCACAGCTTCCTCCTCTCTCCACCTTGGGGAGCCCCGGATGTCCCAGAGGACTAGAGAGGAGCTGGAAAGCCCCTCTGGGCCTCGGTTTCCTTGTCTGGGAGGCGAAGAGGCAGCACTGTGCACCCCAGAAGGCATCTTCTTACTCATTAGTCCTTGGAGGTCCCCAGCCCATAGCTGCCACTGCTGTCTCTGAAGGGTTGTGGGTTGGCAACTACAAGAATAGGAGGTTCAGTTAGGATAAGACACCTGGAAGGGGCTTTCCTGTGGTCACTCAAGGCCAGTCACACCCACAGGTGTACGTGAGAAATGCAATAAAAGCCAATCTCATTTCATGCTACAACATGGATGGACTTGGAAACATGACAGAAGTGAGAGGAGGCATGACAAACGGCCACACATTGTGTGATCACACTGATGTGAAATGTCCTGACTTGCCAAATCCAGAGTCAGCAAGGAGATGAGTGGCAGCCAGGGAATGGGGGGGGGGAGAAACTGAGACTGACCGCTAATGAGTTCAGGCTTTCTTGGCGGGGTGATGGAAGCACTGTGGAATAAGACAGTGGTAATGATTGCAAAAGCCAGTGGATACACTAAAAACCACTGGATTGAACACTTTCAAATAATGGATTATATCTTATATGAATTATATCCAAATTTTAAAAATACATAGTTCCTAGAAAACTGAAGACCTTGGCATCTGAGGACAAGGAGACAGAGGCTCTGCCTCGGAGGGGACAAGACAGCTCACCCAGCTTCACTGCCAAGGGCAACAGGTTTCTATCTTCCTGGCAGTGGGATGCAGCAGCCAGACCCATTTCCTTGTGCTAGAAAACCTCTCCTCACTGAGCAAGGCTGCTATCTAAGATAAGATGGAGAGCCCTATCCGGGCTGTTGGCCCACAGCCCAGGAGGCCCAAGTCCAAAACCTAGAGGCAGCACATCTCAAGGTGTGATCCCAGGATAGAAAGCATCAGAACTAACTGGGGACCTTGTTTAAAAAAAAAAAAAAAAAAAAAAAAAAAAAAAAAAAAAAAAAAAAAAAAAAAAAAAAAAAAAAAAAAAAAAAAAAAAAAAAAAAAAAACAGATCCCCAGCCCCATCCCAGACCTATGAAATTGCATTCTTGTTTTTAACAAGCTCTCTGGGTGATTCTTTTGCACACTAAAGTTTGGAAAACGTTTTGAGCAGGAGTGCTTTTCAAACTTTAAAGCACATACAGATCACCTGGAGAGCTTATTAAAATGTGGGTGATTCTGATTCGGTGAGTCTGGGGAGGGGCCTGAGAGTCTGCATTTCTAATCAGCTCCCCCTGCCATGTTCATGTTGCTGCAGGGCTGGATTCTGCTTTGAATAGTAAGGATATGGGCAGTTTTCTAAACTTGGCTGTATGTTGCAATCGCCCAAGAAGCCTTCAAAATGACTGGTGGCTGTATGTTACCTTCTGAGACTCTGAATTTGGCCATGGGGTGGCCTAGGCATTAAGGCGCTGGAAATTCTCCCCAGGTAATTCTAATCTGCAGCCATGGTTGCAAACCACTGATGTAGAAAGAGAAGGAAGTTCAAAGCAGGTGTCCGGGGAGAGGCGGGAGGAGAAATCCAGAGGGAGCCGTGTCCACGGACAGGAATGATGCAGAGAGGGTAGGAAATGCTCCAATTCATTGGCTACACAAGGTAGAGCTGCCTGTGTCTCGCTGCTGGCATCAGCAAGAGTAAGTATGGTGACAGAATTTCTATCTCTGAGCCTCGGCAGGTGGGGAATGTGGGGAGTTCCTGCCCACTTCCTCCCTCAGTCTCCCTTGGATGGGACCCTGAGAGTGGGCTCCATCAATAGATCTTACCTTACCCAGAATGCCCCATTTCCTGGGACCGCCTTAAATCCAGGGAGCTATTAGTGGGGCCATGAGCAGGCATCACTTTTTTGCTTGGCCCAGTGGCGCTGCACAGCTTCCTGTAATGATGCCAATTGGTTTTTATTGGAAAGGTTAAGAAATAGGGACCTCCATCACACACGGGTTTGCAGGGAAATCAGCATTTGGGGAAAGACAAGGAGGAAGAAGGAGGCCAAGAGCAAAGCCTGTTGAGAGCTGTTTTCCAGAAAGTCAGAGACAGATGTCAGGAGCAACACGCAGGCATGTCGGGCAAGAGTATGCCTGCACCGCATGGAGCAGAAACACAGGCTGTATTTCAGAGGGAAATAAAAATGTGTCTGTAATTAATGATCCTCTAGGAACACACGGCCTTTATTAATGTAGCAATTTGGAGAAACATAATTCAGTAGACGTCAGGCTTGAATTGCCAGAATGGTTTTGCAGCTGCAGGAGGATTCCAAGAGCGGGGGGGTGGAGAGCAGGCAGCACCCGCGATGCGTTCCCGAGAGTCCCAAGGACAGGGCACCGGAGGGGGCAGGTGCTGAGCCGGGGAAGCCACGTGGAGGAGCTGCGACACTGAGGAGCACCGGCCTGTTGCCTCCCTCTAGCACCCACTTTTGGAGTCTAGCATACCTGATGGCACGTGGAGGCTGCGAAGGCAGATCTCCCGGGTTCACACGCAAGCTCTTCCCCTTGGCTGGGTGACCTCGGCAAAGTTTGTTGACATCTCTGTGGCTCGGTTTGCTCATCTATAAAAAAGACCATGAGGACTCTATCTGCTTAGAGGGTTAAACAAATTGTTGAACGCACAATACCTGGTACCCAGTGTATGCTAAACAAATAGTAGTTTGTGTTTTTGTTGTAATCGTTGGCAGGTTTTATCTGTGTACCCACAGGAATGGGGGTAAGAGTGGGGGGTACAATAAGAATTTCTATTATGCTGTCTGTCCAACCGACTGCTTCTTTGGCATGCAAATGGAATCCAATGACAAAACCAATATTTTGAGGGGAGCAAAGTTAGTTCCATGCCTAGGCCAGTGACCAGCAAGCGATGTACGGCCACACTGGGAAAACTGAAAGAATGCTGGGCCAGATTCTGTTCTTCACCCTCTTTTACTACTGTGTTCACAGCCTTGGTCTAATGGCTATTTGGATAAGCATTTTGTCACAGGAAAAATAATTCATTAAAGACCATCATGTGCTGCTTAACAAGGAGCTACTTTCTGAGGAATGTATTGGTAGGTGATTTTGTTGTTGTGTGAACATCATATCATGAACTTACACAAACTCAGACAGCCTAGTGTGCCACACATCCAGGCACCGTGGTGTGGGCCTATTTCTTCTGAGCTATCCACCTGCACAGCATGTGACCGTACGGACTATTGTAGGCGGATATATCACAATGCTAACTGTGTGTCTAAACATGGTGCGGTAAAAAGATAGCACAAAAGATAAACAACGGGGCCCTCAGCGTGCGTGGAGCTTGCAGGACCGAGTTGCTCTGGCAAGGCAGTAAATTCAAAGAGAGATTGTGAGACATCCCTGCACACTACTATGGACTGTAATCGTGTGAACCTGGACTACACTAAAACCATTAAGATGCTTTCTTCAGTAAGAAATTAACCTTAGCTTACTGTACTTTTTTTAACTCTATAAACTTTTTCAAATTTTTGAGCCTTTTGGAATAATACTTAGCTTAAAACACAAACACATTGTACAGCTGCTCAAAGAAATTTTTCTGTGTTTAAGTATTTTTGGTTTTATGTTTTAAATACTTCTGTTAAAAATCAAGACACAAATGCACACACTAGCCAAGGCCCACGCAGGGTCGATGTCACTGTCCCCACCTCCTCCACATCTGTCCCACCGGAGGGACAGATGGCGTAGTAAGCGTCCACTAGTGTCGTGACTGCTACGATGTCGCGAAGGCAATAGGAATTGTCCAGCTCTGTTCTAATCCTGTGGGACCACTGTCACGCATGTGGTCTGCCATTGGTTGAAATGTCTTTACGTGCTACATGACTGTAGTTTCTAAGGGTCTCTTCAGCCTAACCTGTTTTTACTTTTTCTAATTCTATGGTTACAAGGAACAACAGCAGCCCACAAGCTGGGTGAGTCTGGGAGAATAAATCAGGGAAAGTCAAGGCTGCACATCAATGATTCTTGTGTCTTCACAGTGGAGCCTGAGCACCCAGATCCTTGAGGTGGGCGGACACACCTGCCTTGACGTGCAGAGATGATTGTGTGCAGCCACATCACCTGGTGAGCTGGCCCTCCACCTGCTCTTGCCCTGCAATCCCAGGAAGCCCCGTTAAAAAAAAAGAAGTTACATTTCCCCAAGCTTCATCTAGGAGGCCATGTGGCCCCAAATGGGACCAAATTAGACTTTTCCCCATGAATTTTAATTCCTCTCTTTGATATCTTCAGCTGCTCTAATTGACCCTTTCCCTTCATCCTACTGCATGCTCAAGTCTGTCTTAGCTTAAAACACTAAACTATTCTAATATGGCTAATGAAACCTAAAAATTTCCCTCTACATATGACATAGCTACTTTCTATAAACTATAATATTTCATGTGGGTATTTTTCCATCAGCTCAAAATATTTTCTAATTTTCCTTTTGAATTCTTTTTTGGCCATATATTATATAGAAGTTATTCTGTTTAATTTCAAAATACTTAACTGTTATATCAGTTTCTTTGGGTTACAGATTTTTAATTTAATTGTTATGGACAGAAAACGTGTTTAGAATAACTTCAATATTTTTTAACTTATTGAAATTTATTTTAAGGCCTAGCATATTTTCTTTCCTAGAAAATGTTCCAAGTGTTGTTGAAAAGCATGTGTATTCTTCTCTTTGAGGTTGGCATTTTCTATAAGTATCAATTAAGTCACATTGACAAGAGCACTGTCCATCCAGGTGATTTGTCAAATATGAGTGTGTGTTAAATTCTCCAGCTCTCAATATTATTATTTCTCCTCTCAATTCTGTCAGTTTTAGGGCAATATAGTTAGGGAATTTTTTGTTATGTGTACATACATTTTAACTGTTATTATCTTCCTGATACGTTGGACCCTTTATTATGAAATGTCATTCTTTTTCTCTAATAATATTTAAAGTCTATTTTGCCTAATAATAATACTACCACTCTAGCTCTCATATAGTTACTATTTACATGCTTTATCTTTTTTCATTCTGTTACTTTCAAACTAGTTTTGTTTTTAAATATGAAATAGATCTCTCATGGGTAGCTTATTCTTTTATCTTGCCTTTAAAAAAAAAAACCCATTGTGGCAATCTTTGCCTTTTTATTAGCTTGGATAGTTCATTCAAATTTAATATAATTACAATATTTTGGTTCCCATCTGCCATCTTGCTTTTTATTTTCTATATATTGCATGTCTTTACTTCTCTTACAGTTCTTCTTTATATTTTTATTTTGTTTCAAGCAATTTTTCCTTAATTCTCCTTTGACTTTTAATTCCTTTGATTTAATTCATCTTTTGAATTTTTAAACAACATATTTTTCCATTATTTTCTTGCTCTATGGATTGCAAAATGCATCTTAACTCATCACAACATACTTCAGGTTAATACTGACTTAATTAGGTAAAATAGAGCAATTCTTTTCCAGTATAACTCTACTTCCCCCTGCATTATTGTGTTATTATTTTCATGTATACATTATAAACTTGAAATATACTACTTGAATGATTGCTTTACAAAATCTGTCTTTTAAGGAAATTAACAAAAACAGTAAAGGAAATATATTTACATACTCTCATATTTATCCACATATTCATCTTCTCTGCTGCTCTTCATTTCTTCCTGTGGATTTCAGTTATCATTAGTGTCATTTGCCTCCGGTCTCAAGGACTTCTTTTAGTATTTATTGAGTATTTATTGTAATGTAGTGCTTTAGCTCTTGGTCTTTGTTTTCTGGGATATTTTTACTTCACATTCAGTTTTAAAGTACGTTTTTACTGGAAATGGAACTCATCACTAACAATATTTTTCCCAGCACTTGTAATGTGTCATCCCGCTGTCTTCTGGTCTCTCTTATTTCTGTTGAGTAGTCAGCAGTTAATTATATTTTTATTTCCCTGTATGTGATGAGTCATTTCTCTCCTGTGACCTTCGAGATTTTATCTTTTTTCTGTGACTTTCAACTGTTTGACTATAATGTGTTTGGATACTACAATGGTTAGCTCTCTGGGTTTATTCAACTCTAACTACTTGGAGTTCATTGGATTCCTTAGATAAGAATATCTAATTTTTCCAACAAATTTTCAGGGTTGGAAGCCTTTGCTCCTCCAGAAAATGTTGTCTTTTTATCTCCCTTGCCTCTCCTTCTAGAACTCCCACTGTATGTATCTTGGTACGGTTGAGGTGCCTCAGAGGTCTCTCAAGTTCTGCTTACTTTTCTTCTATTTTTTGTCTCTAATCTTTAGATGATTTTTATTGACCCACCTTCAAGCCCACTAATACTTTCTTCTGGCAATCCAAATCTGCTACTGATCCCATGCAATAAGATTTTCATATCAATTATTATAGTTTTTGACTCTCTCTAATTTCCATTTGTTCTTTTTAAAATGTTTTTGTCCTTTGTTGAGATTCCTTATTTTTTGAATCATAATCATCGCTTTTCCCTTTAACTTATAAAACATTCAGAAAAGTTACCTTGATGTCTTTGTCAGTTAAACAATTTATCACTTAGATTTTGTTTCTATTGACTGTCTTTTTTGTTTCTGAGCATGGGTTGCACTTTCTGTTGAATATTAGATATACAAGGGGTGATAGAAAAAATTTACCAAAAAAACAAGAAAAATATAGTGAGAGGCTTCAATTTTAAAAATTATTATAGTAAGAGATACATTTCCATTATTCCTCCTCAAAACACTACCTGCACCCTACTTCCAACACACTGATCCCATCATTCTTGCCACTTTCTGAAGCAGCTCTGGAAGCCCTTTTTTATGAGTGTGTTTATAAGATATGATCAAAAATTGGTGAATGGTGTCACCAAGTGCCATCCAGCAGAAAGAGAGGTCTAGTTAAAACTTTACAGTGTGTCTCATACAGATTTATTTGCTGGATTTGGCACCATGTGGATTCTGGCTCTTTGCCAAAACAAAGTCAAAATAATCATGAGAAATAAACATTCTGAATCAATTCAAGACATCGAGACTGCCATAATAGTGCAACTAAAGACACACACAGGAACATTATGAGGGGGATTAATGGCAATGTGTCTTTTACTGTAATCGTTTTTTTTTAATTTAAACATTCATCATAGTTTTCATTCACACCTTATACGTATTCAACATGTTAGAGCAAATCTGCTCTAGCTCAAGCTCTGACATCCCACTCTAGGCTACTACACCTCCCCCGACCCGGCACATGTCCCTACCTGCTCAGTCCTGTGTGAGCAGCTAAGACTGAGTTGTTTCAGAAAGGAAGCATTTAAAGGGATAGGAGAGAAGAGGAGAGAGGAGGAGGAGAGTGAGGAAGAGGAGGAGGAGGACTAGAAGAAACAAGAGCAGGAAGAAGAGCCCCTTTACTTCTTGAGCCTCTGTTTTCCATTTATAAAACAGGGAAATAATAGCAGTGTCACAGGTTGTTGTGAAGATCCAATGAGATTTTATATTGTCAAATTTTATAAATTAAAAAGTATCCATATATAAGGGAATATTTGTGTCAATAATCTTCATTGTTTTCTTCAATTAGCTGTCAGATAATTATCCAACTCAAATGTGATGGCTGGGAAAAGAGTCAGCAATAAGGAAAAGAATGAAGATCATGTATCTAGGAAAGGTATGTCCTTGACAAGGAGTGATCAAAAGAGAAAAGACAAGTGGGAGAAAAAGGAAATGAAAAGAAAAAGAAAGCAGGAAGAAAGAGAAAAGAGCAAAGAAGAGCCCTCCAGCTTCTTCCCTATATCCCCAAAGTCATCATTAGTGTTGTTAATCTTACAGTAAAAATTGCAAAGATCCCCCTGAGGCTCTGTAATATTCAAGTTCTATAAATAAGGCCCCTTTGGGGTGCAGAGCGGGTAGTTGGCTAAAAGAAGAGGAACCATTGTCCTGCCTGGTATGCAATGGAAAAGGTGGGGGCAGATCCAGAAGCGAACAGACTTTACCCAGTACGCGACCGTCCCTCTCCCACGTCGCTCTTGCCTCCTTACACAATGTCACCTGGATGGTTACCTGCTTTGCTAGGGATCTGAAAGGATCTGAGATGAGACAGAAATTCCAGCTTCCCAACCTGTTAGGATGCTGTCAGAAGACAGGCGGCAAGGAAGAGCCTTCCGTGTGATTTGAGGGAGCTGCTGTTAGCTTGCATCTTGTCTCAGTAATGGCTCCTGGCAACTATTAACTCCTTTTAACTTCTGGAGAACACATTCACACTCATTATCTCAGCATTTGATCATGGCCAACATTCCCAGAGACCCTCAGGTTTTCTCCAATTATTCCACTTTGAATATTTGAGTTTTTATCTTTATAATCTAAAATGAATTTTAAAAGCATATTTCATATAACAATACACTCACTTATAAATGAGTCTGTCACATCATTTCAATGCATAAGTTTAAATTTATGTTGCTAATCACAAATAAGAAGCAGTGTGCTAGTTGTTTTGAACTAGTGAGAGAAGAGTAAATTATCCACAATTACCAGAGGCCAAAATTTCACTCAAAACAACTGGAACTGAGGCAGTCAAGGCCATTAAGCAATAATTCATTTTCATTTAAAAAAGAAAAAAATTCTGACCCACTCAAGTACTTTGTTTATTTAAATTTCATTGGTTTTATGGCTTTCTTTGCTTTTAATTTGTGAATTTGATCATCTTTTATATAATGAAACAGTAAGTATAAAGAGCTTATGCCTTTTATGTTTGTTAATATGTGAATGATGGTATAATAATAAAAAGAGTCAACAATGTACAGGGGTTGGAGTACAAAAGTAACTTTTTTTCTTCTAGAAGAATTCTATGTATGTATTATTAATATGGAAGTTTTCATTACCTCCTAGCTCATCTCCAGAGCTCAACAAAGAAAGTGGAAAAGTACATACGATTGTCTCAGTTGACCGAAAGCAATGTTCAGACAGGCCAAATAACAAATCCAAAATGGTGTGACAGGAGCTGTATTAATAACTAGAAACTGGGCCTCCATACTATCCGAACCACCTCTAGCATATAGGTTCCTCCCTTGGCAGGGATCCAAAATATGACAGAGTCTGAGCATAAGAGACACTGCAGGTCTGGCCAGTACCTGCCAGTGTGGTAATCTCCCCATTATAAAAAGAAGTAGAGACAGGCTCCTAACCACCCACTACGAAGCATTTTCCAAAAAGCAAAGGCGAATACCAAATTGGGCAATACCAATTGTGGTCACATGAGTAACATTTGAGTAACAACTCAGCTATTAGCGCAGATAAGTATAGATAACATTCATTAAGAACACTGTTTTAATTAATCCCTCACAACACTATTGCAATCTATAGGGTTCATTAACTCTTACTATCCAGTTCTTCTGTCTTTCCCCCATCCTTTATAAAGCAAAGACCTTGTCACAGGCTAAATAATGCCCCACCCCCACAAAATGTCCGTACCCTAATCCCCAGAATTTGTGAATATGTTACTTTACATGATAGAAAGAATGGCACAGACCTGATTAAGTTAAAGCTCATGTGAAACTGAGATTATTCTGGTGGACTCTATATCTTAATTACCTTTAGAAGAGGGTGGTAGGAGGGCCAAAGCAAGAAATGTGGCAGCGGAAACAGAGGCCAGAATGACGTAACTGTTGGCTTTGAAGATGGAAAAAAGACCACACCTCAAAGTATACAGACAGCTTCTAAAAGCTAGAAAAGAGCAAGGAAAGACTCTCCCCAAGAGCCTCCAAAAGGAACACAGCCTTGCCAACACTTTGTGTTAGCTAGTGAGACTGCTGACCACCAGAACTGTAACATCATCAGTGTGTGTTGTTGAAACCCACTAAGTGTAGCGATTCATTACAGCAGCGGCGGGAAACTCACAGACCTGCAGCATTGTGTCTGATGGATTCTCCCACCTCATCCAACTTCCTCCCCTTTTCTTCCCCTCATACATATTTTTCCTCAGTATTCTCTTACATATTCGATCTTCTCATCGGCTTTTAGGAGGATCCAAACCAATGCCAGTGGCACCAAGAATAGACTTTGAGGCAACAGCAGTAGATGGGCTTTTGGACTGGCTCACTCATTATTCCCTAGATCCTAAGTGGTAATTTATGCAAAGATAGGCAAGAGCCGAAATGGGGTGGCCCGTTACAAAAGATTCTCACCATGCTGGGCAAGCAAAGCCTCTCAGTGGAGAGAACACTGTTACAGGTGGGAAATGTTCCAGTGGAGAGAAACGCCATTGCACTGGCAATGATTTGGGCATTGGAACATATTGGAATATAGTGCCTACAAAGAAAAAGGAATTGGTTGGTTCCTACTAAGATATATTGATGTCCTGCAAAAGGATAATGAGAAATAAGCAATTACCAGCTAAATGTGCACGCTTACCAAGATGCCCTTTTACTGGGTAGCAGGAGGCTCCCGCAACATTTGAATGCTCAGAAAAAAAAGAGAGAGAGAGAGATCTGTTATGTTAAGTCCAAGAGCCTGATGGGGAAAATCTGAGACCCAGAAATGTGGCTTGGGACATGTGGGTAAACTCCCCTGAGCATGTTAGCTCTGCAGGCAACGCTGAACCCAAAGCTGGCACTTTTGCTGTGATGGAAGATGCTATAAGGGACTCTCTTCTATGACGCAGCAGGTGCCTCCTTTGGGAGACACCTTCACATCCACTGCTAGACTGATAACTAGTATTAATCTGGTAACAGGCATGCTGAGCCTAATAAGGGAGGAAACATGCTCTATACCGAAGATGTTCAAGAATTAGCTAGCAGGTACCAGCAGGAGCCAGGGAAGTACAATGAAGATTGGATTGTGAGGGTGCTTGATCAAGGAGACCAAAACATAAGACTACATAAGGAACAATTAATTGACTTGGAGGTTTTTGGTTTTTTTTCCTTAGGAGACATCCCCACATGAACTCAGGGGTTAGGGACAAGCTTGCTGCTGGGCTGTAGGGGGAGGAAAGCTCTTAGAAGCACAGTAAAAAAAAGAAAAAAAAAAGCTAACACTGGTAACATGGAAATGCCACAGCTGTCCTGAAAGAAGATAGAGGAAACAATAAATAGGATGAGGAAATTGGATTTGATGGAATGGACACGGTGGTGTCCAGAAAACCCACTAAAGAATCCTGGATTATGGAAGGACCTAGAAGATGGCTTGACTTGCGGGGCATTGTGGAGATAGTTATACAGTATGATTTCCACAGGAAAAAAGAGACACATCACCAACAAGATGATGTTTATCATCAATACCACAAATAGGCAACAATGGAGAAGGGACAGGAGGTTGAGGGTAATCACCTTAAGAAGCTGCAAGGCCACATTTAGTTCACAAAGCTAAGGCAACAAAGGTCTGAAGGTTCAAAACTCACCGGCTGGGGGAAAGGACTCTGCAGTACTGTGACAAATTATGTTGTAATCAATCTCTCATTCCTTTCCCAGAGGGATCTACGGTCATTTATCTTGGTGACCATACACTAGGGGAGGTTAATTGAAGTACTTGAAGGATTATTAGACACAGGGTCTAAGTTTAGCATTGATACACAAAGATGCAGAATATTAACCTGGTCTCCCTGTCAGAGTGTGGTTTACAGCAGCCAGGTAATAAACGAAATCTCAGTCTGTGCCAGGAGAGTTCTCAGAGTCTATAGACCCAGCCAGTAGTTATTTCCTTTATGCAGCTGCGGCCGATATACTTGGGATACCAAGTAACCACCATACTGGGTCCTTGTTTGTGAAGAAAATGTTATCATAGTGGGGGAAGCCACACAGGGACTTCTGAAACTGCCCTATACTGGATTGTTGCATCTTGGAGTCAATGATAGAGGTCAGTGCCATCCTTAAAGACCAAAAATATGCAGGGATAGTGGTGTCCATGTAATCGCTAGGGAATGGGCCAATGTATTCTCTGCAAAAACTGGATGGATCCTGGGGAATGGCTGCAAACTAATGTAGACTTAGCCCAACAGTAGCTTTAAGCATAGCTGCGCCGCCAGACATAGTATTTTTGTTACAACAGATTAACACACCTTGAAGTGCCTGGTATGCAGCCATTAATGTCACAGATGTGTTTTCCTACTCTGACAAGAAGAGAGAATCGGAAAGTTTACATTCACATGGAATGGCAAACAATATTCCTTTATGGCTTTGCCTGAGGGCTGTGTTAGCTTCCCTACTCTTTTCAATAGTATTCAAGAAGACCAGGTTCGTTGAGCATCCCACAGAAGATCACACCTGCCCACTGATAACATCGTGCAGATTGGACAAGATCTGCAAGAGCTACTGTGCTGTAAGCCATGGTAAGAGACAAGTAAGTACTCCTGGGGCGATCAGTAAGCCTGACAAAGACTCAGGGATCTGTCGCCTCAGGAATGTTTTTAGGGCATCCAAAGGTCAGGGGTATGCCAGGCTATCTCCTCCAAAGTAAAAGACAAATTACTGAAATTTGAATCTCGACTACAAAAAGGAAGTGTGGTTCCTGGGGGGTTTGAGGTTCCAGAGTCATCATATTCCACACCAGAAATATTGTTCCAGTTTGTACATTGGGTAGTGTGGATGGCTACAGCTTCAAGTAGGAGTGGGAAAGAGCCTTGTGGAAGTTACAGTCTACGATACGAGCAGCCTTGCCATCGGGGCCCTACAGTCTGGCAGATCCTATGGTGCTGGCGATATCAGTGATGGGAAGACACAGGAGGATTTTTAAAGGGCAGATGGAGAACCAAATCACAATCTCCTGGAATTCCGGATCAGGGCCATGATACCCACGACCATAAATTATACACATTTGGAGAAACAGCTCATGGCATAACCCTTCACCTGCTGGTCTTTGTTCAGTCCTCCAGCTCTCAAAAGACCACACCCAACCCTCTTGTGTGGTCAGCCATTCAGATACCGCGAGACAGCACAGCTCCCCAGCCGCCAGCCCCAGTCTTCAACTTACTTTCTGTTTCTCACATTTCTGTTTTCTCCAATTGCCAGTATCCTCTGAGACATGACACCAGTAATGACTCCTCTCATACCTGACGTGGCCCTGCAGGGGCTGGAAGCAGAGGACCTGGCCCCTCCAGGTATCTGATGGACCTTTACCTGCAAAAGTCTGCATGGTACTTCCCTAGTCACATCAGATTTCTTTTTTTTAGATTTTTATTAAAATTTATCGAAAATTACACAGACTTACAGGCAATTACACAAGCTTACAGACCACAATTAATTGTATCTTTTGCTTATGACAGTGAGCAATGTAAACAACCACCTACATACAGCAGTAAGTAACAACTATATGAAGTTACTATAGTACCCAGTATATGTGTCACTGATTTAAGTTTGGGTTATTAGGTTCTTGTTTTTAAAATATCATTATTCCTCTCCCATTCCCCTCCCCCTTTGCCCTCTTCTTTTTCTCTTGAACCCTTTGTCTATTAGCTTATATCTAACACTTTGTCTTTTTTGTATCTGTTGTTTACCCTTTTCTTTTGTTTGTATTCCTCAAGAGTCTGAAAGTAGAAATCCCATATGACCCAGCCATTCCCCTACTAGGTATCTTTCCTGAAGAGCTAGAGACATCATACTGCAGAGATACTTGCACAACAATGTTTATAGCAGCACAATTTGTAATAGCTAAATTCTGGAAGCAACCCGTATACCCATCAATGGATAGCTAGATAAACAAAATGTTGTGTCTTTACATAATGGAATACTATTCAGCTATAAAGAATGACAAACTAGAGTCACTTGTAGGAAAATGGATGGACCTGGAAAATATAATGTTGAGTGAAATAAACCAGTCTTGTAAGCTGGGATATCACATGGTGTCCCTCATTTAGTGAGGTAAAATACAAACATCACATTCTTGGTCCCTTTTGATTGTAGAATTAATATAAAAAATATTGATCTTTCCCCAGAAGCTTTAGCTCTGATGGGTCACCCCCATCCTAAACATACATGGTTGGGGTTTTCTTTTGTTTTGTTTTGTTTTTTAGCACAAATGTTAGCAGAATTTTGGAATTTGAGATTTCAGTGGCTAATGGCAATTGTCTGCAACTGATGTTCCCCCAGCACCCTTCACACTTCGGGAAAGTCCTTCCTTCCATTGATGAGACTCTGGAGAGATGGCTGTGGCAAACACTAGGTGCCTCCCAGCAGCCATTGCCTCTTTTTGCATCTCTGAAGACCTGAAGTTTACTCACATATCAGTTATTTTTGTGCTTGAGAAGGGTCTAGCCACTATGGATGAGTCACTGTGGCCGTGAGACTATCGCAATAGTCCCAGATGATTGGGCAGCAATGAGCATATGGTGCAATCCTGACAAAGGAAACATTACAGGGGTCTGCTCTGACAGTGCTTCGGCCGCAAATGTCTGTATCACACAGTGGCCACCTTAGCCATCTTAGAACCATGGGGGATGGCACAGGGGGTTCAAGTAAGAGGATGAGCCAAAGTATTGAGATGGCAACTTGAATCTCTGATGCTGTCATTGAGCCACTCTACCTGTGGACACTTTTAATGTGAGGTTAAAATGCTCTTGTTATTTAAGAGAACTTCAGGTACCCAGAATTACCTCTGGTTTCTGGGGATCGATTGCTTGGTGCTTTCTTTGGTCCCATGAGATGCCCAGTATCTTGCTGTAAATCCCTTTTAGCTATTAAATCTGCCATGTTGATTTCCATCCCTTAAAACCGGAAGCTTGATGGAAGTCCTGTTTGCACGATAAAGAGGCAAGTGTGTGGAGGAGGAAAGGACAGCCACACACATCACTTAAACCAAAAACAAACGGCCATTTGTGTATACGGAGGTACATTAATTGCGGAAATTGAACTAATGAAAGAGACATAATTAGCTTCTGAGAGCTGAAGAAACCAAGTTGCTCTCCTAATGAGGTCTGACTAGGTCTCTCATTAGCCACATGGCTGAGGACTGGCAGGAGGCAGCAGTGCTCAGACGAAACACGAAGGGAATGAGCAGGCTGGAAGGCAGATGGCCACTTGGGTGCCCAGGACGCTGGAGCCTCCGGGGCCTTCCTGCCCACAGGAGCACAGGGGCTGCCCGAGGAGAGAACAGCCCAAAGATGGTCAGTACATGGACATTTCTCTGTTGCCCTCCTCTCACTCAGAAGCGCATTTCTCTTTGCCCTATGTGTGAAAAGACCACTAATCCTCTCAGAGTGGATGTGTGGGGGTCTGCAGCCTCGGAACTAGCCAAGTTGTTTCCAGCTCCATCCAGACGGACTCAATGGAATCTCTGAGGGCGAGTTCTGTACCTAGCTGTGCAAGATGCTATCAAAAGGTCATTAGGAGACTGTTGCAAACTCCAAGTTAATTTGCAGTTGTATAGAACCCCATGGGAAAAGGGAAATGCTTGACCCACATTAACAAATCTCTAATTTTGAAATCTCGGGCAACATGCTTTGGGGATGAGGAATACCCTACATGAGGCAGATAGCTGTTGCACCTGGGTGAAAACTGCTCCATCTGAGGACGGCCAAGTACCTTTCCAATCAAACCTAAGTTGGTGACATTCTTCCCAACTTCACTTCCTTAGACTCTTTACATCTCCCCCACTAGGTCAAGTGCTCCTTCAAGGACAAACACTGGTCTCATGTCCCATCTCCAGGGCCCAGCACAGTCCCTGGGGCAGAGTGAAACCCAATCAGCTCTTTATATAAGAAGCACCTCTGTAGCCCTCTTGGTGCTTGAGCTACATGCTTTCTACTTGTTAACTCGCTTAGTCCTCACAACCACACACTAGAGATAGAGAGAATAAAACTCAGGGAGGGTAAGTGACTCACCCAGGGTCACACAGATGGTAACAGAGCTGGTTTAAATCTACCCTCTGTGTACTATTCACCACCATGCTACCTTCATGCCACCATGACACCTTTATGTCCCCTAAGTTATGATGTCTGGGCTTCCCAGAAAGGAAGACCCTGGGGGAGAAAAAGCTCATGCTTCTCGGTTTTAATATAGTTACTGCACCCATATTTTTCCTTACCTTTTATAATTAAAAGTCTTGTACCTCTGAGCTTTTTTTTTTTTTTTTCTGAAGGAGGCTGTGGCACAGAGTTGGGAGGGCACTGTGTTGAAGAGCACGAATCCTGAAGGAAAAGCTGTGGATGGGGTTCAGGGTCCCAGTGGTTCCTGTATACTCACTTCCTCATGCCTGGTCCCTGCATGTGGTTATTAAAAGGAAAGCAGCAAGCACGCATGAAGCATTAGAACAGGATCCGGCACCGAGTTAGCAACAGTGAACATTAGTTATTACCATTATCTAAATTACAATAATCACAGAACCACAAGCCCTTCAAGTTTAAAGAAATTTTACACAACGCCTATTGCAACACAAGATGAGGGTGTTTAAGTGTTCTGTGGTGGACTCCCATGTCACCTGTCCTTACAGCAGAGTCCACATATGGTGGCAACAAGGTTATGATTTAGTGGTCTGAACAGCCAGATTCTGACAATAGATGTGCATAACATGGTGTGGTGAGCCTTCGGTCTGTTGTTGTTGTTGTTGTTGTTGACATAAAACACAGCTTGATCTTAATTGCGACTAATTTTTAAAACATACACTAAAACTATTGTTTAAAAAGGAATGCAGACATATATTTTGATACTCTTCTCGCCGACTTTGTTACCATCACAGCACAATCTAACTAGCTTCTATCTCACCCTACTCTTTATATTAGGTTACATAAACACATTTTCTTGACAACGTGGAAGATATAATGTGGACATTAAAAGTCATACGCTTTTACTGCCCTGAAGAATCCTACAAGATGTGTGGCAGACACATAGAGGGTCAAGCAGTAGACCTCTGGGGACAGGACTCCCCATAGCCATGGTTTTGCTTTCTGTAGTTTCTGTTACACTCAGCCAATCAAGGACTTAAAATACTAAAAGAAATTTCAGAAATAAACAATTCATAAACTTTAACTTGTGTGCTCTTCTGAGATGTGTGAAAAGTCTTATATTGCCCTGCTTTGCTATGTCCAGGACACAATTCATCCCTTTGCCCTGTGTATCCCTGTGCCCAGTGTATGTGACCTGCCCATCAGTCACTTTGTAACCATATCCATTATCGGATAACTGTCATAGTATCACGAGTCCTCACGTTCAAGTAAACCTTATTTTGCTTAATAATGGCCTTAAAGCACAAAAGTAGTGTATTAATCAGCTTTGCATTGATGTGACAAAATACTTGAGATATAAAGGAAGAAAGATTTATTTCGGCTCACAGTTTCAGAGGCTGCTGTCCATGGCTGGTTGTCTCCTTCGTTTCTGGGCCTGTGGTGATGAGCACATCACAGACAGAGTGCCTGGTAGAAGTGGGATCTTCACCTCACAGGGGCTCAGAAACAAAGACAGTGACAGGAAGGAGCCAGGGTGCCAAGTCTTCCACCAAGGGCACAGTCTCAATGACCTCACTTCCTTTCACTGGGCTTCACCTCCCAAGGGTTCTACGAGCTCCCAACAGCACCACAGTCTGGCAGTCAAGGTTTCTTTAACACATGGGCCTCTGGAGGACACTGTGGATCCTATCCATAGCAAGCACTGAGGCAAAGGAGGCACCAGGGTATAAAATATGGGAGACCAGATTCATTTTAGCATTATGTGGCAACATTACCTGGCACATAGGAAAAAGCATAATATCTATCCAGTTCAGTACTGTCATGGTTTTGGGCATCATTGTGGGGGTCCCCCCACTGTGGGAGATATATGATCCCCCATGGATAAGGAGGAATGACACTAAATGTTTTCTCTCTTTATTAAATTTAAATTACTTACTTAAGCCATCTCCTGCCAGCCACAAAGGGATGGATTAATATAGTGCTTATCATTTGCCACTATTAAAGAAGGGGAGCTTAAGGTCCCATACAATTTCTGGTGTGTGGTCTGAGTTCTTATTTGTCTTTACATACAATTGGAAGTGGATTCATATATGGCTGTGGAATAGAGCATGGATGTCTCCAGGGAAGGGACTTGGGCTAGTGCAGAGATGGGGTTGGGAGGAACTCAGAGCCCTCATGCTTTTTGTGGTGTGATTTCACAGGCGCACATGCCAAGCTCACTCCCACCAGGGAAGCACGACCAAGTAGGTGACAGCCTTCCATATGTGAGCTGAACCCTCCTCACTGTGCGCCCCACTTCTCGTAGGCTACCCCAGCTGTGGTGAGTTTGATCCAGGAGCCAAGGCGCCCAGGACCCAGCTGGCTCCTTTGACATTTTTAACTTCTGAAAATATTTTAAGAAATTAGCAGACCAAGCACCTAGTGAGGGTGAAGAATCAAGAAAGCTTTTACAGAAAAAGCTACCATGTGGGGTGAGCTTTACAAAACCCTTTGGATGCCAACAGGTGGAGGTGGAAAGTGCATTCTGGAAGGAGAGAGCAGATGGGCAGAGCATTTCCCACATATCAGAATCTGTGAACCTAACCAGTCTTTGCAGTTTTCTGCCAGCAGCTCTTCCCTGCCCGGGCCCAGCAGGGGTTGCGGCTAATTAAGGGGACAACCTTGATGTCCCTTCTGGTTCCTCTGCTTGTTTCTCAAGTTCCCATCCTCCTCCCTTCCTTGGCCTGGATTCTTCTCTCCTTTCTCTCTCCCTCTTTGCTCCCCTCTCTCATTTCTTCCCCCCCTTCCTCCTCCTCCTCCTCCTCCTCCCTCTTTCTCTCTCCCCGCCACCCCATTCAGCCTGGTCGATGCCTCATGACTGATATTTTTAATAACAGAGGGGAAAATGTCTGCTCTCTGTGAACAGGAGAAGAAAGCATTTGTCCTCCTAAATAGATTTTCAACTATTTGAAATGCACATAAACTATAACAGCTTCTCTCTGCAGAAAAATTTGTCTCTAGCAACTGGCACCTTTTTTCCTCCAAAGTGATAAGGAGATAGGAAGACGAATATATTTCTTTGTGTATAGAATCAAAACTTTATGACTATTCTTATTTTCTGTAAAAACAGCACGGTATGCTCTGAAAGGGACATTAAAAGCCATATGATAAAGAGCAAAACTCTCACTCGAACCTCACCTGTGACTCTATCATTCTCTCACCAGCCTCACAAAACTGTTAGCAATTTTTGGATCCCCTCCTGGTCTCCATCCATATGCAATGACTTCACATAGTTGCAATCATTAGTAAAATATATCACATGAAAAGCATATATCCCTTCAAACAAATGAAGCTTAGGGTATTTTAAAATAAACTCAGCATAACAGATCTGCATAGGACTCCTTTGGCTCACATGTGTTACTATTTAGGATAGACAAACCCAGACTTTGGGAAATGTACTTGTATTAGTTTGTTTTCTATTGCTATGGCAAAATACCTGAAGCTGAGTAACTTATAAAAGAAAAAGGTGCTAGGCTCACAGTTTAGGAAGCTGAAAGACCTATTGGTCCAGACCCTTTGGCTGCATCACCACATGGCGGATGACATCGCCATGGCAGGAGCAGATATGACAGCAGATTGAACAGAAAGACAGGAGCCAGAGACCTGAAGAACCCAGTCCTGTTCTTCCTAACCACCCACGCTCTGGAGAACTCTCACCATGAGACCCGCCCTAACCACCTTCCACTAGGCCCCACCTCCTAAATGTTCCCCACTTCCCAACAAGACAGGGACCAGGTTTCCCTCACAGTAGCCTTTGGGGGACAACCCACATCCAAGCTATAGCAACGGTAGCTGGATAATTGGATGCTTGAGGGTATCGGAGCTCTGACTCCATGTATACGAGTGAGGTTCTCACGAAAAGGGAGAAAAGTCCATCTTGGGGCTGGGGAGGATTGAACAGCCAGGTTTAGCCAGCTGTGAGAAGAGCTCCCTCCTCTCTCCAGGCTGTGTGGGAAAGTGAGCCAGTCTCCGTGCTGTGACAACTTCAAAATGTTGCTTCTGGCCACAGACAGGCAGGAGGCTTCCCTGATGGGGAAACATCCAGAGAAGGGCCCAGCATGCTTCTGGGTCTATGCTGTAGTTATAAATTATTCTCCCTGTTATTCTTTCTTTGTATTCCCTCCACACTTTTGTAAATACACTTCGAGGTTAGACCCTGGTCTTGGTTATCTGAGTTAGTTTCCTTTGGCTACTAGAACAAAGTATCCCAAATGTGGCTTAAAACAGCAGGAATTTACTCTCACAGTCTAAAGGCCAGAAGTCCAAAATCTAGGTGTTGCCAGATCAGTGCTGATCAAAGCACTGCTGATCGATCCTGATTGATGACGGACATTATGAAGGCTCAGGGAGAAGCCTTCCTTACATCTCCCAGCCTCTGCTCCAGCCTCTCCTTGCATTGTGGCTGCATCTCCCCACAGCCTTTCCCTCTGCTCCTGGATCCTCTTTCTTCTGTCTCCTACAGGAACATTTGCCACTGAATGAAGGGCCCACCCAGGTCATCTAGGGATGACTGATCTCATCTCAAGATCCTTAATTTAATCACTCTGCAAAGACTCTTTCTCCAAATAAGCTCAAAGTCACAGGTTCCAACTGGACTTTTCTAAGGGGACCATGTGATCTGCTACATTTGTGATGTGGGGAAATCGAAGGCATAAGATTCAACACCTTCGAGACAAAGTGGACAAGTGAGGAGCGGTGTCTCCACCCCCACGGCCACAGTTACGGGACAGCAGCCCCACCAGAGGACAGCTGGGCACAGTAAAAGTCTCTGAGGACACCAGAAGTAACAGGATCAGCAGAGACAACTCAGAACCATGACAGAGACAGAATCCCAGTCCCCAGAGACTTGTAATAGTTCAGAAATACCTGCCCAGGGGCAAGGAAGTAGCACGAAAGCTCATGGTGGTCCTGGGGCTGATAATGGTTCCTTCCGGGAGATAAATGAGTACGACAACCAGCTGCTCACCCCCAAACCAGTGTTGGGGGAGCTTCACGGGAGAAACCTAAGACAGCCAGACAGAGCTGTGGGGAGGGGAGCAGTTGTGTGCTTCCTTCTCCCCCACCATGGCCTTGGGACAAGCAGCACCAGCTCTCATGCCTGGGACGACTCAGGCTCCCGATCAGGAATGAAGTGAGGGCAGCAGGGAGGCCATGTGCTTATTAGACAGTGAAAAAAAACAGGGAGAATTAGGTGAAATCAAGAAGGTTTTTCCCCACTACTCTCCTCCCTGTTTAAACCCATAGAGCAGGTGAGTTATAATGAAAAGAATGTTCCCTCCTAGTGCTGCTTCTCCACAATGTGGGGACAGAATAAGGTGACTTTCTGAGTGGAGGAGTCCCCTGATGGGGAAGAGGTGTGACCCAGGTTCTCTGGTGCATGGACACTTCAGCCTAAGGCTTGGCCTTTCCATCAGTCCCGAGCCCACATGAACTCACAGGTATGGGTCAAGCTCCCCACATTCATCTCTTGCCAAATACTCACTGTCTCTAGCAGAGGAGCTACATATGCCAAATTACAGAGACATCTGAGGACCACAACCATCTCAAAAGAAAAACAGTTTGTTATTGTGTGCACTAAAAGTAGGATAACTGGAGGAGAAAAACAATCATTTAAAATTAGCCTAAACATCTTTAAGAGACGTTTGGAAAGAGGTTGCAAAGAACAATTTTTAAAAAGTTAAAAATATGACTCTTATATAAATTATAGTGAGTATATATTTAACTCAGATTTGTTTGCCTGGGTAAATCCAACAGGGTGGTAAATTTGGTTCAAATGAGAATTTGGAAGGTAAAGCACATGTAATCAATGGAAGAAAAGATTATATGAATATGATTGCTAAATCAGACAAAAAAATTTGTTTATACCATGCAGAGCAAAAAAAAATTGTAACTCTTCAAGATATCATTTTATTCCAGACTGAAATTAGCTTATACTTATCAATCATTTGCCAATTGATCTAGGACACAGTCTGTGTGCTAGGCACTTATGAATAGTAAATCAAAATTTCTTTCACCTAGAAAGTTAAGTCATCCTTAAACAGACCTAGACTGTATGCCAGGATTACATTAAAGGGGCCGTGCATATCCTTTACCTTCATTCCAAGTTTTGTGCAGTTTTTCTTAAGAGAGATAAGGAAAGATTTTAGCTCTGTGAAGCAGAAATAAAGAAACACAAAAATAAAACAGAAATATTTTCCATCAGTAGGTAAATGTTGTTAAATGACATAAAAGACTGATTAGCAGAAAGAATCAAGCTAAGAAATGAATTTATGATTCAGAAGACCAGATTCAGGAAATCTCTCAAAATAAAGAGTAAAAAGGCAAATTAGCAGAAAACAGAAAAGTCAAGAGAAATGAAGACTAGAAGTGAAAGTACTAATATTTAGATTTAAAAGAAGTTATAAATAGAAAGTAAAATTTTTGAATAATGGAGATATTTTCTGGAATTAAAAAAGGCTGAGAATCTCAGGCATGAAACAATCAAAATGAAGAGATAAGGAAAAATTCACATCCTAGTACACTATACAGAAATTTAAGAATAACACACACACACACACAAAGTAGTGCCCTTGCTTCCCCACAGTTTTAGTTGCCCACAGTCAACCAAGGTTTCAAAATATTAGATGGAAAATTCCAGAAATAAATAAATCATAAGTTTGAAATTTTGTACTATTCTGAATAGTGTGATGAAATCTCATACTGCCTCCCTCCATGCCCCCGATATGTGAATCATCCTTTTGGCCAGTGTATCCATGCTCTATGCCCTACCCACCCATCAGTCACTCAGTAGCCATCTCAGTTATCAGGACTGTCACATATCTCAGGGCTCATGTTCAAGTACCTTCCATAGTAACCTAACACTGTTACTGTGCCGATGCCCTTCACCTCATTTCATCACATCACAGAGGTACTGTATCGTCTCACATCATCACAAGAAGAGCATGAATACAGTATAGCATGATATTTTGAAAAAGATTACATCCACGTAACTTTTATTACAGTATAGTGCTATAATTGCTCTGTTTTATGATTACTTGTCATTATTCTCTTGCTTTCCCTAATTTATAAATCAAACATTATCATAGGTGTGTATGTATAGGGTTTGGTACTATGGATGTCTTGGAACATATTCTCCGTGGGTAAGAGGGGACTACTATATATATGTATGTAGAAAGTGTAAAAACTTCCAAAGAGAAAGAGCACATACCATTCAAAAAAAGAATCTGATTGATACAGATTTTATAGAAACAATACTAAATACAAGAAGATAATAGAGCAATGATTTTGAAGTATTCAGAAAAAGAACATAAAATTTAGAATGTTGTACTCCGCCAAATTAGTCTCTGAATATGAGAACATAGCAAACTTAATATTCCCTGTATACAAAGTTTGAAGTAAATTGTCATAGAACAGCCCACATCAAAAATAGTTTAGAATACAGGATATAAATACAAGGGGAAAAAGTGCAAAAAGTTTTGCCAAAAATGTGTGAAGCAAAGTGATCAAAGTATTCACAACCAGAAAATGCTGGACAAATTAAAGTATTATAAATAAATTCTATTAAGTAAATAATTTAAAATATATCTTATATAATTATTAAACACAAATTGGAAGATGGATTTTGTAAAATTCTGGCATGTGCTCTCTAAAAAAATAAATTGTAAAGAAGAGAAACATTAAAAATAAAATACTTTTTAAAACATATCAGGCAATACTACCTCTTTTAGGGGGATAAAGAAGAATGTTAAAAGAAAAGTAAGATGAAAGGGAAAAAATGGAAAAGTGTAAATAAACTTGTTGCAAATAGAGAGGGGTGGGTGAATGGAAGAGAGGAGAGGGGAAGGGGGGAAAGCCAAGATACATCATGTACAGGTACAAAATAACCATGTTGATTATGATCATTATGTATATAATGTACCAATACATGTTCTTGGTAAAAATTTAAAAAATTTAAAAAAAAACATATCAGGCAAGTTCTAACCAAGGATGATGTAAGTGTTTTAATACAACTTAAATGAGACTATTAGAAAAATGTTACTATGGATAAATGGGGCCCACTTCATACTGATGTAAGTTTTAATTCACTAAAACTGTTTAGCTGTTTTAAAAACTATTCATCTAATAAAATAATTTCAAGATGTACAAAGGAAAAATGATACAACTGCTGAGAAAATTTGATAAATCACCACTATTGCAGGAAATTCTAACATACCTCTCTGCGTTATTGATAAATCAAACAGACAAAAACTTTCAAGGATAAAGATAATATAGACACAATAAATTTGACTTAATGGACATATCTAGAATACCAACAACTATACAACGCACATTTTTTAAAGCTTAATATGAAATCTTCACAAAATTCGGCTATGCACTACCCCACATGGAAACACTCAAAAAAGTTCAAACTATCATACGTATCATGATTTCCAACCACAGCTCATTTAAGGTAACTATTACAAAATAAAATTTAATTCATACAATTTGAAAAATTTAAAATATACACAGTTTGTTTACAAGTTAAAGAAAAAAATCCTAGTGAAATTTTTTCAAGTGCAATATGTTAACTTTTATGTTTGATTGTAAATGAATTATAGGTATAGTAAAATAAATGTTATTCCTCAATGTAAAACAACAAAATTAAGCTAATTGACATACACACCAGCCACTTCAAATTCTTACCATGTTTTGTAATGAAAATATTTGGAATTTTTTCTTATAATTTTAAAATACACAATGCACAATTTTTTACCACATTCACCACAGTCTACAATATAGCTCAAAGGAAAAATGTAAATTCCTCTCGTTTAATTGAGGCTTTGTAGTCTTTGACCACCCTCTCACACTCCCTCCACCTGGCCTCTGGTAATCACCTTCCGCACTCTGCTTCCAGGAGTGTGATTGTTTTAGATTCCACATCTAGGTAAAAATAGGCACCATCTGCCCTGTGCCTGGCTTAGTTTACTTAGCATAATGTTCTGCAACTCCAACCATATTATCACAAATGACAAAATTTTGTTCTTAAGGTCAAATAGCATTCCATTCTGTATATGCATCATATTTTATCATACATTTGTTAACGGGCACTTTGGTTAATTCCTTATCTTGGCTATTGTGAATAATGCTGCAATAAACATGGGATTATGGGCATCCCTTCAAAGTACTGACTTCAAATCTTTTGGGTAAATATCCAGAAGTAGTATTGGAAATACTAGAAGTGGTATATGGAAGTTCTATTTTTAGATTTTGAGGAATTATCATAGAGTTTTCCATAATGGCTGTCATATTAATGTACTAATATACATTCCCCCAACAGTGAATAAGGATTCCTTTTTCTCCGTATCCTCACCAACACTTGTCGTGTTTTATTTTCTTGGTAATAATCAGTCTGATATCTCTATAGTTTTGATTTTCACTTCCCTGATGATTAGTGATAGCGAGCATTTTTTCATATATCCATTGGTCATTTATACATCTTCTTTTAAGAAATGTCTACTCAGACTCCTTGTTCATTTTTAGCCAGATTGTTTTCTTTCTGTAAAGTTGTTCGTGTTTCTTGTATATTTGGGGTATTACCTTCTTGTCAGATGTATGGCTTTCAAGCATTTTTTCCCAATCCATAGACTGTTTCTTCACTCTTTTGTTTCTTTGGTTGTGTAGAAGCTTTGTATCTTGATGCAATCCAGTTTGCTTATTTTTCTCTTGTTGCCTGCACTTTTGGAGTCAAATCTAAAAAATTGCTCCCCAGATCAACGTTACGCAATTTTCCCCTGTTTTCTTCTAGTAGTTTTACACTTTCAGGTCTTATGCTTAAAGTCTTTAATACATTTTGAGTTGATTTTTGTGTATGATGTAAATAAAGGTCCAATTTCATTTTTCTGCATATGGATATCCAGTTTTTTGCAACTTCATTTACTGAACAAACTGTCTTTTCCCGATTTCTTATTATTGGCAACTTTCTCAAAAACCAATTGACCATACATGGTTGGTTTCATTTCTGAGTTCTCTGTTCCGTTCCACTGGTAGATGAGACTGTATTTTATACCAGTACTATGCTGCTTTAATCTGTATTACTGTATAGTTTGAAATTAACAGTGTGATGCTTTCGGCTTTGTTATTTTGCTCGTGATTGCCTTGGCTATTCAACGTCTTTTGCAGTTCCATATGGATTTTAGGATCTGTTTTTCTGATTGTTCATGAAAAATGTCATTAAAATTTTGACAGGAATTGCACTGAATCTGTAGATTGCTTTGGGTAATATGAACATTGTAATAATGTTAACTCTTCCAATCAGTGTGAGTGGATGTCTTTTCATTTATGTATATCTTCAATTTCTTTCATTAACATTTTATGGTCTTCAATGTGGAGGTTTTTAACATCCCGGGTTAACTTTATTCTAATGTATTTAATGGGATTTTATTTTGGACCTATTGTAAATGGAACTGTTTTATTGATTTCATTTTGGGCAAGTTCACTGTTAGAACATGGATGTGCTACTGATTTTTATGTGTTAACTTTGAATCTTATATAAGTTTACTGTATCTGTTTAATGGTTCTAATAGTTCTCTGTTAGAGTTTTTAGGGTTTTCTATGTAAGATTGTTGTAAAGCAAACAACGATGTTTTGCTTTTTCATTTCCTACTGGCTGTACTTTTTTTGCATCTTCATGAATACATGTTTGTAGTACATAATGATTTTATTCATTGTGGGGAGTTGGTACATGCACAGAACTCATATGAATTCTTTTGACAACCCCTTCTCCTTCCCTCTCCATCTTAGTCACTTTCCCATTGCTGGGACAAAATACCTGGCGCCCACAGGTTAAAAGAGGGAAAGCTTATTTTACTTCTCAGTTTGTAGAGGTTTCAGTCCTGGGTTGGCTGGTTCCAAGGCAAGATGGAATAGCAGAGGGGCGGGCAGAGGAGAAACAGTCCATGCTGAGGCAAGCTAGGCTGCCTTCCTTCTTTCCCTTTTCATTGCCTCCAGGATACAAGCCCCCGACAACAGGGTGGGGCTTCCCTCTTCAGTAAATCCATCACCCACAACTATGTTAAGCTAATCAGTGGACTAGTCCAGTTATCACATGCCTATAGTCTATATGAGTGCATGAAGTTTTGGGAGGACAAGTAGATATATGCCATAACACCCTCCCTCCATCTCTTGGTCCCCTTCCCACTTGCTGTTGGGTTTCTTTTATTTATTTTTCTTGCTTAGTTGCCCTGGCTACGATTCTAAGCCTGTGCTGAATAGAATTGATAACAGCGAGCATCCTTGTCCTGTTCCAGATTTTGAATAACAGGGTTTCACTTTTTCCTGTTGAATATGTTAGTTGTAGGATTACACTTCAACTTAAGACAAAAGAATAAGTCACAAATAAAAGGAAAGAGATAATAAAAAACAGAAATTAAGTTAACAAAATAGAGAACAATGATATGAGATCATGTCAACATAACCAAAAGTTGATTTGTTACAAGAAGAGAAACTTCTGAATACTTAACAAACAGATGAAAAGCAACATAAATGAAAAATACTGTGACCAGAAAAAGGAAAAATCTCAAAAAAATTTTGGCCAACAAAAAGGATTAAGTAATATATTCATATTTGTAGTATTATTTTTTCTCTATATAAAGTTTTTGTTTTTGTTAGTACATGTTTGCATTATATAATGATTACATTCCTTATGGGGAGTTGGCACATGTACATAATATTTTTAATTCATTTGCATCCCCTTTCCCTCCCATCTCTCCCCCTCCCTCCATCTCTGATCACTTTCTCAACTAAACAAAATCTATCTCACTACTTCTTACTATCTATTTTTTATGCTTCTCTTTATTTATATTTTGTATTTCTCATAAAAGAAAAAACATGCAGTATTAAAGATTTATTTCTTGTACTGTTGGGGCTCTGTTCAGAAAGTCCTTGCCTATGTCTATGTCTTCAAGAATTTTACCTATTTTATCTTCTGTTTTATATCTTTGCTCCATTTTGATTTTAGTTTAGTGCAAGGTGATAACAAAATAATATTACCAACAACTATTTACCAATAATTTTAAAAACTTAAACAAATTCCTAGAAAACATAAATCTTACAAGAACAAATAAACAAGAAATAAAAATATTAGATAGTCTTACAGTTGTTAAAGACACTAAAGCTGTGTCTTTTGTCTTCCCATAAATCCAACACTTGACCTGGTTTTTAGGTGATATTTCTCCAAACAGTTAAGTAATAGATTCTACCAATTGTATGCATACACTTCCAGATAATAGAAAAGGGGGCATGTTCTCCAGTTTATTTTTTGAGGCCAGTGTAACCCCAATACTAAAACCACACACGGATATTCCAGAAAAGAAAACATTCATGTCATTATATGTTGAATGTGGATGCAAAGATTCTTTAAGGTATCACAAAATCTAACAAAATTAAAACCATATTTAAAATATAATAAACCTGGACCAAATTATTTTTATGCCAAGTTTGCAAGGATGACTTAACGCTTTGAAAATTAAGAAACATAACCCTTCATATTAAGATCAGTAAACAAAATAGTTTTTCAGTACATATAGGAAGAAATCTTGATAAAATCCAATACCTATTTTTAATAAATTCTCCTTAAATTCATAAAAATAAACTTTCTAATCTTGTGAAGAATATCAATTTTTAAATCTAGGGAAAATATCCTATATCACTTTTGTAATTGTAGAATAATTACAGTGGTCTCTTAAATTCCACATTCTACTAAAAGTCCTAATTAGTAAAATAAACCAAGAAAGGAAATTAGACTAATAAGGATTCATAGATAACAAATCTTAAATAGATGGCCTAGAAGAACACATAGGTAAATTACAAGAATTTGAGAATTTAGCAAAATAGCTAGATATAAGATCTAGGAAACAATTAGAAAACAGAAAAAGAAGATATTGTTTGTAGTAGCATCAGAGGATATCTAAGGATAAATTTTACAAAAGATATGCAGGACTATAAAGACAATTTTAAAACTTTATTAGATATTAGAAAATAGTGAAAGGCAGAGATTGAGAGAATACAACACAAAATAAAGCAATATTCTTATAGAATATTCTTCAGGATTTCTTTGTCATGGATTCCTTTTATGATATATCTACTTGTGCATTTTTCCAGTAGGTTATCTATGCTTTTCCTATTGATTTAAAAATGAGTCTTTTTGGTATTGTTGGTTGCATGACAAAGAAAAGCATGGAAATGTTTTCAATTGTAGAAATGAAAACTAAGACTGCAATGTGATACCATTGTATAGTTAATTAGTTGGTAATATATGTAGAAGTTGACAAAGTCAAATACCGGAAACGATGTGAATCCACAAGATCCTACCGCCGCTGAGATTGACGAGATAAGTTGGTGCAACTGCTTTAGACAACAGTTTGGTAATACTTCCTAAATTTGATTGCCTTTAACACTTTAACCCAGCAACTCAATCCTTAATTATGTACACAAAAGAAAAGTTTGAGCATGTGTAACAGGAAATATAAACAAAACTCTCACGGGGTAGGAGCGAGCATCAAGATTAATCAAATGCTCATCAGTTCAATGAGACAAGGAATGGACCAAGTGTGGAATGGTCACCTGATCAAATATAAACGGATGAGGTGAATAAATTATACTAATTTGTAGGAATATTGATAATCTTAGCAATTTAATGTTAAGTGGGAAACTAATCCCCAAAGAGTCTATAGATCTTGATATCATTTTTCTAGATCTAACATATCTAAAATCAAACCAGGTCTTTTAGGACTACGTAGAGGTGAAATAAAACAATTTTCAAGAGAAAACAATAAAGTGATCAACATAGGACTCAGTATAAGGTTCACCTCAGATGGGAGACACCAAAAAATGTGAAGCGATAGGAGAACCATATGGTTAGACACAGGCTATTATTGATGGCTAAAACTGTGTTTGTATGGGTGGTTTTGTGAGTGTTCACCACATTATTTAAAAGTAACTAAATAACCCCTAGTAATTACAGCGCATTAAGAAAATGATTAATCCCAATTTTGTGCACCTGAATTTTAAAAAAAAGTTTTAAAATAAGGAAATATTTTTCAAAAGGCAATATAGCAGACATATTATCAGATGTGAGGTCACTTGTTGAGAATAAGAGAAAAGTTTTTAAAAAGTAATATGAAATAAAGGAAGAAATAGAAAATGAAGACATAACAGCTGTGAAGAGTTCGCACCACCAACTTTTGGGTCACACGTGGGGATGTTTGTGTGATTCACGCCACCAAACAGCCATTCCTACCTTTCAAGATAAAATCAGGCAGCGTGAAAATGTTCTGCTCTATGATAAGGAGATATTGCTGTGTTGAACTCTGATTCTAGGTCAGCTTCTACTAGAAGGCAGTTGCTAAATGCTTCTAGAGGGAACCAGCTGTGGGAAAACTATTAATTAGTCCCAGTCATTATATGCAGAGTACATTGGTTAACCAGTAGAGAAAACAGAGAAGAGTTGAAGTGATGTTCTCTTTATTTGTTAAGAAAAGCATGCAAGGTTTTTATTGTTCCTGGTGGACCAGATGAGATTTCTAGCTAAGAGCAAGCAGCAAGTAGCACCAAACAGCGAAATAAGATGCTATATTCCTTGGTTTGGGAGGGAGCAGGAAGACTACCTGCAACGGAAGAAGGGACGTGTCTGCTGATACATGCTTTAAAAGATCTTGGAGTCCCAAGCTCTCCAGGCTGAGCTCCAGAAATCAGTAGAATAAGAACAACCAAAATGAAACTTGATGTGAATTCCAAATTTTCTATCATCATCATTATTATTATTTTAGTGGTTGTTATTATTGTTATTGCAACAGTTGTAGTTGTTATTTAGAAGAATTACAGTAAGGGCTAGTCAGAAATTACATATGAATGTACCATCCAATTTTTTCCATTTAAACAATTCTAGACTGTGCTTGCTTCGGCAGCACATATACTAAAAACAGTTCTAGACTATCCCAAACTTTTCCATCACTAGGATGACTGACCTTGAATTTATAGGTATTCAAGTGCTTAGAAGTTACCATCAGTCAGTTTTTTATTTGAATTCCACTTTTTTAGACAGGGTTTTGCTAAGTAACTAAGTTATTCAGGTTGAACTCAAACTTGCAATCTTCCTGTCTCAGCCTCCCAGAGTGCTGAGATTACAGACATGCACCACTATGCCTGGCTGCAAGTCCAATTTTTAATCTTAAAAAGTCATACAAGTTATGCATTCTAGGATATATGCATCCAGGCTTGTTCCAATAGAAAAATATTTTAAACGACTTTCTAGCAGGTATACTATGCTCATCTTGTGGTCTTGCATCTCCTGGCTTATTAGTACATATTCATTTTGAGAAAAATTACTATTATTATATTTCATTTTGGTTCAAATTTTACCTGAATTTTATTTTTTAATTAATAAAATTACGTATTTCCAATAAGTACTTGGAATTCAAAAATGTAATTCTTGGGAAGGTAGAAAAGAGATGAAGCAAATGCCTACATTCAGGAAGTAGCTCTTCTGTTTGCTTTGTATGCTCTCTTCCTTTCTCATCTGTGACATGAGGACGGTCGTATCTTCCTTTGTCAGACACTTGTCTAGCTGTTCACCAGGCCCACTTCCCTTTCTTTCTGGTAATGCAGCTAGACTACATTTCCCACCTTCCCTTGCAGTAGGCATGATCACCAACTGAGTTTCTGGCCAATGAATGTAGGGAGGAGTAATGCCTCTTCCAGTCTAGCAAATACAAATTTTAAAACTTGGATTCATCCTCCTTTCTCTCTCTCTTTTCTACGTGACTTTTCCAGTGTCCAAGGCCACTTGGGAAGCCACATGCTAAGATTAAATGATCCTCGTCAGACCAAGCCCTTAAACAACTGAGCAAAGAAGGACCTCCTGTTCCCACTCCCGACACACTGATCTTTCCCTTTGTGAGGAATAAAAGTGTAGTGTGACACGCCTTGGGGCTCGTCTGCTACAGAAGATTAAGCGCTGCTTGCAGTTAATACATGCCTCCCAAAACATGGTAAGAAGAAAGTGAGATGTTTCGTATAAATTAGTCATTAGCACCTGGAGTGATATGGAATGTACACTTCTGTCATTTTGAGGCCACAGGACCCTGGAACTATGCTGCCACCTCTTATCAATCTGTGTCTCAAATCGCAGGGTACAGTTAACTACAAATAACCAAGTCATGGGATCAAGCTGTCACAAATTGGCCACTGTGTTCCCAAGGCATTTGAAGTGTGTGTGTCGACAGGAAGGAAGGGAGACACAAGAGGAGGAGAATGGTGGCAGAGCTGGAGATGCTCTTCAAATGTCTTTGCAAACCTGGTTTGGGCCCAAGCGAGAGGAACAGAGGTAAGGCCCTTTTGCCGAGCTCTGTTTTGTGCCAGTTGGAAGACTAAGCAATTCACAGCTGCTGTCTTGTTCCTTTTTTCACAATCCAAAAGGCAATTGTAAAGGTACATATTATTTTCTCCATTTACACTTAAGAATTGATGCTCCAGGAAGCAAGATGTTGCAGCTTATAGGCAACAGAGCTGGGATTCAAACCTGAGTTGGTCTGGTTCTAATGTTCTTGCTTTTTCTGCTGGAAACAATTAACCTTCAGTACCTCAGATTCTGTGCTGAAGACAGGCCAACCCATGCCGCTGATGGGACAGAGTGCCTGTGACTACACAAGTCATTAATGAAGGTGTTAAGTACAATGAGAACACAGAGGCCATTTTAAATGGCTCTCTGAAATGAGAGCTGGACTCAAACAGAGACTACTTTCAAGGGGCCCTGGCTTAAATGGCCAGATGCTAGAGAAGAAAAGCATTAAAGGAAGTACCTTTCTGCTGGGCTTGCAAAACTTCAGGTTCATGAATTTAACAGAAGATTAAGGAAGAGAAGAGGGGGTGGTAGATTGCAGCTTCAGGAGCTTCCTACGTCTCTCAGGCCAGGAGGTTGGTTTTTCCATTTGTGCAATTAAACCATTCTATCCAGCCTTACTCCTAGTTTCCAATTAATCTGCAATAATGAATTCAACCGCCAAAATGCATCTGCTAATTGAGGTGCCTGCTGGCCGGGTCATCTCCCCTCCTCTTTCTGACAGCAAGCTCTCTGCACTGAGCCAAAGCAGAAAGGGTGGTAGGAGCCCTGCTCCTCACATCCTCCATGATGCCCCTGTGAAGGAGGATGCCACATGGACAGTAGCGGCAGCCCCCTGGGAAGGGATGCCTCATAACTCCGAGTCACAGATGGAAATCTCCCCTCTAGGCACAGTCTCTGCCTTTTTGCTTCTGAGCGAAAGTGCATGTCTCTCCTGGCCATTTTACCACTCTGGTCCTCAGTAGATGTTATATAATGGTAAAGGCATTAAACTTGGACCTGGAAGTCCTCAATACAGAACAATATCTGTTTATAAGCAAGTTGACTTTGGAAAGTTACTACCTCCCTCTCAGCTTGCTCATCTGGAAAATGAAGCTAATAGAACTGGCCTTGGAGTCATAGTGAAATAAATGCATGTAACAGGAGCTCATCAAAATTTTTAATTCCACACTGAGGGGCACGGGGGGATGGCTCCCCAAGGAAAGCACGCGTTTACCAGTGGATGGCAAATGTACAAAGTATGGACGAACAGAGGTTGGGTAAGCTGGAAGGAGGGAGCCTACTGGCCAGAAATAACCTGGACATGAAGGAGCTAGAGGGGGAACAGGACTCACAGAAGGAAACAAACAGACAGGGTTCTCATGAGACACAAGAGGAGAGTAGAAATGAGTAAGAAGAACAAAGCAGGAAGACAGAAATAACAGGACTCACCCTGCCCTTCCATCCCCAGCCTCTCAGCCATCTGTAGATCACAAACGTGTGAGAGTCAATATCCGCAGGTGCGGCCTGTGATGAGCTAGCAAACTCTCAAAAATCCATTAGAGCCTTAGGATTTCTTTTCTTTCTTTTCTTTTTTGACAAAAGAAAGTCTCACAGAGCCATCCCTTCCCTGGCCGATGCTCTTCTGCCTCTGAGATGCAGGAAACGCTACACTTGGAGAAGCTGCTGGCTACATGTGCCAGTAGCCATCTCTGGAAGCCTACAGCCCAGGCCACGTGCCTCATAGTTCTATGGCTGGGGTGACAATGTAAAAAGAAGAGAAAGCATGAAAGCTTTCCCCAGGGAGACGCAGGGAACAGAATGCCTGGGAAGTGAAGGGACACGCCAGCGCTGAGCTCAGACCCTCAGATCTCCCCAGTCAGAAATGCGAGCAACCCCAAGGAAAGCTCTGGGATTGGCTTCAATTCTAAAAATGATGAGTCTTCAGACAGCACTGAGCTTCAGTCCTGAACCCGTGAGTCAGGGAGGGCATCCTGGTGGAAGCTCACACCTCCCAGACTGCTGGGGCTCCGGCCAGGGAAGTGAGCAGTCTGTGGGTGACACTAACTTGCTGCCAGGACATTGTGCCTTGTGCTGGAAGGTGGTCACATTCCAGGGACAACTCAGTCCAGCTGTCCTCTCCCTGCTTCTGGAAGGGAATATACGTCTCACAGGCCATCTTTCTGAAGCTGATCGGCCCCTCTGGACTGCTAACTCAGGCTGGGCGTTACCTGCCTCTAGATTTACTATGCTTTAAATGAGGAATCAATTTCTTTAAAAATCACCTGCCCCAAGAAATAGTTCACATACCACAAAGCATCGAAGAGGAAGAGATAGTAGTGGTTGTAGTGGAAAGGACATTTTAACTCCCTTGGTGGCTCCAGTGTATCAAACTTCTGGACAGATATCACAGAACATTGGTTGTCCTCATTTATTCATTCAGTAAGTATCAAGTGCCCCTTCCATGGCAGTTTCTCTGTTATACACAAACTGTGAAATAGAGAGAAAAATTCTCTGCTCTCAAAGACCTGGGAAAGTGATATTTAACCAGGAATTACAAGAGGTTGTGAGTGACACATTCAAGTATATCACTGCCAAGCAATGAGACATGTCACAAGAGGTAGGGTGAGGAAGTGATCCTCAAAATTACCTAGTTCAAACTTTCATTTCCCAAATGATGAAAGGGAATCCTCAGAAGAGGTATTTAGATGGTGTAATTTAGTGCTAATATGAAGTGTTCAAAGTGCATCTAAGTGCAGGTTGAACATCCCATATGTGAAATGCTTGGGAGCAGAAGTGTTACAGATTTCAGATATTACTGGATTTTGGAATATTTGTGTATACACAATGAGATAGCTTGTGGATGGAACTCAAGTCCAAACATAAAATTTATTTATGCTTCATATATACCTTATACAATAGCTTACAGGTTAATTTTTCCTTTTCTTTTTTGTTTTGTTTTGTTTTGTTTTGTTTTTGAGAAGGGGTCTCACTATGTAGCTCAGACTGGTCTTGAACTCATAGCAATTCTTCTACCTCAGCCTCCCCAGTGCTGGGATTACTTGTGTGCATCACTACACTCTGCTACAGGATAATTTTACACAGTATTTTCATGAACCTTCGTTTTGACTGCATCTCAGTGCATGAAGAGATGTATAGAGTTTTCCTCTTGTGACATCATTTAGGAGCTTAAAATTGTCATGTTTGGGATCTTTTTGGGTTTGGGGTTTTCAGGTTCGTGATGTTCAGGTGTATTATTACCTTGCTTGTCCCAGTCTTGGAAAGTGGAGAGAAGATGGAAGTTTTGGGATGTGAGTTGTATTTCTTCCACAAAACCTTCACAATAGACCTCCTCCCGTCTATGAGTCCTACCTAAACTCTGGATTCTCTGGACTGCGCAGATCTAATACACGGGATCCTAGATAGAGCGGACTAAGAAGACAGTCTTTACACAGGGAGCTATTTGGCTCCCTACATTCTGCCAACCTGATTAGTTACTCAGCTCCCAAATATGGTCTCCGAACCAGGCACTAGTAGCACCGTCAGAGAGGTGAACTGTGAGGCTCCCACAGCCATCGTCTTAGAGGTCTTGCATGACCTTGTTCCTAGGCCCCCACTCTGACCTTGCACCTTCTACTGTTCCAAACAGACCTCAGCGTATACTGTTTTAAGCCCCTACCTTGTTCCCATAACGGAGGACTGAGTTCCACCCCATTGCTTTCACCATGGCCGGCCAGGACTGAGGTGCCAGCGCCTGCTGCCTCCTGCCTGCCCTCCCTAGAGCCACTGTCACCAGTCCAGATATTTGCACCAAGAGTCACTCATCCAGATCTTGTCTGGCATCCCCAATTTCAGTCTCCACTTCTATTTCTGATTAAATACTCCCCATTGATGAATCTGTAGGTTTCAAACTCAAATTTTTGAGAGATTACACATAATAGTTACCTCCAGTTATAGATCCATAGTCAATCCTTCCCCAGAATTCAATTCTGAATTCTTAGCCACTTGTGCTGCTAGGACAAGGTTGTGCAGTAGTCCTCTTTATATTCACAGGTAGCAATCTTCAGCAGGTCTTTGGGTGGTAGGCATGTCCTTTCCATGTGGATATGCTTCCCAAGTGTCACCAACACAAGGGCACATGGAATGACTCAACCAGTCCCCAGCTGCTGTGGTGGCAGCTCAGGACCGGAGCCTCATATCTCCTCTGCCAGCCCAGCCCGGTTCACTGCCCACAACTCTAATTCCAGGCCCAGGCCAAAGATTTTACCCCTCATCTCAGCCAATTTCATCTCAGTTGCTTTCATCTCAGTCGCTCAGAAATCACAAGTATGTAGTCAGTGCTCCAGAAGAACAAAAAAATAAATAACACTGCTCAAGTTTAGCGCTTTTCACCCAGGTTCCTACCATGCCCCACTCTCCCCTCCTATTTGTCTTCTCCTCTCCTTCCCCTTCCACCCTGCTACCTACAAGGAAAAAAATAATAACAAATAGAGAAGGCTAATTCTAAGTTAGTACGATCCCAGCATGTATCCTGGCCCGCCTCTAGTCCTGTTATTTTCTCCCGTGTCTGGCTTTGACAAGACTGATGACATTTACGTTTTCCAAAAGCTTCAATAAAAGGCACTTTAGCTGCAATCACCTCCATCTAATTTCCCCAGTCAATTTTTTTTTCTTAAATCACACAACATAACTAAGGCCTGAGCTGTTCTGACAACTTGTCACGGAATAGGGCTCAGCCCAAATGGGATGTCTTGAAAACCAAGGACAAAGGGGGGTGGGGGGACTAAGTGCCTGAAAATGAAGTGGAATGGCTAGAGGAAGAGAAGAGATTGGCAGGAGTCAATTTGTTAAAGTTCTAGAACAAGTGGCTCGGTGGGCTTGGAGGCCCAGAACAAACAGAAAATGTTTATTTCTCTACAGAGGAAGGGGAAGGGTGCTAGGGCTGGAAGATGCCAACCGCACACAGGGTGGTGGAGGGGCCATCCAGGCTCAGGATGAATCACCCAGGTTAATGCAGCACCACCCAGGCTCAGAATGGAGCCCAACGGGAAGATGGGCCTATCTTTCTTTTGCACCATATCTCTGCATAGCACGATAGTGTCCTGGAGAAACCAACCCCAGATGTTTTGCTCATAGCGTCACAGCAACTCTCAGCAGGGATGAAAGACACCAGATGAAACATTGCATCAATTTTTTAAACAAATGCATTTATTGACAAATTATCTACACAGAGAAAAGTATTGTAACTGTAAGAGCTCATCTCAATAAATTTTCACAAGGTAAAATCACTCATTTAAGCACCACTCTAAGAATTGTGCACATACTCCTCCTAGTCACCAGCTCCCTGAAAGACATTGTCAGCCTTTTTTCTTTGGAAAGCTACAGGTTAGTTTTGCCCATTTTTGAACATGATATGAGTGAAATGATATATGTAATATATGTCTCTCTGTGTCTGATCCATGTTGTTAGACATAACAATGCCATTCATTTCATTGTTGTATGGCGTTTCAAGTTACTACATGTAGAATATCTATTTATCATACGATTGATAGACATCTGGGTTGTTTCCAGATTGAAGCTCTTAGAAATAATGCTTCCAAGAATTCTTTCTGTGTTGGTGCACAGAAACACACCTATATTTGGGCGCATTCCCAGAGTAAAGTCACTAACCCATGAAGTGTGTGTGGACAGTCAGCCTTGACAGACATTGCCACGCGACTTTCCCAAGTGGTCATTCCAGTTTATTCTCCCACCAGCAGAGTGTGACAGTTTCAGTTGCTCTACATTTTCAACAACACCTGATGTTGTGTTTTATTCACCTGATATATTGTCTTAATTTGTATTTCTCTGATTGCTAAACATACGCGTCTTTTTCATGTGTTATTGGCCATTTGAATGTCGTTCGTTAAGGCTTCTATCTGGTTTTTGTCTCCTGGAGAATCTGTCATTTTCCCATCTACCTATACGAGTCCCTTATATATTCCTGAAGAACTGCCTTATTGTTCGTGTGTCTCCAGGCAGAAGCTGTGATACGACACCAACAGTTTCCTGCTGACAATCTCAACTCCTCTCTCCTTTTTCGCTCCCATCTCCAAACTTTATTATAGACCTGATGTCACTCGCCATTCTATGATCAACTTGGTACCCACACATTTCTTATTCCTCTGCTCCTCCCAGTGGCCTGGACATGGGCCCAAGCACCACACTCAGAGGCAATGGGGTCATCCACAGACGAGTGTAAGGCCACCCGGTCCTGTCGTTCAGCCTTGCAACACGGATGGCCCTAACACAGCTGTTGGGCTCACCCATGAGCCTGAGCTCAGTAGGACGCAGGAAGGGTGCCAAGGTGAGCTCTGGAGGGAATGTGGAAAAGTGCCATGAGGACAGCTGGGGGACCAGGCAGATCAGCAGGTGGAGCTTTTTCAGACTCTTAGAGAGTAAACACTGAAAAAATTCTGACTTGATATGGAACATTTGTTTCACAAGTGAGGGAACTCCTGGGCTGGCTGGTCATCTGGGAACCGGATCTTGTCTGTGGTGACTAGCCCGTGTTCCTGGTCCCAGGACTGTCACTGGTTCAGCTTTTAAAGTCATGCATTCTGGGAAATTCTCAATGCCCAGGCAGCTGGTCACCCTCATGCCGCCTCCTAAGTAGCCATATGTCTTAGGGAAAACTGTGTGTCTCCGGACTACAAAACTTTTCTCTCTAAAATGAACGGGAAATAGGATAGAAGAGATTTCTTTCTTTCAAATCAAATTCTTTTGTCATTGTTGCAGGATATTCTGGTAGCATACAGTTAAGAGCAGATGCAAAAATTCCATGTTGGAGGTGGGTATATGGCCATCCCTGTATTAATCTTTCCAAAATAATGATGCCTACCACATACTGAGCATCACAGGGTGCCAGGCATTGTGCCACATGTTGTATGTTCATAATCCCCTTTAATATTTATGGCATCCCTGGTATAAGTATTGCTGTCACCACTTCATTTGCGTGTAAAGAAATAAAGGCCCAGAGAGTCTGAGTGCTGTGCCCATCATCACAGTCAACTAAAGACTGGTCCTCACCCTCACCCCTCCATCATCTGCCTATTTTAAAACTCCTGGGTTTTGCTGCTGTGCTAAACCAACTCACATCTAATTGCTCGGTGCTTTCATGTCATCATTTGTAAAATGATGCTCTCTCACCTTACCCATCTTACATCTGTCCCATGACAAGGTGTTTTCATATGTATCATCTCATCTGATAACTACCTGACTTGTTGGGGTTGTCATGAGATCAAGTCAGAGCCCTGAAAAACTAAAAATTGTCTCTAAATAAAGGGATTGTTATTAATAATGCCCAGAGAAAGCTAAATCTTATCTGTGAGGCTTTGACAACCAGGATGTGGCAGATCTGAGTAAATGTTCTCTCTCTGAAATAAGCTCTCCAGGCATGATGTTCTATGTGTCTAACAAGACCAGAACCTCGACTAGATGGAGAAAAAGTATGAGAATAAAAGAGAATGCAAGAGTCAAGGCATCCAACAGCCAATTTCTAAGAGTCTCTTTCCATAAACATGAGAAGCTACTGGAAATGAAAAGATGTGTACATTTAAACTGTGTTTCCATGCTGTTTCCACATCTCAGATAGTGTGAAAATCCATGTCAGACCCAGTCTAGTTATGGGGCTTGGGTTGTCCATTCACTGAAAGGCTAGACAAGTATTGGTCCAGCTAACATGAAAAAGAAAGCAACTTCAAGCTAATAACATGGCTACAAGAGGCGGATGACAAGCTCAGCGGAGACCAAAGATGATCTGTGACAGGCCCACACCGTGGTCCATGAGGACTTCCAGAAGCCAAGAGGACACTATTCCTATGGAGGGTGCTAGCAGGAATCCCTGTCTTCGTGCCCTGAATCTGAGTATATTGTATTTTCCTTTGAACATGCTAAATCTGCCCCCATTTATGCCATCCATAGTATAAGGTCCACTGATGAACCCGGTTTACCCACCACCCTGGATGTGCACTTCCGGGGTGGCACCTCCTCACAAAGATGCGCTGGGGTTCTGGAGACATTGAGCTCCTACCCTGAAGCTAATAGAGAGTCCCCAAGGCCTTAGATGGAGATGGAAAAAGCAGAACAAATGGCCAGGAAAGATGTGGATCATGATTTAGAATCCCCTCTTCCAGGAGTCAGAAGCACCCCATCATTTGTCCTGGTTCCCAGCCTGGGTATTTCCACTGAGTATTTCCACTGGTGACGGAGGAGCAGCTTGCCCTTCACACAGAGGTAAATGATGTCTGTGAGGCCCACCTTACCCAGTTTTTGAGGCCAAGGAAGACAGTATCAGGATGGTGTTGAATGGTTTCACGGGCACTCCCAGGCTCAGGCGTAGGGGAAGAACCATGTGGTATTATCATTAGTCAAGTTCACAGCTATGGCAGGGCCCAGTGGGATTATCCAAAGGAGGAAATTCTCCATCTTCATCCATGTTCCCAGCTTAGCAGGAGCTTCTAGCAGACCCTCAGCAGCTGGCTGGTGCCCAAAAGGCAATGAGCACGGTGTAGCCAAGTCTTGGGGTAACTGTTAATTTCATTAGTACTATGATTCAGTCATCATTATTGGAACATTTCCCCATACTTTCCGCCATCCTGGCCCTGCTCCCCTTGATTGCCCGGCTATCTGGTTCTCGCCTGTTCACTTCCCTTCTCTTCTCTCTCCTCACCCCTTTACCCAGAGCTGTTCAATTAATTTACTTCCAGAAAACAAAATCCACTGTCGGGAGCTTTTGCTTTCCAAGATTGAAGGCCGATTCCCTGCTGTCTTACAACCACTCCTACCAGCAGCAAGTCAAGAGAAAGTCATTAGGAAGGCGAGCAGCCCACCCCACCAGATCCCTTGTGGCCCCAGTGAATTCATGTGCTTTGCAGGCTGCAGAGTAGTTACAGGCAAGGAGAGGCAGAGGCAGAAAGCTGGGGAGAGGGAGGTAGAGGTTCTGACCAGGGGAATGGTGTGCTTGGAAAGCAGATGCTCTGAGATTTGAATTCCAGATTGCAGAGTCAACAACCACAGCCACTGGGGAGCCCTTTACATCCTAGTGACCTAGTGCTGCATCCCTGGCTGCCTGCTATTAACACAGACCCCTGGCTGGATGGCTGGTTTGGGGGCAGCGTTTACCCTGAATCTTTAAGGTCACATAGAACCACCACATCTATTGCCTCCAACACTTGGAACTCTGTCCTCTCTTTTCTGCTCAAAATTTGACCCAAAACAAACAACTTCAAAATGTGGCCACTTGCTCACTGTAGCAATGACTTTGCTCCAACAGCTGGTGGGCTTCCATTTCTCTCCTGAGGATTCAGTGGTTTATAAGGCGGCTCTGTGGGGACAACCCCCCGCCTCCTCCAATTCTTCATGGGCCACATTACCCATGTGACTGTCCCGAGAAGGAGGCTGTCCCCACAGCGTCACCAGCTCTCTTCTACCTGCCCAGCTCTCTCCTACTGGAGCCGAGAGACACTCCCCACTCTTCCTCCAAAGTCACATTTAATAAATTGATGATTCTTCCCCCTTTCCACCCTTCTGCATGATACTCAGGGCCCTGCTCAGCATCTATGCTTCTTCTGTGCCATCTCACCAGGAATGAGCTCTTTGTGTTTTCTTTCTAAATTTTACTATCATCTTTTAATTATCAAACCCTTATATGGAGCTCAACCCCATATCAGATAGTATCCTACGTGTTTTGTGCATATTGACCCACTTCATTCTCAGGTCAAGTCTCCCTTTACAGACAGAAAAACTGAGGCAAAGAGTGTTTATGTGACTTGCCTGAGGTCACACAGCCACTATGGCCAGCTGGCCTTCTAATACAGCCCCGCTGCCTCCCAACCGTGTTCTCAACAAGTGGTCACAGCGCCGCTCTCCTCTGTTGCAGCCAGAGCCCCCCCAGCCCGGCTCCCGGGATCCCAGCTTCTCGGCTCAGCCCCGCCGCCTCTGCTGCAGGAGTGTTCTGCACTTCCCCAGTGTCCGGCTGCTTTTCCTGGGCTTCCTTCTTCCCTAAGGAGCAGTGTACACACATCCCTTATCTTCTCCTCAGTCTCCTTGTTTATAAAAGCTCATCTTGTCTGTGCGACAAGTACAATCGTGTGCTCCCGAGCAGAGGTCTTCAGATTGGCTCCGGCACTGTGGGCCATCCTGCAGGCTAAAGCTCAAAGCTGCCTGGAAAGCTCACCCCTCACAGCCGACTCCATCCTCGGGGCTCTGTCCAAACTGGACATCTCCTACTTCTTGCATTGTCGTGATGGTCTAGAGCCCAGACCTGAAGCTGCCACCCCAGCCCCGCCCCCGGCCCTCTTCCCACGGCTGCTCAGCCTGGGCAGCCACAGGCAGGTGGCGGCAGCATCCGGCCACGAGCTCTCTCCTTACCAGTGAGACTCAGGGCCTCAGGTGGACCTGCTGGGTCTGAGGTGGTCATTTGCATTTCGAGCCTCCTTCTGGTTCCTCTGGTGCCAAGAGCTTCAGTGGAGCCTCTGTGGTCCTCCCCGCAGCCTGACTGGGTTTCTACAATTGAAGCCTAATTTAAAAACATCCCATCCTCTAGCTTTACAAGGAAGAGCTACTGCCTGTCTCTCTCCCCAAATCTGCATCTCGTTTGTTACCAGTACTTTCTCCCTTTGGGTCCCTTCAGTTTTCCAGAGCCTATTAAAGCAGCCAAGACCGCCTTATTTGCATAAAATGAGGTTAGGATGTGCATATTTCCTCTTCTTTCATGTCTTGGGCAATTTATTCTTCCTCTTCTTCCACATGTCACATGCTTTTTGTCCTTCTCCACTCTTCTTTTTTTCCCTGGGCTAGGATTTGAGTTTGATATGGATATAGCTAGCAGTCATCCTCTGTTACTCCAGCTTATTGGGATGGGAGAATGGGATGTCTTGTGTTTCTGGCTTGGAATTGGGTACGTTAATGTGTGTGGCCCTCCGCAGAGGGAAGGAAATCCAAGCTGCAGGTGCCAGATACCCATATCTGGTGGGGAGAGGGAAGGGGAGCAATCCTGAGACTGTGGTGCATTAGTTTTTCCACCCACTCCAGAGTCCCACTCTTAGAAGTTGGCACCTCCAAAATAATAAATTCTATTGCATAAAAAAAGAAAGCAGGAGACAAAGAGGGGAGGAAGAAAGGACGGGAGGAAGGGGTAAAAGTAAGCTTTGTGGGCTGTGGAGAACAAGCCTCAAATACTTCCCTAGCTGCTCAGAGCATCAGCCAAGAAGCATCCGGCTGGGGTTACAGTGGCACCTCTGTCTTCAGGTTATGAATCTCAGCAACCACCCTTCTAACCATTAGCACCTGCGTTTTCCCATTTCCCACGAGCCATTTTCACTGCACTCCCTAAACCTGTCAGACCTTCCGGAGACCAGATCGCCACACAGCCCTCTGGACTCAGACCCTGACTCTCCTGTCCACACAACCCCAGAGGAAGAGGAGGGTGCACAGAAACATTCTGCACTTTCAGGGCAACTGGAAAGCTCACCCATCAGAAATCACCATGATCGGGACTACATCAAGTTGAAACACCTCAAGAGCCTCAGTCTCAGCAATATCGCTGCAGGAGCAAGGAGAAGAGTCTGTTCATTCCAGACTCTCCATCCTGCTTGTTAATTCCTGAAGTGCCCTTAACAAGAAGACACCCCTCTAACCCACTGCCAGGGCTCAGGGCCGAAAGGCAAGCTCTTCCCACACGTCACAGATGCTACCTTGGAAGAATGCTGACAGGATTGAGTTCGTATCCTATCTGGATCCCTGACAAGAAAATGAGAAAAGCAGTAGACACTGTGACAGTCGAAGATGCAGACTGTGGAGCCAGACTACCCGGGCCCACATACTTGCTGTGCCATGTCCTAGATGTGTGAAATTGGGAAAATTGATTAACCTCCCTGGCCTCCATTCCCTGTTCTGTAAAATGGAGATACTAGTAATGCTTTCCTGTCGGCTTATTGTGAGAAATGAAGGAATTAATACATGGAAGTGTTTATAAAAACTTGGCACACTGCAAGCACTCTATAAAAAGTGCTGATATTAATCTAATTTTATCATTATTATTACAGAAAACATAAATTTGTACCCTCCAAAAAAAAGAGAATTTGGAAGAAATACCAAAAGAATTTGGGAAAAGGATACATTTTACCCATTTCAAAATCTTACACTGAGACATTGTATCAGCTAGTTACTGGGGCATACAAATCCACCCCCAAGACTCAGTGCAATGATTATTTCTTTCTTGGACAGCCCAGGGCTGGCTAATGGGAAAGGACCATCTCTGCCTCAAACTGCAGGTCTGCCTGGACATGGCTTTTTGCTGTGGCTTAGACTCAGATCTGTTCCTTTTGCATTCATTCTGGGCTTCAGGCTGACACAGGACACCACTCGGGACGCTTTTCTCAGGACACCATCAGTGAGCAGAAATGCAGGATCCTGTTAAGAGCCTGCCTTAGGTATGCTGTTAATTCCACCTGTAGACCCCTGACCCTGCCCAAATGTGGGCTGGGAAGATTTGGGATGCAACAAGAGCTGTCCTTTCAAAACCATGTCCCTCCAAGGACCAGAGCCACACTGTGTCGCTTGATGAAAGTCCACTCCCCAAGGGGCCCCGCCTCCTGCAGGGAGTTCTGGGGACCAGTCTTCAGTGTCCTCAGCAGGCAGGCCAAGGCACAGTCAGGCCGGCTCCCGTGCAGCCGCCGGGCTCCCAGCCCGGACTCACCAAGAAGCATTTGACCCCCAACTAAAGACTCGGTCTCATTTTGAGGACAAAGTACAGTTAATAGCTTTGAAAACACGCAGCTGGAATAAAAATTGTTACCAAAGTGGGTTCTTCAAATTTTAGATAAAAGCAATTGCTTGTGAAAGCTTCAGTCAATCGAGTCGCACTGAATGCAGCGAGATGACTTAACGCAGCTGTGACAGAGAGTAAGGTGCGGGCGACTAGCAAAGGTCAAGAGGACAGTGGGTGTCTGGAAGTAAACAGCACCCATCTGTGTTGCCAGCAGAAGACAAGAGAGGCTTGCAGGGTGGAGAGAATGGTCTGCCTCCCTCCCTGACAGCGACCCCACAGCACAGCCTGCCTCAAGGGGGCTTGGCTGGTCTGTGCTGGGCAGGCCCCGCGGAGAGCCCACTGCTGATCCCTGATGGCCACACTGCCCTGCCCTGGACGGGCTGTGTTTCTCCGTGCCCTTGCGGCCCTGGAACAGCGTGCTCCTCATTCTAATGCCCATTAGGGGTCTGCCAGAGTAAGATTCTTTTTCTGCAACCGACGGACAGGAAAGTAGACATTTCAACACAAGTTGAAAAGTGTTGTGATAAAGACCAGTTCCTGACACTGAGGGATACGGGAGAAGCACCAACCAGGTAAGGTGGACAGGCGGGCAAGACAGGCACAAACCACCTCACTGAGGAAGGGGGTCTGGAGCAGCCTAGGAAGAGAGAACAAGGCAAGCAAAAGGGGCTTGGGACCCCTGAGAACTGCAGGTCAATCTCCGCTGGCAGCGAAGTGGTGAGAAGAGGTGGGAGGGGCAGGCAGTGGCTGGTCCACAAGGACCCAATTTCAACCACAGGAAAGGAACTAAATGGGCACTGGGTTCCCCTGGAGAAATAGAGTTTAGAATATGTCTGTGCCACCTCATCCTCCTCTGTTCCTTCTCTAGTTCCCACATTTCTAACTGCCTTTTGGTTTCCCATTCAGCAGTCAAGTACCACACACCTTCCTGATGGGGAAAGTATTTCTGAGCTACTGTGAGTGACGATCTAGGGGCAGGACTTGTGAACTTCCAGTAGCTGTGTGTCCCAGCACCTCCTCTGTCCTGCCCTCACAGTGTAATAAGTTTGGACAAGTCACTCTGTCCTGTAGCCCGTGATGTGCTTAATGGTCTACACCACACACAATGTCTAGCTCATAGCAAGGGATCAGATGAAAAAAGGAGGGAAAAATTAAACGATAAACAGGCAAATGAAGGAAGGCAAACTTTCTCCACCAAGGTGAGAGAACAGTCAATCACAGTGGGACTTGCGAATGTAAATTGTACCCCAAGTGACCCTGGATAAGAAACTATGTTCTTGATTATTAAGGTATAAAAATATTCCATTACAGATCAATCACCAGATGGACCAACACACAGAAGGCACAAGAAAAAGAGGCCCACGAAGAACATATCACAAAGAAAATGACTCGCTTACTTGTCGTGCGCATGCAGGGTGGATGGGCATGAGCATGAGGTTATTTTATGTTGAGCACAAAGCCAAGTATTTCACATATACAAGGATTCCTGCCTTTGGTATATTTTCACTGTTTTTCATATGAGGAAATGGAGATGCAGAGAAGTGAATTAAATAAGGAAACTCATGTTAGATGAAGAGTCAGGTTATCAACACAATTATGAGATGCCAGAACTTGCAGTCCTAGTTACACAGCTTTACTTCTGCACAATACATATGGGAATACACACACACACACACACACACACACACACACATAAGCACACACATGCACACACACACCACTGAGAAATGCGTGATCTGCCCCAGATGTTCACTGTTTCCAGGAAGGTGAACCAGATAGAGATGGAAGTGAAGTGAGGTCTGAGTGTATACAACGGCCCCATTTAGGGGACCCCTCAGGGATATAGCCCAAGATGCCCAGTGAATACCTAAAAGAACACATAACCCTACATACTGCTTTCTGCCCACACATAATTGTCTACAATAAGGTTTAATTAATAAATTAGGCACAGTAGGACATTATCAGCAACTAATAAAATAGAACAATTATAACAATGTACTAAAATGAAAGTGCCAACTTTACCACATTTGCACTTTGGGGCTATTAGTAAGTAAAATAAGGGTTACTTGAGCACACCTCAATGCCGATACCATGATAGGCAAGCTGATATCTGGTGACTAATGGGAGGGTGGTACACTGAGCGCGGATACGCTGGACAAAGGGAGGACTCATGTCCCAGGCGAGATGGAGTAGGATGGTTTGAAATATCATCACACTACTCACAATGGCATAAAATTTAAAACTTGCTAATTGTTTATTTCTGGAAATTTCCCCTTAATATTTTCAAACCTCAGCTGACTAAGAGTAACTCAAACCACAAAAAGTGAAGCCACACGAAAGGGCACATGGGGCTGTTTTGAGACATGGGGACACAAATGGAGGTGTTGACCAATCTTATGAGGACAGATGTCAAGATTGCAGGACCCGAAAGACCATCGTGCTCTATCAAAGTCACCCCCCACTGTGACGTTCACCAGGGAAATATATACACAGCAAAGACAGCATCTTGAAATGGGTATTTGAGATTTTTCTAATTGTTATATTTTGTTACCAAAAATGAGATAAGTGTTTTACTTCTAAAATTCCTCATGGAGACACACTTTAAAAACTTGAAAATAGACTACCGTAACTAGCCTACCTAAAATCTTTCAAATTGAGTATTGAATTTCTTAATCCATTTGTTGAAATTAGGAAAATGCAATAGTTCCCAATTTGTTTTCAAGAACAACTGACTGACATCGAGAAAAACAGAAATTTACCAGCCAAACCAATAAAAATGTTCATATTTTGGGTAGATGAGACTGAAATACTGAATATCAAGATTTAGTAAGTGCAGTCGGTAGTATATTTCTTGTAGTAAGATCTACATATCTTTGTGAAATGCATGTTGCAAGCAATGGACAGACAATAAAACTAGTGAAATAAACTCCAGTTAAAAATTGGTGTTTGAATTACTTTATCACAAAATGACATGCCAAGACTCAATAAACATAATGAAGCATACTCGATCATAAAAATAAAACTTTTTGTAAAACTTCAGGTATTTCATCTTTAAATCAATACTACTTGTTTCTTTTATACATATTATTGTATTTGTACATATTATATATAATACCTAATACATAATGCAATTACTATCACATATATTTTATGTATCATATATAAAATAAGGCACATAATATGTCCAAATACTTTTTAGAAATAAATTTTAAAAACACATATTGGCTATCCATGTCCAATGTCTTTTTGTTGCTCGAGGTCCTAGTAAAATAATGTGGGATCCACTGGCCTGGGCCACTACAGAGCCCTCTATTATCCCCCCCTTAAGCCACACTTGCTCTAGTCTTCTGCACCCCACAGCCCAGCTCACCTGTCCAACTTGGAACACCTGACTGTGACCCACATCTCCCACCTGTCTTAACCCGTGCTCTGTGGTTCCCTCCTTCTAGATCCTTCCAGACTAGCACACCCCAATGCATGAGTGTCGGTCTTCTGGCCTGCTGAGGTCAGAGACCCAAGGCTCAGCTCTCATGTTTAGCTACTATTCTCTGAACACATTCCAAGGGTAGATACCAAGCAGGTTTTAGCTATCGGTGTATAACCAGAGCCCAGCCCAGTGCTTGGCAAAGTAAGTGAATATTTATGAAATTGATCAATCATTATATCATGAATTTGGGTTCAGAGAGACTTCTACCATGAACCGCTGGCTGCTCTCCTGTAATGGGTCTGAGTCACCAGCTTTGGTGTCCCTTTTTCTTCACTTAGCTTCATTTCAGGATATTTTGTTGCCTTCCCTGTCTCCTATAACATTCCCTAAATTGCTCTCAAATTCGAAATCCCAGGGAGAAGGGATTAGGATTAGGAAAATATATGTGATTAGGATTAGCTCCCTGGACCCTGGAGCTCCCCAAGCAAGTCTTTGACAGCTGTGAAACTGATCTGATTACCCAAAAGTTCTACAATTCCAGGTACTAGAGGCCCAGAGTCCTTTGCAAAACTAATCAACTGGCTCTGGAAGGTCAGTTTTCCTTGGAGAAACTCTACCTCAATTCCTTTAGAGAAATCAAATCCCAGAGAGTTGAGGCAGGGAAGCAGATCTTCACTGGAAAGAGCTGTCAGACCCATGTGACCTGCCAGTGTGTGCAGACAGCATGTGTAAACTGAAGAAAGTTTGGCCAGTCTGGTGGAACACACTTTTCTGCAATGGAACTAACATAGGACCTCCCAGGGCACCAGCCTCCCTAGCTTATGAGAGGATCCCAAAGCCACTTTTAAGAACAACAGAATGGTATTGAGAAAGAGAAGAACAAAGCAACAGCCTCCAGGATAACAAATTAAATCCTTCTTCCCATCTCAAAATGAGTACAGTAGTGTGTCAGGTTCAAATCCAGGACACACCAGACTATTGACTCATGGGCAGCAAAACTCATGGGTCTATTACAAGTAGAAGTGAAGACCATTCAGAGGCGAGGCCAGCTGCTGCAGAGGGAAAAGGTGTCTGTTCAGAGAGGACACTCCTGCTACTTCCACGTCTGGGCTGCGGAAGGTGAGGTGAAGCTGCACTAGAAGAGATCTAGAGAGAAAAGAGATGAAAGTCCGTGGATGTGTGGAATTCCAGAAAACCCAGGAAGAGAAGCAGCCTGGCTATAGCTGCATACTTCTCCCAGAGTCTCCTGTGCCACCCCAGGATGCAATAAATGAAATATCAATGGCTGCAGTGAGATGAATGGATGTCTAAGCTCAAGGCTGTCTGGGAATTCTGTTTCTCAATATAGACTAAGTATCTAATGCTTGGTATTCCTCCTATAGAGTGTTGTGATGTTCATTTAACTTTTAAATATAGCTATGTGGTAAGATTTCTTTCCTGGCATTTCAGATATTCCCAGGAGTGCTTGGAAAGTGGGTAGAGATGTGCCAAATGGCAATACTCCATAAAACTAATTACCTGGGAAATTATGTGGGGAAAATACATTGTGGTACAGGTGTTCCGTGTAGTTTGTAAGTCAGGACAAGCCCTACATTTATGATCCATAAATGAAAATATTGAATATGCAATATCTATTAGCCTTGTGGCTCCACATTCTGAATCACTGCTTAAATGCGTTCTCAATGCCTAAGCGCCTCCAGCCACGACAATTAGGCCACTAGCCCCACCCCTGCTCCATCCAGAGCCAGCAGCCTCTTCTCTGTGTGCATCTGGGTTTGTGTTTTGATGTTCCCTTTGGTCAGGGACTGAGTGGCTCACCTTGCCCTCCCTGGAGTGCTCCAGCCCAGCACCTGATCACCCCCAGACAGAGCTCCAGGCTGTCCGTCTGCCCCAAATGTGTCTCTGGTGCTGAGTCTGCGAGGTTCTCTCTTCTCGTAAAGATGAGAAGAAATGACCAATAAGAATGATGTAAAAGGACATTAGGATCAATACCAGGAGATGAGCCACGTAAGAAACATGGACATCACTTAATATATTAAAATAAACCCCCAACCTCTCCTCTTCCATCTCATGCTCAGCCCCATGTCATTTTTGTCCCTTATCAACTGAGACCACTGACGTGGAGAGAAGAGAGATAGTCCCCAACTCCACTGCCACACAAAGACATTTACTGGCACCCAGTCTCTCTGCCCCCTTCTTGTTGCCACCCCCTGCCTGGCTGGACTCCAAGTTCAGTTTGCTGTCTCCACCTATGCTCTGAGCCCATCCTTTCTCACCTATTTATGGACACTGCCCCAATAACCCCCCTCTTTCCCTCCTGCATATTCCAAGCTTTTCCTCTGTACCAACCTCTTCCCATCACTATGTGTTGGACACACCCAAGGATGACCTTGGTGGGTCGCCTTCTTGTATGGCTCCCTCCCCTTGAATGCAGGTGAATCTATGGCTTGATTCTAGCTAAGACCAAGGTGATGGGATAGATACGTTATATATGTTGAGCATTTCTCATCCAAAAGCCCAAAATCTGAAATGCTCTAAAATGCAAAACGTTCTGAGGCAAACATGGCCCCATAACTGAAAAATTCTACACCTGACTTCATGGGACAGATTAAAGTCAAAATGCAGTTACACTAAAAGTATAAAATTAACTTCAGGCTATGTGCACAAGGTTTATGTGAAACATGAATGAATTTGGTGTTTCGAATTGGGTCCATGTCCAAGATAGCTCATGATAAATATGTAAAATCTTCTAAAAGCCAAAACTATCAAAAATCTAAAACGTTCTATCCCCAGTCATTTTGGATAAGGGATACTCAGCCTATATGACAAAGGTGAGAGGATCTTGCAGCTGTAGTTAGGATCTCAATTAAATTGACTGGGTGCCTCTGCCCTAATGGGAGGGAAGCCCTTTCAAAGAGGGCTGGGTCTTGGCTGGACTGGATTCTCCTGCCAGCCTCAATATAAGCTGCCATGCTATGACAGGGCTCCTAAAGGGCCATGTCTCCCAGAACCACAGGTGGCATCTCAGTGCATAGGGCAGCCCTGGCTTACACCTAGCAAAAAACAGAGACCTCAGTCCCACAGCTGGAAGGAACTGAACTCAGATAGCTGTGTGAGCATGCAAGAAGACACCCAGCTCCGGAGAGGCTCCCAAGACCACCCAGCCAACACGCTAGTCGTAGCCTTGTGAGAAACCCTGAGCCAGAGGCACCCAGCTTTGCCACACCTGGCCTGCCAGGCCATGAGAATGGTGGATTAACACATTCGTGTTGTACTAAGCTACTAAGGGCATGGTCATCTGTCACACAGCGATAGAAACAGATATAGCATACAATCAGGCAGTTACTGCTTCCATTAAGAAAACCCTTTATTGACCTCATTTTGACTCAAGGTACAACATTTCCCCCTTTCCCTCGGACAGCAAAATCCCTTAAAATAATGGCCTTATCCGTGTTCCAATTTCCTCCAGCTTTCTCTCTCATACTCACTCCAATCAGGTTTTTGTTCCCATCACTCCTCAGAACAGCTGTTCTCTACAATACCAGTGACCTCCATGTTGCTAAATCCAGCAGGTCTCGATTGCTTGGCTCACCCTTGGCACAGCTGAACCTTCCCCCTGGGTAAATCCTTGTTTCCTCAGCTTCTGCAGCACCATAATTGCCTGAGGTTTCCTTCCTGCTTGCCTGCCGCTCTTTCTCGGTCTCCTTTGTTATCCCCTTCTCCGTGTCCTGGACCATGAATATGCCCCTTCTCTCAGTCTCTGGTTGGTTGATCTCATTTGCTGTCATGGTTTTAAACACCACCTCTAAGTTGATGACTCCTAAATATACATCTCAGCCTAAACCTTTCACCCCCACGCCAGGCTTCCAGTTCAACTTGGGCGTCCAACAGGCTTCCCTGTGTCTGAAGAGCAGCTCTTGATTCCTGCACCCAAGTATTTAAAGAGGCATCTCAATCTCCACAGATCCAAAACGGAGCTTAGACTCTTACCAAACACACTGCACCTCTCCTTCATTTTAGTTAATGGCAATTCCATCCTATCTGCTGCTCAAGTCCAAAAACTTTAGAGTCAGTCTTCACTCATTCTTTATTTCACACATCATATCCAACCTGTCAGGACCTTTTTCTGCCTTCAAATTATGTCTAAAACCTGACAGCCTCTACTGCTAACCCCTCTGGCCAAGCCACCAGAATGTCTCCTAGTTTGTTGTAATTGCTTCTCGTCTTCTCAGTTTCTATCCTTAAATCTAATCTTAACATACCGCCAGAGTGAACTATCATAATAGAATGTCATATCTCTGCTCCAACTCCTCAAATAATGAATGACCCATCACTCTCAGACTGAAGCCTTACGGCCTCACACAGAGTTCAAGAGCCTGCATGCTCTGCCTCTGCTATGTCACTGACCTCAATTGGTGGCATTCTCTCCTTTGCTCCCTGTGCTCTAGCCTCCTTGTGTTCTTGTTGGTTTTGGAATATGTTGGGCATGTTTGTTCCTCGTGGCCTTTGCACTACCTCTTGTTGTCTATCTCTCAGCCCCCTTTCTTCAATTATTCCTTCCCTCACTTCTTTCATTCGAGTCCTTCCTGCCTCTCTGGAAACTATTAAAATTTCAACATCTTCCACTTCCTCCTGCTCTTCCTGCTTCGTCTTCGCCTTTGCATCCATTGCTACTCACCATACTACATACAGTTGACCCTCTGTACCTGAGGGCTCCTCACCCAGGGACTCAGCTCACCTCACATTTGAGAAAATATTTGCATCTGTGCAGAACATGAACAGACCTTTTCTTTGTCATTGTTTCCTAAACAATGCAGGATAATAACTCTTTACATGGCATTTACACTGTACTGGGCATTACAAGTCATCTAGAGGTGACTTAAAGAATATGGGAGGATTCTGCAGGTTATACATAGATACTGAACTACTTTGTGTAAGGGACTTGAACATCTGTGGATGGGGTATCCACCAGGGATCCTGGAGCCAAGCTCCTGCTGAGGGGTGACTGTGTTTTATGCATTTGATTTTGTTTAATATCAATCTTCCTGGACTATAAGCTCAATGAAGGCGAAGGCTTGTGTCTGTTCCCTTCATTCATACATCCCTCATGCCTAGCACAGGGCCTGGCACATACATGTTCAAATGCATTTGTGAAGAGAATCACTGAGTACACATAAGGCCTTTGAAACTATTCTACACACTAGGAGACCAAAGTTCTCAGTTCTCAGAGAACAATCCACCTCATAAAGTAGTCCATGCACAATGGAGCTGAATTACCAAGACGCCTGGTGGCTTTATAGCCATCATTAACGCCATAGTGCAGCACATGACTCACGTCTTGGTGGCGACACTAATGCAAACAAATCTACCAACCTGCCATGTATAATAGCACAGCACATACAATTATGCACACTGCATAATACGTGATGATAATGGTAATAAAGGACTATGTTACTATGTAACTGAACAACTGTGTTTATGTATTTGCTATAGTATACTTTTCATTGTTATTTTAGAGTGTGCTTCACATAAAAAGGTTTACTGGGAAATAGTGTGCCTTCTTACTTTTTCCTCACCTGGCCCACTGCCCCTTGCCTATCTTCATCTGCCAGCATAGGAAACATCAGGAACAGAAGAAAATTATAGAAAATATATTTCATCTGCCCAATAAAAATGTGGAACAACTTTGCCCATCTTAGACAAAATAAGTAGAAACTACCTGAAGAAACATAACAGCTAAGCTGTGTTCTACCTTTGGCAAGTACTGTAGAAAAATCAATCAATGTTTTAAAAGATAGACTTGATAACAACTTCCAAATACAAAGGGAAAAAAATCTAGCATTCTGGGAAAATGATGTGACCTCATTATTTTATACATAAAGAGAACAGAAAATCATTTTTTACATATTCTCAGTTTAGAAAGTATACATGATTTGCCTTTCAGAAAAAGGTTACTTAAAATATTCTCCAGACCACTGGAATCAATAATATGAGAGTTTTAGAATAAATAGATCTGAATAATTTGCATGAAGCGTGGTTACAAAATTGATGAAATAAGACAAACAGATTAAAGAAACAAAAAGCAGAAAGAGACAAGGGGCAAAAGAAATAAGAGTATCATGTTGTTCAAGGTCGAAGTTCTTATTTTGGCTTAGATCTTAAATAATGAGAAATGTAAAGGATTTTTTTCAAGCTTTAAAATATCCAATACTCTAATTAAAAATTGGATGTTAACTCTAAAAACTAAAGGTTAGCAAATGCTGGTGTTGTAGATGAAAAAGCAAACAATAAAATCTACTTAACAAAGGTATGATTCCCAAGGTTTTTAGGCACAAAGTTTAGTAATGTCTATTAAAATCATTTACACACCATTCAAATATCCAGTATTCTTCTTCACCATTTAACATATTTGATCAAAGACTGAAATAGTTTCTCAAAATACTCCACTGTGATTTTGGTCTTGTGACATATAATCATCTTCAATGTTCACGGAGATAATTCATATGAAATAATTTTTGATATTGCAGAGAGAATATTTGACCGACATTCTAATACTCAAGGCAGTGACCAAAAGCAAAAGCGAAAAATAGGGTTTCCAGTGGCTAAGAAAAGAACAGAAAGATCTCACCTGAAATAACAAGAAGCCCAGAGGTCAGCGGAGGAAAGAAGGGTGGGGGGAGGGCAGGTGGCCGGGCGGGTGCCAGAAGCATGTGAGAGAGATCCATCCTAGGGGCAGGTCAGGGACTGGTGTCAAGAGCTTGCAAGACCAGCTTACAGCCAGGGACCAGGACAAGAAGCAGGTCTGGAGCCAATTTGGACAAGAGACGTACCCGGCCAGCTGAAGACTTAAACAGAGCAAAGCAGCAGGCTCCTGAGCAAGAGGGGATCCTCCAGCATGTGGCCTTCAGACCTCATGTGCACCTGGGCTCTCCTGGGTCTTAGCCTGCCATCTCACAGTGAAGTCTCTATAGTCATGTGAGCCAATTTCTTATAATAAATCACATATGTGAAATTATGTACCCTACAGGTTCTGTATTTCTGAAGAAGACTAGCTGATACAGGTGCAAGCTCACCAAGGCCATACAAGACCTCTCTGCACAGTGCTTCCAACTTCCTGTGAATCTATAATCTTTCATTCATTTCAGAATTTAAAAACTAAGAAAAACATCAGGATCACGCATGTCAAGGAGGGACAGATAGACTATTGTCCCAGATTGAAGGAGCCTAGAGAGAAGTGACAGCTAGATGTATTTGGTGGCCCTGAACTGGATCATTTTGCTATGAAGGACATCACTGGCACAAGTGGAAATACCTGAAAGGGGTTTCTGGGTGACTAATATATGAGAATTATTAGTTCTGTACGTGCAGAAATTTTCTGTTAAGTTTGAAATTGTTTCAGAATAAAAAGTTAAAAAGTCATCCACGGATCCATGTGAGGTATAGTGATTTATTAAGGAAGATTTAGAAGAGCAGCTCAAAGCTATTTTCTGTGACGGGTCAGATTATACAGACACACGTGTGCATGTACACATATGCACATACATATTTGGCATTGAAACCGTGGAGTCAGGTAGGGCTCCAAAATGACTGGGGCCCATCCGGTCCCGACCCAGGCAGTGTGGCTGATCCACTGAGCCCCAGAACGGAGGAGAACGAGGAAAAGAGCTAAATGGGCCATTTTCCCACCCTACACCAGCTAGCATTCGACCCTTCTGATTTACCACAGAAAGTAACCACAGAAAACATGGGAACAAATAGAGGTGGCCTAGACGGACACAATTTAAGTTTTCCAAGTTCTGGTTTTGGATAAGGGCAGTTTCTTCCTTCCCCAATTAGTATGCATGAAGACTCTTCAGTAACTCTGGGCAGCAGTTTTTCCTTTTCAAGCCTGGAAATATCATCTTATGCTTTTTATTATCAAACGTGCCACTTCTGGCTAGTTTTATATCTCCCACCTTAATAAAAAGATAGCAATGCTATTATTTAGCTATAATTGCTATGGCTTTTTGAAACCAGTTTGCACTGAAGCAAAAAAAAAGGGGGGTTCTTGCCTCTGCAGTTGCCTAAATTTCTGCGTCTAATGTGGTTTACATCATTGCATGTGACGCTGCATTGTCCACACTCTGCTTGAACAACATCTTCCGATAACTGGCAAGGCTGTTATGAGGCTTCCCTAGGGATGATCATGCGTGCAGGTCTACCCAGAGTGCACAGGAAGATGCACTATTAGCTCATTTTCTGGTCATATTAGACCTACCACTTAGAATTTTATAGCATAAATACAAAACCACATCTTCAAATTGAATCTCCTAGCTTTGAAGCCATAATTTCTGAATCCCTAGTATGTAATCACCTGATCGCTCAGTTTCCCACATACCTGCTTCCTATACTTCCTACACTTTCCTCTGCAAGGGACCATGGACAAGGTGAAGAAAGAGTAACCAAAGTGGGGTGTGGTGGTGCATGCCTGAGATCCCATCAGGAAGATCACAAATTCAAGTCCAGCCTGAGCAACTCTGAGACTTAGCAAGTTCCTGTCTCAAAATTAATTAAAAATTAAAAATGGGCTAGAGATGTAGCTCAGCGAGAAGGGTCTGGGATCAATCCCCAGTACCATCCCAAGTAAGGGGAGAGAGAGAGAGACACAGACAGACAGACAGACAGAGACAGAGAGAGACACAGAGACAGAGAGAATACTGTTTTACTGTAAACTTTTTTATGAGCAGGAGTACTTGCTAAAATAACAATAAAAAGTATACTCTGATAAACACATAAACTGGTAATAGAGTCAGTGTTCATCATTATCAAATACTGAGCACAGTTCATAGCTGCATGTGCTGTACTATTTTATGACTGCAGCACAGTAGGTTTGTTTACACCGGCACCACCTCAAACACGGGAGCAACATGTTGCACCACATCATGGTGGCTACAGAATCATCAGGCTCCCTAATCTTATGTGTGACACTGACAGAAAAGTTGTTATGTGGCACCTTAAAGAGCTGGTGTAGAACTAAGACAGTTCAAGCCTTCTCCATCTGGACAGATCTCTTTTGGATACAAAAATTAACACTGGAAGGGTGGAGGCAAGCTCTCAGGACTGACCACACCAGATAGTATGAGAGCAATGGCTATCTTCCAGTCTGGGGGGGCGGGGTGTGGTCATCATATTACCCCTGTTTGATGATGTTTTACCATTTAAAAGTGTGCTAGATGGGGAGGCTGCCATCCAGGGCTAGTCAATTCCCAGTGACACTCAAGGTCTTAGTCTCTACGGTATGTCTCTCAGATGCAAACCAGCCGATTCTGAATCTGAAGCTCCACCAGGCTCCTTACTGAACTCACACACTGATCCCTGAATTACCCCATGGCCTGGTATGAGACAACTAGGGACCACTCTCTGCCCCAAGCCCATTCTCAGTGGTTACACTTGGCTGCCTTACGTTTCTCATGGAAACCCCAACAAAGAGTATGGCTCAGACTTCTACCTACTCCTACTCCTGCCCCTGCCACCTGGCCAAAGCCTGGTGCCACCACTGTGACTCTTCATGACGTGTGGTGACCCCCCTCTAGGACCTGGGTGTTTAATAAACTTCCTGCCAACCCTGGTTCTCTTGCTCTCTTACAGCCAACACCACCTATTCCGTGTCACACCCAACATTCATATTCTCAGAACGACCGTCCATTCTTATTTGTTACTAAATGAGTGGCTGTGACATCTCTTGAGATGTTTAGACTGGGTAACTGGAAACATCGTGGCTCCTTTCGTAAAACTAGACAATGAGGAAGACTGAGTTTGACAGTCAGCATGAGGCACATGATCCAGAGAGGGTGAGTCTGGTGTTGCCGGCAGCAAGTAGGGGAGAGGAGTGGTGGCCAGCATTGTGCCTGGACTCAGGTTCTCTGGATGGAAGACCCCGTCCTTCCACTCTCAAGCTGCTGCCCTTGGCCAAGACAGTCTCTGCAAGCCTCAGCTCTTTATATGTAAAAATAGGTAAACGCTAACACCAGCACCAAAGAGCTGGTCTAAGAGTTCATTGCAACAATCTATGCAAAGCATGCAGCACTTAGTAAACAGCAAGTACCGGCCACCATGAGCAACAGCATGCGTGCAGATGGAGGCCGAATTCCCCACTCACCTCCAGGACTCAGCACATAGAAAGTGGTCACCAATGCCGTGCGTGAGTATGGGAGGCAGGGAAGAGCTCAACTCCTTTCAGGATCAGCTCCAGGAATTCCCACAGAGAGTATGGCATTGAACACTGAGGTAGGCTTCCAGTCCAACCAAGTCTTTGCAGAACTTTGCTCTTCCCAGGTAATGCAGCTGCAGCTAAAACCCCACTCTACATCCTCCCTATTGGATTTGATTCCATAGATCGGTTGCTCTAAAAGGTTGAAATTACAGTGTTCATATTGTGATAAAAGTCCTTGCCTTGGTGCTCCTGTTATTTGTTAAAATGCGTAATAGCCATCTCTAAGAACCTTACATTAGGAGGCAGAGGGGAAAGCACCTGGGCCTGGGCTGCCAGGAGTAACTGAAGCCTCTCTGAGCCAGAGGAGAGAGCTGGGGACAATTCTGCATCGGGAGGGGGGTTGTTAAGAGCACACCCATGCAGGGCTGCATCCTGGAGTTGGACAAGGCTCTGAGCAAGGATAGGGTCCTGGAAATGGGGGTGCAAAGCAGGGGCAGGGAAGGGACATGAAATTGAACGCTGAGGTAAACTTCCCATCAGAAGAGGAATACAGAGCCCTCCAGGCCTTGACACAATTGGGATGTTGGCCTAACTTCCTTATTTGCAGGTAGGGCTCTTCCCCAGGACACAACACAGACCTGTCTGCCCTGCAGGGCTCCAGAGTTTCCCATGGCCTGGCTCCTTCAGAATGCTGTGTCCTCCACCAGCTGCCTCTGTAGAAAGTGGTCTGATAAACTAAACTCCTGCTTAAACAGCAAGAATTCTCAAAATGTCTTCTAACTGTAGATTCCTGAATTTAGTAACATCCTACTCAAAGCGTGGCTTTCTAATGATGAAATTTCAAACTAGAGTCACACCAATCGAGGAGGGCTTTGGAAGCATACTAGCCACAATGAAGAAGCAAATCACACTGGAAGAGACTGACCATCCCCCTGTGCATGCACCCAGCCCTGCTCCCTGCAGCCTTCATGCGCAGGGAAATACTAGTGCTGTTTAGGGTGAGGGGGTGATTATATTTTTCCAGTTCCTTTCAGTATTCCCTTTAACCCTCAACCTGCATCAAATCTGCAGAGCACCAAAGGGCTGAAGGTGACCTTTTCAGGAATTGCCAACAAGTTTGTAACTTATCCAAGACCACACCGGTCACATACTGGTCTCCTGAATCCCATGACATGTGGAAGACAGGTAACTCACCCAACGAACTCCAACATGGGACACTAGTCATGTAAAGACACTGAGTGATCCTTTTTCCCCTTGCAACTTCATAAAAGTCATTTCGCTCTAAGAGAATTAAATAGCAAATATTTCCTCTGCCACACTTTGCCTGCTAGCTGCCATGATTTAAGCACTTTAGTGCAAGGGAGGAAGCTAAAAGAGAAAATTCCAAAAGAACTCTGGGCACTAAGACAGCTTTAAAAGATGGCATTTGCAGCTCATCTGATTTTTTAGTAACTGGGAGAGTCACCCTGACCCATATAAAGCAAAGAAACTGAGTGTTACAACCCCGCTTTGAAGAGGATCTGCCTCAGTTGAGTTCAAAGGGAATAAAAAACTAGGTCAGTTGCCCAGGTTTTTTTTTTTTTTTTAAGAAAAAAGGAAAGGAGAAAAAAAAAACATATTTCGAGTGAAGTTGGTATCTTCCAGCCTGCATTGTCTTGGTTCCGAACCAAATGAAATAAATAAACTCGCAGGGTGTGAATTTATAGCAAAGGCATAAGCCCGAATGCCCAGGGAACACCAGTTTATTTGAGCCACTTCTGTGCAGGCCACCTGCTTTCCCTCCTGGACCTAACCACACACCAGGGAGAAGCGTTTTCTTGTGTCACCCTGCACAGTCTCTCAGAGCAGGTCCTCCACGGGGCTGCACACTTGAACAACTGCTGCCCCACCTCTTAATGCCTCATTCATTCATTCATCCATGCATCAGATGTTCTCTCACTGACTCCCTGGGTGCTGTGCTCACCTAATCTTGCAAGGAGACCACAGGTAAGATGCTCTTTTCCCTGGTTTACCAACAGGGCTCAGAGGGTAATGAACGATTCCAGAGTCTAAGTTCATCTTCCTCCTCCAAAACCATGGTTCTGAAGTGACAACATCTTACTCATTTTCTCAATGAATGTATCTTTCATGAAATAAAGATTTAAAAACCAATGCAAGTGACCGTCACAGGGCCAGCTAAGAATGGGGAGGCTCTTCTGTACATTCTTGCCATCCTGTCCACGCTCAGGCTCAATGATCTCGTGTTCAGGGAGCTGTTTCTCAGCATTTCTCACAGACACCAAAATATTGTCCTGTGAAATCTTCCTCACACCAGTTTATTTCTGGGTGTTTCCTTAGCACCTTGCATCAGATCAGTGCCAGCAGAAAACAGCATTTTTGAGGGACACTTTGGTAGAGGGCCTGTGACGGGGAAACCAACAAGGGATTGAAGGCATTGAAACCAGCAGTGACAGGAACCTGGCACTTCCACGGGGCATGGGAGAGCGTGGAGCAAAGGCCTGTGTCCCCTGAACCAGGTAAGAGTCAGAGCACCTCACAGTACATGTGTGAAGGAACACGGCAGGAAGGTACAGGGCTAGTTGAGTCCCCCTGACTCCAGCCAGGCCGAGAAAAATCCGGGTGGTCTTATCCAGGTGAGCTCACTCTCCAAGACAGAGACAGGCAAGGGAGGTTTTGATGAGTAGTGTTTAATCAGCACAGCCTCTTCCTTCCAGGGACCCAGAGCCACATCCCGGAGACCCTCTGTTAGACAGAAAGCTGTGCCCTCAGCAACCAGCCCCTGCTTGGGCTCTACCTGGAGCTTCAAAACCAGTGGTCTTGTCCCCAAGTCACCAGTGCCCTGATGAACAGAGCAAAGACATAATTCTCACCTGAAATATATCAAATCAGTGATCCTTTATTGAATAACTGCTATGTGATGGACATTTATACGCAGGTAAATGGCATGCTCTGTGGGCCATGTCCTCCAGGAACTCATGATTTTGTTAGAGAAATCAGTCCTGTGCTGAAAAGTTAAATAGTAATGCAAGAGACCCTGTGCTCGGGGCCTGTTCAAGCGGTTCAGTGTAGCAGGAAAAGCGATGGATTTGGGTCAAAATATCTGTTATGGTTTGGATAAGTGCCCCCCACAGGCCCATGTATTCAATGCTCGGTCCTCACTTGGCACTATTGGGAGGTGGTAGAAACCCTTAAGAGGTGAGGCCCAGTGGGAGATTTTAAATCATTGTGGGCGTGACCTTGAAGGAGATTGTGTGACTCAGATCTTTTCTCCTCTCTCTCTACTTCCTGGCCAACATGAAGTGAGAAATTTCCTCTGCCGTGTGTTCCTGCCATGATGTGCTGCCTCACCCCAGGTCCAAAAGCAATGGGGCCAACTGATCATGGATGGGAACCTCCAAAGCTGTGACCTGAAATAAACCTCTCCTCTTCATAAATTGATTATCTCAGGTATTTTGTTATGGTAATGGAAAGCTGACTGTCACACCTTCTGAAATCTGTTCCTGATTTTGCTGCTTTCCTGATGCATGGCCCTAATAATTCACTATTTCTCAGTTGCCTCTCCCATTAGAAGAAGAGGTGGGCTCCACTGACTTCTATAGCCTGACTCTCTGGTTCTATGAGTCTTTGCAGGGCAGAGAATATTGGTGATTTCTGAGTTCCACAGAACAAGGCAGCCTGCAGTGGCCAGAGAGGTTTCACCAAGGTACAGACCATTGATCTGGGCCCAGAGAGACAGGTAATGTGGGAGATGGCAAAAGTGATGAGGAAGGAACTCCAGCTGGAGCAGCCAGTGCATGCTATGAGGCAGGACAGCAGGCCAAGGCTCCAAGTGGACAGCAAGACAAAACTGTGGGTAAGAGGAGCCTCCAGAGGGGCTCGGGGGGGTGCAGCTATCAAGTTATGAACATACCCACCACTGAAATCCAAAACTTGTTTTCCTTTATTTACCTTAACTGGGAAAGTGAGAACCTAGGAAATCAAATAAGAACCAACTCTCAGTAGTTAACTCTGGAATCAAGAGCCCTCGAGTTGTATTTCTAAAGCACAAATCAAGTTAAGCCATTCTCTTGGTTATAAGCCTGCCACGGCTCCTTCTGCCTGCAGGATTACGTCCAAAGCCCTTAGTGTGACACGCAGTCTCCTCCAATCGCACAGGGTAAGGCTGCTCATCCCTGAACTGAGCAAGCCGCTCACTAGCTGCCCCTCCCCGTTTCCCCAGACCCACCTCTCTGAGCACAAACCCTAGCTCATCTATCCAGCAAATACCCAGGGAACACAAACCAGGCATCCACTGCACACCAGGCCCCAACTCTTCCAAAGTGACCCACTCAGGTACAATTCCCTCCCTTTGTGGCACTTCAAGTCTAGAGAAAATGTCTTAGTCCATTTTGTGTTGATACAACAGAATACCTGAGACTGAGTAATTTATAAAGAAAAACTTTATTTATCACAGTTCTGGGGGCTAAGAAAGCCAAGAGGATGGCTATGGCACCTGACAAGGGCCTTCTTTCCACATCTTGGCATGGTGAAGGTCATCACATGGCAAAAGAGCAGTTGCGCCAGCTCCGGCTTTCTTCCTTTAAAGCTACTTATGCCATCACAGTGTTAGGACCACCTCACAACCTCACCTAACCCCAGTTGCTTCCCCAAAGTCCCACCTTCAAATACCTTTAACATAGCCACTTCCAGCACATGAAGTTTCGGGGGACACATTCAGACCACAGCAGAGGAAGAGCAATAGCAGCAGCGGGTGCTGCGGGAGAGAGAGAGAGTATTCCAGGCAAAGGGACAGCAGGTGTATTCCTTCTCTGAGGCTGCAGTGGCTGGAGAAGTGTCCCAGGTAAAAAATGTCTTATGTTATTCTGAGGGCAACACAACACCACTGGTATCATAAGCATACAGTGGCGTGACTGTGTTTTTATCTGGTTGTTGAATGAGGAATGGAACAAAAGGGAGAACAAAATTCTTTCTTTTGGTATTTACTTCCAATCCCTCTGTCCCTGGAGCAAACAATGTATGTTATGGTTTGGATCTAAAGTGTGCCCCCAACGTCTCATGTGTTCAGGGGTAGGACTTTGGGAAGGTGATTGGATCATGGGGGCACTATACGCATCAGTGGAGTAATCCCTTGATGACTTCATAGCTGAACGTGCTATTCGAAGGCAGATCCTTGTTGGAAGGTGTAGACCACACTGAGACTACCACCTGGAAGTGTGTGTTCTTGTCCCTAGCTCCTCCCTTCTCTCTCTCCTTCCTTCCTGGCTGTCCTCCTCCAGGCCCTTGTGTCTCCCATGGACTGAAACCTATGAAACCATGAGCTATGTGAGCCTTTCTTCCTCTATAGTTCACGTGTCTGATACTTTGTCCCGGTGACAGGAAAGCTGACTGATACAGTCTGTTTCCTTTTCCAGAGCTCACTTCTTTTACGTAGATTTCCCTGGCCCGCTCTGGGCAAATAACCATCCTTCTTTGTTCACCTTGCCCACTCCATAGACAGCAAACTTATATTAACGCCTATTAATTAAGCTTGTTGAGAGTTTGTGTTCTGCCGACCTCCCCCAATAGATTGTCAGCTTCTCCACAGGAACCACTGCATTGTTTCTTTTATAATCTCTGTGCCCTTGAGATCCAGCAAAGATCCTGGAACACCACAGATGGCCAATAGACATCTATTAGTTACTGATTAAATGAGTAAAATACCAAAATTGCAGGACTGCTCTCCAGATGGCCATAGACCAATCTATTCTCCTGATAATGCTGGAAAATACATGAAGAATACTGTACGAGCGCAACATCGTGAGATAAGGAGGGACTGACCAGGGCAGCCCAGCCTGCGCGCCTTTAGCACTTCAGCTCAGCAATATATGTCTGCCCCGGGCATAAAACCAGGGCAGTCCACTTGTCGATCTGTCAGCTACGACATGAGTACAGCACATAGATGAGACTGCAGCTCTTCAGGAAGCCATGCTGAGCCTGGAGAGACGGGCTCACGGTGCATTGTGGGAGTCTGCTATCTCCTGCTGCCCAAACATACAAACCCACTTTGTGAGGCTCATTGTCTATACAGGTGTTCCGATTCACTGCGCTCAGGCAAGCTCATAAGCAGTGCACAGTGAATCCGCTTCACACAAATCTCTGCGGGACCCCTCGTGGGGGTGAACTCTCCATTGGAAGTACATCTCCACATGTATAGAGAAAGGTCCTTGAACTAAGTCAAGGCACAGACAAACAAATGCCACATGAATCCAAAAAGACAAACTCAGAAGCAGAGTAGAGCGGTGAGTGCCGGGGCAGGAGGGCTGGGAGATTCGGAAGAGGCCGGTCACCCTTTCATCTAGACAAGAGAAGTGAATCCAAGGGCTGCGCCACACAACGTGGTGACTGCATTAGATTTCCATCCCTGTGACAAAGTAACTGAGGAAACAACTGAGAAAAGAGGTGTGTTAGTGGGCAGTTTGGGAAGTTGCAAAATGTGGTCACTTGGCCCAGTCACTTTGGGCTCGTGAGGAGGTAGAATATCACAGCAAGAAGTGTACGGCAAGCAAATAGGCTCACGTCATAGCAGCCAGGAAGAAAAGAGAGAGGAAGGGACGACGGGCTGTCCCTAACCCTAACGGGCCCTACTTCCTCTGACGGGGCCACTTGTGAAGTTTCCGCCTCCTCTCCACAGCACGGTCAGCTGGGCCCAAGCCTTCAACCCATGAGCTTTCGGGGGATGTTTAAGATCCAAACCATAACAGTGACTGTAGTTAATAATAACAGACGGCAGACTTGCTAAGAGTAGATTTTAAATGTTCTCATCACAAAAAAATGATAAGTACTCTTAGGTGAAGAAATGAAGGCATTAATTAGCTTGATTTAGACATTCCACAATACACGCATATTGCAAAATATATTACCATAAATACGTATAATTTTTATTTGCCAAATGAACAAATCAATTTAAAATAAAATGAAACATCCACATTTTTCTGTCGGAGAGAAAGAGCCTTTATACCTGTGTAGATGGATTCCCCATGCCAGCCAGTGCCTGCTGACCCCATGAAAGCGTCTGGACTCAGCATGGATGAAGGACACAGATGGTGTGTGGCAGGGCAGGGGATGTTATGTTTTGTTCAACTAAAACCCAAGGAAAATACCTTATAGCGAGATTAATACTCAATGGTCAGCTTGTTTGGGTTAAAGGAGAGATGGAGCAGGAAGACTTTCTAAGTGACAGGGAACAAGAAAAACAAAATGACAGCTTGCTTCAGTGTCTCCCCTGGAGCCCAAGTTCAAGGCAAGACCTGGCCAAGGCCACCAGTATTTGAATATCCCCCCCACCCCGCTCCGCTCCATGGCCTGGACCAAAGGAACAAACAGAAGCCTTCACCTGCAGGCAAGGGATGCAACACTCCCTCCATTTACATTCCTGGGTGCACACACTGTTTTCAAGTCCTGGGATGAGATGTTGATGAAAGACAGTTAATTCAATTTCTACAAAGAAATTGATTAATGGACTGGATTAAAAGAAGTCCCTTGTGTCTGCAGCCTTTGCCCAGCATACCAATTCCATGTTATCTGGCCTGGTTTCCTCCTTCCCTCCTTGCTTGACACTTTGACAATATGCACTCAGACACAGTGGGAAGAGGGAGGGAGGAAGGAAGGGGGGAAAGATGAGAAGCCACAGATTAGGGCTGGAACACACCTCTATATTTAATTAGTTCTATTAATATTTAAAAATAATAATAAAAGGGCCCTGTAGGGAAAGTACTGATCTTGGAATTGTTCTTGAGATTGGCAGCTGTTCTGAAACAGGATTCTCTCAGGGGCCCCAAAGGACTCAACCCTCTTTTCAGTGAGAAGGAGAGAAGAAGAAGAAACCAGGAGCCACAGCCACCTTAAAATGCTGATTGGGGTGAAGACCAAGGTCAAGGTTTTCCTCAGCTCCTCTCTGTCCCTACAGTACACAGAGCCCTTCCACTGGCTGCCCTTGCCAGGGCTGCGGCTCCTCTTAAAAGGTGTCTGCCCACCTGGAAAGGCTAGAAAACAGTTCCCAGAGATCCACAGTCAGGTCCTGCAAGTGGCTTATCCCTCAGATGTTGGGTTTCTTTGGTCTCATGCTTGGCTGCTGACCAGCATGGCCCCACTCTGCCCTTCCTGCCTCCCGTGTTGATCAGGGCAGGTTCTATCGATGGCAACCTTCACTCTTGGGCTAATATTTATAAGATCCTTGCACTTTTCACAGACCTCCAACTTCTGCGATCAGCTTTGAATCTGATCCAGAATCAGAAAAAGATGCAGAGAAATGACTGTGTCTACCCAAAGCCACCATGACTATGTTTCCCTGAGTACGTGTGCTTCCTGGCCCAGACTTCATCACATTCCAGTCTGCAAAAAAGATTCAGGGTAATAACACACAATATACACATTATCAGGGCCACGCCCAGCTCTGCCCTTCCCATTTCCCATTAGAGACAAGAGCCATCAAGTGCCCTTACTAGTAGCAGAGTCTTCTATGGCATTGCTAAGAGTACTTGCTGTGGCTTTCCATCCACAAGGCTCATCGTGGCCTCACCATGTTCCCTCACTCCGTGGCAAGAAAGCAAGAAAGTTGTTGATGGACTTCAGGCAGCCACGGAATGCTGTGTCACTAAAGCTTGGAAAAAAATGCTTGATGAGTAATTTATTCAAATGAGCCTGTGAATGTTAGGCAATGTTGCATTACAAAATAAATCAATTACAATTTCTTTAAGAAGAGCAAAAAAATTCCAATTCACTGAAAGACATTGCAAACATGGGTGGTTTTCTGTTTATTGAGGAAAAGGGTAAAGTGAAATTTCCTTTAACTAAGAACCTGCTGCAATGGCTAGGGCCATTTCCCTGACACCTTAAGAGAATGCCTTCCCATCAAAACTATATCTTCCAGATGATGCCTGCCTTATCTTTTTCAATTAAAATGCTGCTCTTGTTATTGAAAGGTTAACTTCACTCTTACAAGGCTGTGTAGCTCACTAAGGTCTGGAGTTAGTTGCCTGAAAATATGCGTGAGTTAGCCTCATGTGTCCCACATGGGTTTCCAGGAGAACTGAGCACCTCCATAAGTGTTGGGATGGACAGACCATCTTCCTTCAATAGCAGGAGAAAGAAGCTGTCATTCGGGATTCTCAGGGATTTACAAGCTAGGTATGGTGGCTGGCATCTTTGGTACCAGCTACTCAGGAGGTTGAGGCAGGAGGATTGGTTGAGCCCAGGAGTTCAAGACCAGTCTGGGCAACAGAGCCCAGATGCTGTCTCGAAAAGAAAAAAAAAAAAAAAGATTCCCAGGAATTTAGATTTTGGTGGGAGGGGGCACCTCCGTTTTGGCTGAAGGTGAAATGTGGGAGGAGCAGGAGATTTGTTTCAATGCTTCACAGAGCAAACTCCACCCACCTGTCCAGCCCCCACACCGCCCCAAGGCAGGTGCCAAGGTGGGCAGCATCACAGCATAGTGCTGTATGCAAGCGACCAGAAAACCACCTTGCTCTCTTGGCTTGAGCAAGGCCTTTGCCACTTGAGTTGTATTATGTATGAAGGGACAACTTCACAGGCAGGCAAGAGACCTGAAGAAGCACATGGAAGCAGAGATGAATGAAGAACAGGTAACCATCCCCCAAAACTTGGCTTGGAGAGTACAGCTGATGACAAACTCCCCCTCATCATTGCCTCAGGTGGACATAGTCCTCTCTGTCCCTTCACAGAGGAAGTGACAACACATGTGACATCAAAGCCCTGTACCCATGAACTTTCAGAAGAGGAACCACTGGGCCTGTCAGCTTTCTTTCACCCAGCAACCACAGAGCAATCACACAACACCAGGCAGTTCGTCTGGCATGGGAGGTGTCACCAGCATCTCCAGTGTGTTTGGAAGGGGCCTGCAGTGGTGGGAGATCAGGGATGGCAGTACTCCTGCCACTGAACAGGAAGGGAAGGAACCCAACCCCCTGCGTCCCACCAGACAATGCCCAAAGGAGATGGGCGTCAAGTGCAGGAGCAACCTGGCAGGACACTGGAACGCAGGCAGGTGGAAGCAGTAGCAGAATGGTCCTGGCTGAGTGTTCTGTAAAGGAAATGGCTAGACCCCTTCTGTCATGATTTGGATCTAAAGTGTCCTCTAAATCTTATGTGTTCGAGACTTGGTCCCCAATGCAGCAATATTCAGAGGTAGGGCTTTGATTGAGTGATTCGATCATAAGTGGTTAAACCTCATCAAGGGGTTAATCCATTGATGGGTCACATTTGATGGCATTATTGGAAGGTGGTAGAAACTTTAGGAGGTGGGGCCTCACTGAAGGAAAGAGGTCCCTGGGACATGCCTGGAAGAGTATACCTTATCCCTGGCCCCTTCTTTCCTTGCTCTTTCTGCTTCCTGGACACCATGAGAGGAGCAGCTTTGCTCTGCCACACATTCTCACCACCATGATGTTCTACCTGAAGTTGGGAAATGGAGAAATGGAGCCAAGTGACCATGGACTGAAACACCAGAAACCATAAGCCAACATAAGCCTTCTCTCTTTTAAGTTGTTATTCTCAGGAATTTAGTCACAGCAACAGAAAGATGACAAACATGCCTTAGCTAGACAACAGTCTTCCCTACTCTACTCTCCTTCAATCTTTGGCTCTTCTTGACCTGACAGTTTGTGGCAATCCTTCTAGCTTTGTTTTCTCATTAGATTTTTTTCCATAGTTTCAGTGGACTTTTCAAGGCCACAAGCCCAGGCTGTCACAATCTATGTCCCAAGGAAGAACAATGACTTCATCAGGAAGCCTTGGGTTCTGCACAGCTCCTCAAAGGGCAAGAAGGCCACGGATGATCCTGGGACACAGCACATTCCTAGGTGCCCCTTATCAGCTCCTTGAGGTAGCTTAGGCAACCACCATTTCTGTTTAACCAACTATAGGTAAATCTAGCAGGTACCAATACTCAAGGGCTAGAGGGTCTCTTGGTTGGGATTTGGGGAAGGATGTAACCATTACAGCCAAACTCTAATTAGTGATGGGGACAGAAGACCAGGTCTAATGTCCTGTCCAGGCACAGGACAAACACAGCAGGGCTCCCTGGGGCCTGTAGGCTGGGGCTCAAGGGCTGGAGAAATCCTGGCTGCTAAGATATTCATATCACAAACACATCCAAGCGGAGGAAAGAGGCAGGAATCGAGTGTACATTACTATTTCAATCAAATCTTAAATGCCACAGAAGCAAGGAACATCCCTATTACACCTCTTCGAATATCTATATGATTGGTCACAGAAAAAATAACCAATAAAGAAAAATAGGCACTAAATCCTCCTGTAATCAACTGGCTTTACCTCTCCAGCCTCAAATCCCACTATCTTGGGCATTCTGCTCCCACCTGCCCCTCCCAAACACATCCTCCCAATCGCTTCCCACATATACCCAATCACTTCTCACCCCCACCCTCCAACCAGTCTGACCCCATCCCATCTTCAAAAGTGTCATGGTTTCTTATGCCTCCAAGCTCTGCACAACGTCATCTCCATTTCAAGAATTCCCTCCCCACTCCACTCTACCCTTACCGTGTCAGAAAATTCCTGCTGGTCCCTGAAGACCCAGGTCACAGACCATTTGCTGGGAATCCTCCTCTGTGCTCTGATAATCCCTGTCTGGCATGTGTCTCTATTATACTATTTTCACTCAGTTCAGCAACCTTGAAAGCTCTTATCCTCTTTTCCCCCACCCAGTCAAGGACCTCGAGAGCTGGAGCCACAGTCTTCACTTCTGAGTAAGCACAGGGATGGATGGATGGACGGATGGGTGGATAGCAAAAGCCAATGTGATTGAGGCTGAACAGCCGCAGTCACATGCCCAGTGAAAGAAGGCAAACCCAGCCACTCACAAAGCCTGGATCTGAACATTTCTTCTCTCTAGCATCATGATCTGGCCTTCCATTTGCACGTAGAGAATAAGAGAAGGATTTAAAGAGCCATTGTCCTGCCTTAGCAGAAACCAGTATTTAACCATTTCCTAAAAATGAGTTTGAATGTTCAGTCTCTCCTGCTGGCCTTACCTGGCTTCAGACTTCACAGATGATTTCCCAGGCCCAGACTACCACAGCTGCTGGTGCAACTTCCTTTATAAAGAAAGAAGCAAATATTTTCAGAATAAATGAAATAAAGAACTAGATGAACTCTTTCAGGGTCCCAAAGGAAGGCTAGAACACTTTATCTGAAGAGCTTTCTCCTGAGCTGGAAGAAGAGAGGGAAAGGAATCTATTACGGAGCACATCTCACATGTCATGTGCTTTAACATATGTGCTTCATTAAACGATCCCCACTGCCAGCCGTGAGGCAAGCACAACCTTCTCAGTGTCGCGGAGACCCAGAGGAGATTACCCCCGGCACACAGCTATGCAGTGATAACGCCAACACTCAAACCTAGGACTGACTCCAAAGTTTAAGGGAAACTGTGTTTGCTCTTGCCAAGAATATAGCTTTGCCAAATGACAAGCTGTAAAGAGACCCCCTTACTAAGATACAAATGCACTTCCCAAGTCTCATCTCAGCAAGGACAGCCCCCAGCCTGGGAAAGCAAGCTGGAGCAAGAGGTTCTGATGGCTTTCTCCACGGCTTCCCCTTGCCCTTGGCATCCTGGCAGTCTCCCACCTGCTGTTTCTACCTCGTTGGTCCCGAAGGACTGTTTCCCACCTTTAAAACACAGCCCAAATATACAGGCAAATCCTGCACTTGGCTACTCTTAGAACCACTGAGGCAGATGGACTATCCAAGAAGACTGCACCAAATAGTACAGGAAGACAACCAGGGACAGAGGAAGCACTAGCACATCAGGGCTTCTCTCTCCTGGCTGGTGGGCTCCAATCTGGAAGGGGTCTCCAGAGTCCAACAGCCACCGATGTCCACAGTCCAGCCCAGGTCGGGTGTCCCCAAGAGGAGAAGAATGGCCAGAGCACCCAGACCAGGGGAGGCAGCACCAAGACCTAAGGCTCACCCATGAGGCAGGCACAGCACCACAGTCACTGGGGCAGGAGAGAAAGGTCTGGGGTCAGGGCAGCTGACGGGGCCTCCCAGGCTCCTTCCCTGGCGCCAGGATGTGGGAACGTGATGTCATCTCATCACATTCTCCCTGGTTTGATACTCCCATCTTCCCCTCACCTCTGCACTCACAGCCCTCTGTGCTACTCAGTGGCCATCAGAGAAGCAGAGCCAATAGGATCTTTATCATCAGAAGATGAAGATGTATTATAAAAAATTAGTGCAAATGTTTACGGATCCTGAGAAAGCCCAAGATCTGCAGTCAGCCATCTGGGGACCCCAGCAGGCTGATGGTTTTTTTCCCATTCAAAAGCCCACAAGCTTGAGACCTAAGGAGAGCCAATGTTTCATTTCAGGTTCAAAGGCAGGAAAAGGCCCACATCCCAGCTCAAGCTCCCTCTTACTGGGCCTTTTTTTCCTCCTCGGGCTTTAAACTGAGACCCACCTACAGTGAAAAAGGAAATCTACTTCCCTCAGTTCATTAATTCAAATATGAATCTCGTCTTTTAAAACACTCTCATAGACACACTGAGAATAATGCTTGACCGAATATCCAAGTCAAGTAGACACACAAAACTACCCATTTTACCTCTCCATTCTGCAGCCACACTCCAGACCAAGCCGCCCAGCCACACATGGACTTTGTGTACATTTTCCTATAGGACCTGCTTGCCCTTCTTTTCTCCTAAACCTTTTCATATTTTAAAACCCAGTTCTCAAGTGTTTTCTGACTCCTCCATCTGCCTTTCCCCCTCAATGTCACATCAGCTCAGTTCATTCAACCCTCCCCAGACTCTTCATTGTCCACTGAGACGCAGCATGAGTGAGGTGGGGTCCTCAGTGCTCTAGTAGTGGAAGGAGACAGAGTCCTGATGGGCAATTTCTGAACACCACGAGAGACAGCCAGCCCAGGGTGGGGTGTAAGGGGGGTGGGGGATTCAGCAGTCACTCTGCAGGAAGAGACGAACAAACCAAGTCTGCAAGTGGGAGTCAGGAGAACGAGTAAGGAAGACTGAGAGCAACATAAGCCAAAGTGCAGAGGCGTCAGCCACCAGCCTGCAGCGGAGGGCAAGCACCCTCATGCCGCAGCAATGTGAAGGGACAGAATTTCTTGGGAACAATGCTGCTAGATCCAAGTCATGGGGAAGTTTAGAAGCCATCCAGAAGAGGCTGGCCTTGATCCCAGAGTGGACCATAGCAAGACCTTATACATGTTGTTGTTTCAGCATGTATAGAGGTGTAGATCTGTCCATCTGTGCCACTCACCCAGGACACTGAGCTTCTTGGGAAGAAGGACCCTGGTGCGATCACCTTGAAGCTCTGGCATTCAGCATGGTGCCTGGACTAACGCGTGTTCGGTAAACATTTGAGCAATAGATGGAGGGAGATAGTGAGGAAGAAAAAACAAAGAAAGGAGGGAAGGAAAATATTCTCCCTCGGTCTTTGCAGAAGCATAAGGCAGTAAGTGAGAGTCATTATAGTTCCCATTTCACAGGAGGGAAGAATAAGACCACAGAGTTTGGTGATTTGCCCGGTATTCTGCTGTGCTAGTTTCCAACTCACTGCCCCGGTCGCTCTTCTGAAAGTGTGCACCTCTCTGCAGGGGACACTGGGCAGACTTGTAGCAGCCTCTGCCCTCACCTGCAGCCCACCTCCAGCCCAAGGCTGGTCCTGGCAGCCGACTTCTGTCACTGAGGCAGCGGCACCCAGGTATCAGGTTGTTTTAGGAAAGAGCCTGCGAGCTGCTCAGCCCTCCTTTTCCTTTCAGTATCAATAGCAGGGCCAGGAATACACCCCAGACAGCAAGTACTTCCCGGCATCTTCTCAGTAGTCTGGTCCCCCATCCCAAACCTTGGATGGATTTATGCCAAGTTTGCCTGCAGTGTTCTTCCTTCTTCCCAGGTAGATTTCTCCTCTCTGTTAGCAGTGAGTTTAAGACCCACAGTCGATGCTTCAGAAGAACCTGCTTACGCCAGTGAGTTCTGTGCTGTCCCCGACAGGCAGGGTGGGACTGTGCTCCTAACCTTTCCTGGGGCAGGGTAGGCCAGAACATTCACTGCTGTGCTCTCCTCTGCTGCTGCAGTCCCTTTCATTTCATTTTATCTTATTTTTATGTTGAGGCAGGATCCCCTTAAGTCACTAAACTGCCCAGGCTGGGTTCAAACTTGCAATCCTCCTGCCTCAGCCTCCCAGAGTGCTGGGATTCCCTGCCCCGATGTGGGGACCCGCCATGCTGGGCATCACTGTATTATGCCCTCACCTGGCCGCCCTCATCCCTAATCTTCTTGGCTCCCTCTCCCTGCTCTGTGGACAGAGTGAGGGAGAGCCTGGGTGAAGGCAGGACAGACCTGCCCGAGCCTGCCAGGGGCAGAGTCAAGCCACAGAACAGCAGGGGTGGTCAGCACAAGGACCGTTCCTGACACACATTGGCCTTCTAGAAGGACCTCATCTCCCCCATTCAGCCACATCCCCCGGGCAGAGGAAGGAGGGCCGAGGGGTTATGGAGAGCCAGCCAATCCACGTCTGCCTGCCTGGCCATTAGACACTGTCCTGAGACTTCGCTTGTCATTTATCTTCCTCTCCCCTTCTCTAACTTTTACGACATAGTAAATACTTCAAAGGCTAAGCAGCGCCTAAAAATACTCACACAGTGAGTAACAGGCCAGCCCACCCCTGGACCCTGCAGCCACCTTTGGATCTCAACTGTCAGGCTTCTGAGCACCAGGAAAATCAATGGCAGGGAGGCTTCCAGGCCCACTGGAGAAAACAATTCCCATCGTGCAGAGACAGCAACATCCGTCACTCTACCATGCTGGCCCATCAGTGGGGATCACAAAGAAGGACTTTCTGACTCTGGGCTGCCGCATAGGCAAGCCAGGAAAATACCTCAAGCTGGGCGTGGTGGTGCACACCTGTAATCTCAGCACTCAGAGGCTGAGGCAGGAGGATGGCAAGTTCAAACCTAGCCCAGGCAAATTAGCAAGCTCCATCTCAAAGGGCCAGGGATGCAGCTCCATGCAGAGGCCCTGGGTCCAATTCCTAGGAAAGAAAGAAAGAAAGAAAGAAAGAAAGAAAGAAAGAAAAGAAAGAAAGAAAGAAAGAAAGAAAGAAAGAAAGAAAGAAAGAAAGAAAGAAAGAAAGAAAGAAAGAAAGAAAGAAGAAAGAAAGAAAGAAAGAAAGAAAGAAAGAAAGAAAGAAAGAAAGAAAGAAAAGAAAGAAAGAAAGAAAGAAAGAAAGAAAGAAAGAAAGAAAGAAAGAAAGAAAGGAAGGAAGGAAGGAAGGAAGGAAGGAAGGAAGGAAGGAAGGAAGGAAGGAAAATAGGAAGAAAGAAAGAAGGCAGAGGCCAAAGCTCCTCCTATCCTTTCAATCCAAGACCTGCTTTGGCAGCTGATGTCATAGAGGAGGATACAAAGAATTGCTACGTTTCTTTGCTTCCTTATTCCATATGCATGTATAGTAATACCTTGCAACGTTATTTTACGCATATACACATAAATTATGACTTTCATGATGCTGTTCTGTATTCTGAGCCTCTAGGTTGGGGACAGTATACCTCTCTATTGCTTTACCGATAAAGAAATCAAGGTAAAATAATCAACATGGCTTACCAGGGTCACAAATTTACTTGGTGGCCAAATTGAAACTGTAACCCTGGTTCTGTGGACTCCCAATGGAAACGCACAGCCCCACCACATCGCCTCAACCAGTGGGAGCCACACAACCCCTCACTGTCTATAATGTGGCTCCACAGCGGGAGAGATTGAGAGATCCTTTGACAATAGCTGCAGGGACTAGAGACCCCTGGGGCTGGGGAAACAGGCTTATGAGAGCCAGATAAATACAGAAAGGAAAGCGGGAAGGCAGCATTGGAGACCAGAGACAGATTTCTCCTGAGTGATAAATAAAAAATTGTGTTACCCTCCCAGAGGTGTGGGCCACACACCTGCAGGAAGAACAGCCAGGTCATGGCTCATCAATATCTACCAGGCCTTGAGTATAAAGTTGGGGAAGATGAGGATCAATGCGGTGTATTTTCTGGCCTTAAGAAGGTCATTCTAATAAGAAAGATAGATCTTTGACAAAACCCACTAGTTGTTCTCATTACATTAATCATCCTCCACTTTCTTAGAAATACGACTTTCAATGTTAGCTAAGTGTAAAGGCTTTATTTTCCATCTTCACCTGGAGCTCCAACCAAAGGCATAGCAACATGTGCAACTTATTTAGTATGTGTTTTAAGGAAAGAGATGTGTTCTTTCAACCCTCCTTTCTCCAAGATGGCTGGAATATGGATGCGAAGACTGGACCTGTGTAGCCACTTTAGACCTTGAGGTTACCTTTGGAATAGAATCCATAACACAGTAGAGCACGGAACATGAAAAATCTGTACCCTGACATCACCAAGCACCTACGAGCACAGGACTGACAACCTCCAGATTTCCTGAAGATTAAAAGAAGATTTCTGTCTCACTTAAGATGCATTCTGTTAGCACTTCCTGTTACACTTGATTCAACAGAATCCTATTAGTAAAGCCCCTGACAGACAAGTCAGGCTGTTGGAAGAGCTAACAGTTTGCAGGCTAGTACCACAGGAACAAAATGAGGATCTATTCATTCTGCCCAGGCAGGTTAGAAAAACCTTCACCAGCGTATGTGAATGAAGCAGCAGTGCTTCCTCTGGTGGCCAAGGGGTGGGCATCCCAGGTGCAGGGACACAGAGGCAGGGGAACACGTGGCTTAGCCAGGGACGCAGGGCTGGAGCTGCTGAGCAATGAGCAGCAGCACCGTCCCTGCGGAGGGAGCCTCCCAACCCAGCATTCCCCCAGGGGTTTCTGGTGCAGCCTGGTCCCAGCAGCATCCTCGTCCGATATCTCCGCAATGACCCTCAGTGCCGTCCTGCCTGGCAGCTGGTCTGCCAGCTGCGCTCACTGCATCCTCCTGAGCCTGCAGGGAGCAGTGCGGCTCCAGGGAGAGACTGGAGAGCTGGTGAACACCTGCTGGGCTCCAAGCGAGGCTGGGGAGGAGCACTTCCAGGCTTCTGGGTGACTCGGGCCTTGCAGAGAGAAGGGCGGACTTCGGGGGTACTCAAGGCCACTGTCCTCATACCCCGTTACCTACCGCTGCATAATGAGCCACTCCACAACCCCACGGGTTCAAATGACAGTGGTGTGTTTTTCCTTATGCCGCTGTGGCTGCCTGGGCTCGGCTGGGCTCAGTGGGGCATTCTGCTCCCTGTGCTGTCCTTTGAAGGTCCTGGCAGCAGTGACAGGAAAGGTGGGCTGTGGCTGCATGAGCCGAGATGTCCTCACTCACACATCTGCAGCTCAGCACCGCTGCCAGACCAGTCTCTCTCCACAGCATTTCCCTAGACGAGCGGCCAGCTTCTCTGCAAGGTGACCTAAGGCCCCAAGACCGGGGAAAGGGGAGCCGTAAGATCTCTGCCACCTTACTCTGTTGCCCAAAGCAAGGCCCAGGACCAGCATGGATTGAAAGGGAAGGGACTGGACTCCACCTCTTGATGGGAGAAATAGCAGCCACACCACGGGAGAAGGTGACAAGGGGAGGATTTTTGTGCCCATTCTTGGGAACACTCTTTCTCGGCCAGCCCTCTGACCACAATGGTTCACATCCCTCATGCATGCAGAAGACACATACCTCTGCCCCCCAAAGACTAGTCCTGGTAGAATATCTGCTTGGAGCTCAGAATCTCATCTAAATCAGATCCAGCTGTGGCTGGGGATTCCTGAGTGTGTTTCCTCCAGCTGCCCAGGAACATGGGAACTAAAATAAAGCTTTTCTGCCCCTGCACGGCCAGGATGCAATGGTGAGCAGGAATGGGGACCTCAAACACCAGACTCCTTTCCTTCCTCCGGCCTCGACTGACAGCCTCCCCTAGTTGAGTTTCCAACTTCTATCAGTCACTTGCTTTGATTTTGTTATGGCAGCCCACTTTCAGGCCCCACGTCTGGAGACCAAAGCAAGGACAATTCATTTCATGTAGAAGTGGAACATTTGTGGACACCGGGGGCTGTGACACTGTGGGAGACAGAGCCTAATGAATTTCTGCATCCAGCTAAAGAGATGCAGACACACTAAAAGCGCCCCTGAACTTACTTTATGTGCATAAAGCACCTGAGGAGACATGAATTACTGGGAAATGTTTCCATTTTTAGAGAAGAATTTAGAGAATATATAAAAGGTCCACGATAGTCTTTCCAGCCAGCATAAGATTCTTAAAGTAAGGAATGGCCTCAGAGAAAAGAACAAATCAAAAACACGGGCATAACACCCTTTGGTAGGAACTCAAGAAGATTTAAGACAATGTATCATAGTCCCTTTCCACATGATGAAAGGTTTTCTAAGACTCCCACAGTACCATGAGTCAAGGCCAAGATGAGCAAGGCTTGCCTCAAAAGATGTCTTGGGTGAGGCATTTACCTGATGGAGAGGACAATAAACGTCCACCTAGAAAACTCATGTTCTTAAAGAAGGCGTAGCAGTTCTTACTAAATGGGACAATGACAGTTCAGAATCAAAGTTGCCCCCACCTCAACTTCCAATAGACAGAAGGCAGATAGGAGAAACTTCTCAGATGAAAGTGTTGACTACTTCTTATAGACAGGAAAAGACACCTCAGAGTTCAGAGGAAGATCAAAGAATGCCAAGGATCTAGGAGCTACAGAGACTGATGGATGAGGAAACCACTGAGGACAGCCGGGCTCTAACTAATAACAATCCACGCTCTGGGCTGACACCCCTACAAGTGCTTGGCTAGATTTCAGAATTTGTAGGAACCAGAATTGCCTTCAGACCCCAATTCTTTCCTCTTGGGGTATCTTGTCCATTTGATCATCCATTTTCTTTCTGTCCATTATATGTTGGTATATTGTGTACTGGGGTTGTGGGTTGCAGATAATTTGTCTAAAGAGATGGGTATCTTAGTTAACAACAGCCCCATGGGAACAGCAACCTCCAAGGAGCTTACCTACCTCCAGAGCTGATTCAGAACACAAAGTCAGACACTGACCCTGATCCTATAGCTGGGGGAGGCATTGGGGGACGTGTAAAAGGAATGTGGTCGAGACAACATTTTGGAACACCTCTACCCAGGCCTTAGACAGTCCTGTAGCTTGTATGTTATACTCTCAGAAGCCTGAGTCATCATGTAAAGTAGTCCAAGCTATCAGGATGGAGAGAGATTCTGTAGAAGAGAATCAGTATGTCCCAGCAACAACCAGCCCCAGTACAATGGATGAGGGACACTTGGCTGTCAGAGCTGAGTCACGCTGGAAGTCAAACACAGTCACACTTCTGCTGGCCATGCCTGGACTCAACTACAGAAACAAGAGACATAATGAAGAGCTGTGTTTCAATCTAAGTCACTGAGTTTGAGAGGCAGTTTGTTACACTGGATTATATTATTGAGCTACCCTTTCTTCTCATTTCATATTGTACCTCTCTACTGGAGGAGATAGAAAAATAGTAGATGTAGCCAATTGAAAGGGATTTGGCTGTACCAAGAGGAAAGATTTGGAGGTCTACCCTTTCTTGAGAGATTGGGAAACTTCATATAGTCCTGGAAAAGCCAGAAATGGTTCAGCTGTGTCATTTTACAAACAAAGGCACAGACACAGAAAATGGTTTGTCAAAAAGACCTGTAGGATGCATAGTTCTAACATTTCTAACATCCTTGCGGGTCCAAGTTTATGACAAGTTCAAGCCTGGAACCTAAGATTCTAGAGTTCTTATTGGTAACCACAAGACTTTGTAACCAAATAACACCCTTGTGGGAAAAGTGGGGTGTTGAAAATTTTTCATTTTTCCTGCATCGTTTAACCCAATACCCAACACAATACCCAACAAACTGGTTTAAACAGATCGGGATTTATCTTTTATAAGATGTCAGGGTGACAGTCCAGGACCAGTACCAGGCAACCAGTACCATCTTCTAGCCTTTTGCTCTGTCGTCTTTCACATAGAGTATTCATTCTCATTCTCATGGTAGTAAAAGAGCTGCTGTACCTTTGAGCATTATTTCTAGGTTACAAGTAGGCAGAAGGAAGGCAGGTTAAATATAAGACAAAATCTTTCTCCTTGTGAGGCTTGCATTTTGTTGTGTTTTTATTTGGTTTAGGTTGGGTTGTTTGTTTTGTTTTGTTTTGTTTGCTTGTTTTATCAAGGAATGGAATCTAACAATATCCAATTGTCCAGAAGGTTGTCACATGACTACCATGATGAAAAGTGAGGCTAGAAATGGAGGTTGTTTTGCTTTCAAGAGTCTATAGGACAGAAAGACAAGGTAGAAAGAAGGGAATTGGGTCTTGAATGATCCAACCAGTATTTCATATCATATGTCTTTCAGAAGACAAACAACATGGAGAGAATGATGGCTCTATCTCCCTAGTCCTCTGTACCATCAGTTCTGACTCCGGAACCACTATTTTTGGCCAAGCTGTTTGGATGAGTTGCTCAGCTGCCTCCAAAACCAACTGCGTGTGTGTGGGAGAGGGGCATCCATCTAAAGTCCAGAGCTCTCCAGGGAAATTGTGTACAGTACTAACACCCTCATGGATTGATAGAAGCCCATGCATTATGCATATGCCAATAAATCATCATTATGTTGGGAATAAGCAAAGAGACCACTAAATTTAGAATAAATTTCAAATTAACCTAAATTATACATGCCTGGTAAATGGAACCCTTTTGTGAAACAAGAAATGCTATGTATCTGGAATATTCAGCCCCGGGTCTCTGGGGCAGAATATGGTTTAAGAGGAGCACTCAGTTGTCAAAGCTTTGTTTCTCAGATCATTCCCCAACAATCCCCATTCAGCATCTAGAGGCCTGATTGCATCCATCCCTCATCAGGACCATTTAGGAGGAGCTTGGAAACTTCTGTTCCTTGGCATATGGATAGCATGTGTGAATATAGAGATGAAGTGTTACCAAAGGGACAGATAGAAGCTCAAGAAAGAGCTACTATAAAAACAAAAAGGAGGAAGACAGCCAGCTAGGGAGCCAGCAATCATCATTGTATAGTTAATGAGGCCAGCAATGGAAAAGTACTTAGTTCCTCTTCGAAGCTAGAAATTAGCCACATTCCAGCCCAGGACGGCTAGAACCCGGAGGCCAGTTCTGAGACAGAGGCTTGAGGACCAGAGCAAGAAAGGACAAATATTTTCTGACCATCATCTACTGGAATTGACAAGTCACAGGCAACGGGAAAGATGGCTGTGGACATACCACCATTTCCAAATTGTGAACTTGGGTGGTCTTGATGTAACAGGGTCCCAGCCTCCGTGTGCCCCACAGCACCTCAGCTCCAGGAAGCTGCCATGATCTGTGATTCACTACACAGAACTGCTGCCTCTAGGTGACCCAGGCGATGGACCTGCAAGCTGCCTGAAACACCAGGACTCACCCTGAGCCAGCAGCTCGGCCGAGGTCACCAGAGGATAGTTCATGAAGATAATTAGCAGGGAGCTGGTGGGAGGGATGGTGCCTGGGTCAGGAGCCTCCTCGGCCTCTGCTCTCAGCTGTCCTGCTAATTGGCCATACAACCTTGGAAAGGCCAGGCCTCCAACTCCCTGGACATCAGTTTCATCATTTTGAAAGTGAGATGGCTGAACTAGAATTGGAGGGTTTGAAACTTTCTTTAAAGGGAGGACTAAACGGAGGGGGGGTGGGTAAGAGGCAAGGCAAAGCAAGATAATGGAAGCTGGTCTGTCTGAAGCAGCAGAAGGATCCTAGACCCAGGATGTCCATCCTCCCAGGAACAGGATTTGGGAAATGCCTGAATGATGTTCCTGCCAGCTCTGAGCTACCTGGAGACACTCCACCCTTGCTCCAGTGCAAGCTGCATGGGCAAGGTGTCCAGTGACTGGGACAGACTAATGGTATCTATAAGGTCTGAAACTCAACAACAGGCACTGAGCAGAGCGAGTCCAGAGATTGAGAAGGACACTAATTAGTTCCAGATAGATTTGTACAAGTATTGGACCGGGGTAGCATCCTACTGCACCCAGCTGAGTTGAGAAATCTGGATGAGAGATCCCTCATTCCAAAAGCCAAGTTCTGGCTTGCTTTTGCAACAGGTTCTTCTCCTTTACAAACCCCAAAGTCGTGCTACACAACAGACTCTTCCATGAGGAAGGAAATGTTCTGAATCTGTGCTGCCACAGCACGTCAGCTGGTATTCACCTCTGGTGGCTACTGAGCTCTTGAAATAGGGCATTTGGCCTGAAAAACTGAACTTTTAATTCCATTTCATTTAAATAGCCACATGGGGCTAGTGGCTACCATATTGGACAACCTGAAAAGACCTACATTTCCTTTCCATTCCTACCTTCTCTCCATCCTTAATCTAAATTGAATTATCATCACTGAGAGCCCCACCCAGAATGCAGCAGTTTGAGTTCTGCAGCCCTTGGCTCCTCAGATCCATAGCATCAGTGTATTAGTTAATTTTCTCATCACTAGGACTAAATACCCAATGTATACAATTTAAAGAAAGAGATGGTTTATTTTGACTCATGGCTTCAGAGGACTCAGTCCATGGTAAGCTGACTCCAAAGCAGGACCATCATGGTGGAGGGGTTTGGTAGAACAAAGCTGCTTAGTTCACCATAGCCAGGAAGCAAAGCAAAAGAACAATGCCAGAAAGGAAGGGACTAGGTACCAGGAATAGAGCCCACAATCACACCTCTGTGACCCACTAAAAAATACCCAGAAGCATGCTTTACTAATCCCTTAGGTGGCTCCCAAGCTAATCAAATTGACAGTTATACATAACCATCACCCCACCCCCCAGCTTGTTAAAAATACAGAATCCCAAGCCTCACTCCAGCCCTACCGGACCAAGTCTTGGTTACTTGTATGGATATTAAAGCCTGAAAAGCTCCATTCTAGCCTAGTAAATTGGGCAGGGCACATAAGGAAACTGAGGCCCAGAAAACATGGCCCAACAGGGGTTGAAATAATTATTCCAGTGCACATTATCTGCTATCAAGTCACTGGACAGTTTACAGCTTCTCTGTACTTATCTGTCCTTTGCTTCTCTCATGGAGGAGCCATTATCAATTTTTTAACAGGAGTCATTTAGTCTCCCAGTCTGCCAGCTTACCCATTACCTCTAAACTGTTAACACTTACAGCCAGCCATTAACAGAGCTATTTAGCATAAACAGGAGGCCTGGCATTCTGGCCTCCAGCACGGAGTTAGTGCAGCTGGACCAGTAGTTCTCAACCTGGGAGGTACTTCAGGGCTTCGCAAACATTCAATTCTTATTATAAACATACATTAACATTTTAGAAGTACAATGCAAAATAGCTCAAGAGTGAAAACATGAAGCATAATAAAATTTAGCACATATAGGACCACCACCACCAAGAAAACTCATTCACAACATCAGGATAAAGTGCCTTTGGGCAGAGCTCAGCATAATTTCTGCCATCTGCAACAAATATCTAAACTTCTGGTACACACGTCACTGGTTAGGAATGTTGTTTTGTGTTGGGGTAGTTCGATTTTTAACTTAGATCTCTGAGTAACTCTTCATATGAGGCGAAGAAAATGTACTATTTCTACACTCATGTGCCATGACCTGTTCAATCCCAGGCAAGCCTCAGGGTCCATGCTGGAAGCATCTTCTTGATGGTGCCGTCTTTATGCAACAACTAGTGAAGCCCGCTCACAGCATCAGGGTAACATCAGATGGTGATAACTTAAGTGCTTGTGATAATTTATGGGTGATCCTTAATGGATATCTTGGGCCTTTTTATTGAGGTAGAAATTTGCATACAATGAAATGCACAGATCTTCACTGTATAATTGATGAGTTTTGACAGTACATACACACCTGTGAAAACACTCAAATTAAGTGCAGAACATTTCTGTCACTCCAGAAAGTTCCCTCGTGTCCTCTTCCAGTCAATCTCCATTCCCTCGTGCCTGATTTCTAACATGATAGACAAGCTGTTCTCTGTTCTTGATCTTCATACACATGGAATCACACAATATGTACTCTTTCATGTCTGTCTTTTTTCACCCAACATGATATTTTTTAGATCCATCCGTGTTGTTGCAAGATCCACATTCATTCCTTTTCATAGGTGAGTGGTATCCTGTGGCATGAATGTGTCGCATTTTGTTTATTCATTCATGAATAGATGGATATATGGTTGTCTCCAACTTGGGACTAGAATGAATGAAGTCACTATGCATATTCTTAAACAAATCTTTGGCAGACATGTTTCACTTCCTTTGGACTAATACATAGGAATGGGATTGCCAGATCACAGGAAAAATGAACATTTCACTTTCTAAAAAGTTCCCAGGGCTGGGGATTTAGCTCAGTGATTAGAGTACTTGCCTTGCAAGCACAAGGGCCTGAGCTCGATCCCCGGCACCACAAAAAAAAAAAAAAAAAAAAAAAAAAAAAAAAAAAATTCCCAGAGGTTAGTATGGGCAAGTCCACCTGAGTGCTGCCCAATGTGTAGTGTGGTTAGTCTTGTTTATTTTTTCCTTCGTCCTAGTTTCAAAGAGACATAGCACGTGGAATTTGGAGGCTGTTTATCAAGCACCTTCTCCTATGTTTATTGACTATTTACGTATCTTCTTTTATCATCCCCTCAAGTCCGCCACCCATCTATCAAAGGTTTTCTCTTCACTCCTGGTGTATTGAAGTTCTTTTGTATATCTTATAGACACAAGTCTTTTGTCAGATATGTGTGCTATGAATCTTTTTTCCTACTCTGTGGCTTGTTTTTTAAATTTCTTAATGGGATTTTAGGGTTCTATATTTGTGAAAATGCAAACAGTATTACATGTTGTTAGTATTTAACTCTGATATAGCAATACCCTACTCTCTGTCTTTTAAGTCTGTGGAAATTTTTTAAATATATACATGAAGTAGGAAGAGGGAAAGATGAATGCACAGAGCACAGACAATGTTTTAGGCAGAGAAACTATTTAATGTACTACAATGGCAGATACAGGTTATTTTACATTCATCAAAGCCCATAGAATGCATATGCCAAGCGCGAGCCCTAATGGACAATGGACTTTGGAGGATCACAGTGCTTTAACACAAGTTCATCACTCGTAACAAAAGTCCTATTCTGAGGCAGGGGCCGAGGGCTATTGTTAGTGGGAAGGCCTTCAAGGAGGTGGGTACAGAAGATACATGGAGAAGGACAGAGCAAAACTCTGTATTTTGAAGTCAATTTTTCTGTGAATCTAAAATTGCTCTAAATAATAGTCTATGTAAAAAAAATTTTTAAATAAAGGAAATGGGTATTCATGGAAATCTAGATTTTTTAACTGTTTTCCTCAACTGACTTAATGATACGTAAATGTTAAACATGTTTCCATTTGTTTCTAATAAAGTAACACCTTAAGCTTTTATATATCATAACTGCTGCTGGATATGGTTTAAGTATGTACCCCTCGAAGACCTATATGTTAAAGGCACTGTGGTCCCCAGGGTGGAAGTTGGGAAATGGAGGGACTTTTTACATTTGAGGCCAAATAGGAGGTCCTTAAGTCATTTGGGAATGCTGCCTTAGGAAGGAATTATGGGGCCCTCAGTCTCTCTCTGGCCTCCTGCTTTTGATGGTCTCTCCTCCCAGATATATTCACCATTGCTACCAGCCAGGAGGTGACACAGGTGAGTGGAGCCCATACTGGAGACTGCACTATGCTGTTTGAACTTTCAGCCTCCAAATCTATAAACTAAATAATCCCATTTCCTTTATAAATTTAGCCTGCCTTGGGTACTTTTTTGTAGTAACAAAAAATGAACTAATAGAACTTCTGATGTTACTTTGCTTATGTAAAAGCTTCTGCTGTTTAAAAAAAAAACTATTTTAGGAAATCAGACAGATAGACAGACAGACAGAGAGATAGAGGCATAGGTAGGTTACTATGTCATGCAGTCTACTCTGGCTTACTATGAGAAGTGTATTTATTCTCTTCATGCTTGTAATACTTCTCTGATCCATATCAACCAAATAAAAACACTTCTATGCTTATGCAACACTCTACTTCACCATGTAATTCAATTACAGAAACAAAGTGACAAGTGCTTGAGGAGGGCCATAGAATCTGTTGTGTGTGGTTCTTGTGGCCTTGAAGTCTCTATTAAGTCATTCAGCACCCGTCATCTCTAACCCCAGGAGTCCTTTCACGTCTCCGTGAGGACAACTGCAGTTGTCCAAGGCGCCGGAAGTTCCCGCTATGACAGGCTCAGCCCTCCTGGCTGAGAAAACCTGTTCGATATATAAACTCAGCACATCCGGGACGCACTGGTTACAATCCAGGATGGAGTAGTGATGTACTTCAGCTAATCTCGTGGGCTCTTCTCACTCAGAAATTCCCCTTTTATCTACCATGAATTCAATTTCCCCAAACAGAGGAGATGCATTTTTATTTGAGAAGTATATTCTAACGTCAAAGGGAAAAGAGAAATTGAATATTGGCCATATTATACTTGCAAATGCCTTAAATTATCCATAAACTACATTACATAATGACTGGAAAGTGCAGCTCTGTATATCATCATATGAGCCCAAATTAAATCTATACAATGATTATGTGATATGTAATAGCTATATTACACATATAATACAAAACAAGATGAGGATGGAAGCAATGAAATTCTTATTCTTTCCCAATGAGGAGATAACTTGGTCCATTGTGACCATTTGGTGGGTGTGATCTAGCAGAGCTGGACAGGCGCATACTCCATCCATATTCAGAACTGCCACTTTTTAGTAAAAACTCTGGATAAACTCTTTTATGGAAATGCCAGAAGCCAAGTGCAGAATCATTGCACTGGGATTGCTTGTGATGGCAAAAAATGCAAACCACACGTATCTGTGAAGAGTACAGGAGACAAGTGAATGATGACCTAGTGCTGTGATGGTACAGAGCACCACGGTGACATGAATGGTGAAAGGACACAAAGCCACCTGGAGCCAAGAGAACAAGTCACAAAAGATTCGTGCAAGATGATTCTGTTCATGAGAAGTTCAGAAACACACAACACCCAACAACATAGTACTTAGGACACATGAATGGGGATAGAGAAAAGGCAAGGAAATGATATCATAAAATTCAGGATAGTAGTTGCCTCTGAGGAAACCAAAGAGAAAGTGATCCCGAGACATATTGAGCTCTAAAGTATAGACAGTGATTTGTTCCTCAACCTGGATGGCTGCCAGGTGGGCATGGTGGTGCACACCTGTAATCTGAGGACCGAGGAGGCTGAGGAAGCAGTATTGCCGTGAGTTTGACACCAGCCTGAACTACATAGTGAGTTCAAGGCCAGCATGAACCACATAGTGAGACTCTGTCTCAAAAAAAAGATTAACCTGAATTGTCACTTTCTTCCCCTCCTCCTCCTCCTCCACTTTTCTGCTTTAAATTGCGTGTGTGTGTGTGTGTTTTCTCTCTGCATTCTGACATATTTTATAGTATATATAGCAAAAAATACTGCTATACAGTTTGGGCTGCTATATCAAAAACACTGTAGATTGTGTGGCTTAAACAACAGAAACTTATTCCTTATAGTTTTGCAGACTAGATCCAACCAAGATCATGGGGCTGATGCAGCTCCTGGTGAGGGCCCTCTTCCCAGTTTATGCCTTCTTGGTGTGCCCTCGCTGGGCAGGCAGAGAGCTCTGGTCCCTTCCTGTCCTTATTTGGGCACCAGATCCATGATGCAAACTCTGCCTTTATGACCTCATGTAGCCCTAATGGACTTCCAAAAGCCACACTTCAAATCCCATCACATCAGAATTAGAGATTCAGTGGATGGATTTGGGGGATAAAGACAGCAATATCCAGTCCATGGCATACAGTGTGTGACAAGGCATTTCCTGTAAACTATGACTTCCCAGAACTTTACAGACAAGAGTTACACAACCCAGGAAAGACTCGCACTGTGATGCAAGAGGAAGGAAACTGAGAACAGCCACAAAATCGGGAGCTCACGTCTCCCACCTCAGGCTCACTGCAACATATGCTCCTTGCATGGACTGACTGCTGGAGTTTGTGGTGTTATGGAAATTATTTTCCCCTGAGAGCTTTCAGCAAAATTTCTGTAAGTTCAGTACGCATATGAGAAAACCTCAAAGCGGTAGGCATCCTGGTCCTCACAGCTGCTCAGATAGTCTTCTGCTTGCTCACTGCCCAAGGCCCACTGGGGCTGACAGCTCGGCAAAGACTCCAGACCTCTCAGAGACCTTTCATCTCCACTGCCAGATCCCACCAGCTTACACTGATCTGTAGGCATGGTAAACTCAGATCTTCATTTTTACCCTTTCTTCTGTGCCTACATATTCTCTTAGCAATAAAACACCCAGAGCTAGCTAGAAAACTGGCCCCATGTCTAGATGCCATCGCTTGCCCTCAATTCTATGGAGATGACCTCCTCCCATCCCGGCCTGCTTTTCCTCCCCAGTTCTGTCCCCTGCATCCTTTTTTCCACTTCTTCTGGAGCTTCCAAGAACCTCCCAACCCCAGGTGGAGTTTGCTTCTCTTTGCCTTGTGCCCTGCCATCTCTTGAATCTTTACTAATTCTGTATAAAGATCCTGCCATGCCTTAATGTCAAACCCCCACCACCCTATGGACAGGTGTTACTACCCACATCCAAAGAGGGTGCTGACATGCACAGGGCTTGAATAGCTTACCCTCGATCAGTTGTACTGGAAGCCCTGCTGTGCCTCCGTGTGCACCTGCCATCTGCCAGTGGCCAGCCTTCTCCCCTCTGCCACTAGCCCCCACCAACAAAATCCACCCGGTTTGCAGTGAGAAGCACCAGGTGAGTGGAGAGCAAAACCACTCCTACCTCTGTTCCATCCCAGGCTGACACGTGCTGGCCCCAGCACCAAGTGGCCTGCATCTTGTCTTGGCTCTGTCAACACTTGACAGTGTCTTTCCAATGCAGACACAGTGTCTCCAAGAGCCAGTGTTTCATTTCTTGAAAGGAAAGAGCACAGCCTTTTGCCTTGGTCTGATCTATTCAATCACCTCAATTTCTCCCACAGCTCTGGTCCTTTTCCTCCTGATACAGTGTCCAAAATAAATCCAATTTCTCCGCTGATTTGAAGCTCACATCAAACTCCTTACTTGCAGGCATGTGAATTACCACAAATACATCCCTTGGGTCTGTCCCAATTGAGCTGCCTGACTCACAGCCCTGACAACTCCGTCTCTCAGAAAGAAAAGATATAAGAAGGAAACTGCTATTCTGGACTTAATTCTGACCAACAAGGAAGAACAAATTGATGAAGTAGAAGTACAGCAACCTTGGGAGAAAGGGGCTGTGTCATGTTGGAAGTTGTTATTGTGAATGAAAGAGATGCTAGCTCTGGTCAGACATGTCGCTTTTGAAAAGCAGGTTTCAAATGCTCACATCAGTCTAGCACTACGGATAGACTCTAAAAGAACAGTGATTGTTATCTCTGAACCCCAAATAAGGACGTTTCATAAAGCAACAGATTTTATATTGCAGCTGGTACAATATAAAACAGAAACTCTGAAGAAAAGAGGTCTGGATGTCAAAACACGGTTTCTAGCACATATTTTAATAGTATATGGGAATAGTCTCCTATCAGACATGGCTATCTCAAACTTTACAGCACTGGAATACCAAAAGAAGTATGAGGAGGCCCTAAGACAAGAAATTCCTAGGATGCAATTATAGTTGATGCCAAGTAAAGACATGGAGACATTTCTGTATAGGAGATTCTTTGATGAATGTTGATTTCAAACAATGTGGGAGCTGGAGAAGAAATAAGAGGAAGGACGACTTGTTGAAAAAGAGAGGAAGCACCAATTCAATTTAACAGAAAGAGAAGGAAACGCTGTAGCACAGAAGCTCGCTGGGTGTGGGCCGCAGGCAGGGAGGAGAGGCGTGAGCACTGCTTTTCTATGACTCCCTCGGTCCAGCCTCCCTGTGTATTGGCTCCACTCTCAGGCTAGGAAAAATTGAATGACATCGTGTCTTCATCTTAGAAGCTGCTGTAATACATTGCCACAGACTGGGTGGCTTACACATTTATTTCACACAGTCTGATATCAAGGTGCCAGCAGATCCAGGTTACTGGTTGGCTTCCTGGTTTGCTGATGACCAGATTCTTGGTCCTCACAAGGAAGCAGAGAGCAGAGAGAGAAGAAGTAACCTGTCATCTCTTCTGATAAGGGCACCAACCCTGTCGTGAGGGTTCCAGTCTCTTGATTATTACCTCTTTAAGGCCCCGCCTCCAAATGCAACTCCCCTGGAAGTTAGGTTTCCACATCTGAATGAGAGAGGGACAAAGGCACAGCCCGTAACATCTGGTCATTCCCAAACCAATCACTGGTGAGAAATGTCTCATAAAATCACAGTAGAATAATCACCTGCCTATAAAAGCATGGAGAAATCAGCCAAAATAATCAGTGCAGATGGGCACATCACCAGGGAGAAATGCCAGAGGACTACATGCCAAAAAGAGCAGTCTCCAGAGGTCACAGCTAATAATGAGCCAGGGTGACTTTGGAAAGGACAACAAAAATGTTCTCCCCGATGCATTTATATTAATAAAGTGAGAAACACCCTATTTTTGCTTGGAACGAACAGCTCTATGTCAACCAAAGCAGAAGACAGACATTGCCTCTCAGTCACTGCTGCGCCCCTGACGTCAGTCCAAAGACACTGTTCAGAAGTTAATGAGGCCTGCCCCACACACTGTCAGTGACTTCTAGGTTTTAGACTAAACCCCAGTCAGGGAACTCTGGTTTCTGAAAGAGCTTGCTATTGGGATTGGAAGGCCTCTAATTGTGTATTTTAAGACTCAAAGAATAGAGGAACAAATGACCTAATTTTTGAAAAGATTTTAGGAAAGGATGTGTACTAGAAATCATAGACATGGACTACAAACTTCGCTCCTTTAGTTAATTCTTTCTTTCACATTCAAGCTCTCCCTTCCCTTGGATGCTTCCAAGTAGCTCACAAAATGCCCCGAGATTTCCTGTTCTTTAAAAACGTTCACCGAGTCCTTCCTCCCACCCCAGCTAACATTCCATTCCTATGTTCCTCTGTGGAGTCATACTGCTCACAAGAACTTTCTACAAATTGTTGGGACTCTGACCATGATACTCCAGAATATGGCACTGGTCAACTGAGAAAACTGAAGAAGCAAGAGAGTCACTCTGACCTTCTTCTGCCTTTCTCCTCTAAAGCATGGTGATAAAGGGATCCCCTGGCCCACCTGGCCTATACGTGATTCTCAGACTCTCGTTATCAATGGCTCTGCCCTCTACCCAGAACTCCAAAAGCATCTGAACACACAGGCCTTGGGAGGCCCCACACACTCTATAATACCATTAAGACATATCTTCTTGTCGTCTACATGTTTCTCCACAACTATGGTCACACTGCTCTCATCAGACTTAGCATAAAAATAGTTTTCCCTGGACGTGTGGGCTTTCATTTCCAAAGATTTCTATACTGTGAAAAACTTTGGTCAAGTACATTTATTGTGCTTTTCACTGTCTTTTGCTAGAAGGGTGTCAGCCATGAGCCCTACAATGGGAAGGAAAGAAAAGGGTTTTCTCCCTACAACATACCACTCCCATTTTCTTCTGTTCACTTCTCACCCACCTGCTTTGAGCTAGTTCTGCCTCCCAACACTGCAACTGTTGCTGCACCAACATCTTTGGTTCTCACATGTCCTGGTCACTCCCCTGTCCCAATTTCTCTGAGCCTAATGTGTTTACATGTGGTTACCAGCACTTACTTCCCAAGCATTTTCCTTTCTTGATATTGACAGATTTCCACTCTTTAGGTTTTCTTCTTTTTTTTTTTTTTTTGGTACCGGGAATTGAACTCAGGGCCTCATGCTTGCGAGGCAAACACTCTAAGCACTGAGCTAAATCCCCAGCCCGGGTTTTCTTCTTTCTTCAAGGGACTGAATTTCTTTCTTCTTTCTCTTCTGTCACCCCCTTCTCTTCTTCGCAACCTTCTATGCCGAGACTCTCAGAGTCTCAGTACTGGTCTCTACTTTCAACTCTCCACACGCTCGTCTATCCATGGTTTTAAATACCATGCAAATAATGAATATTCCAAAATGTATGTCTCAGACCAAAACCCCTTTTGTGGGTCCAGATTGATACACCCGACATCCCAGTTAACATCTCCATTTGAATGTCACAGATATCTCAAACTCCACATCCCCAAAGGGAAGCCATTCTTTTCTCTCCTGAAACAACCTCTTCTTCCCCTATACCTTCCCATAATGCCTAGGTGGGAATCTCCCTTGAATGATGGCTCAGAGCAGATATCTGGGCACTGTACATTAATTCTCCCTCCACTTAATGCCCCACATCCAATCTATTAATAAGTCTTACCATTTCCACTTCCTAAATGTAGAATTCTCTCCATTCCCAATATAAACTCTTGGTCACACACTTTCTTTCATCTGGGCTAATTCAGCAGTCTTCCAACTGGTCCCAACTTTAATTCCTGTGCTACATAGCCAGCAGGGTGAGGTGTTTAAGAACCTCAATCCTGCGATGCCACTTCCTTGCTCAAACACTTGCAATGGTTTCCCTTTACACTTTGAATAAGACCCAAACTCCTTATTGCAGCTTAGCAAGCCCCACCTGATCTGACTCCACCAGCCTGTGGGTCAAGAGAAGGGCTCCAGCAAACTTCAGCATTTGTGGCAGGGTTTGGCAGCCGTGCCACAGGCACTCCAGCCTATCAACCTCCTGGGCTGTTCCGGGAAGAGGGACGCCACCCCTCGCTGCTCTCCCTTGTGATGGGCCACGTGACCGCTGTCCTGCTGGAACTTGGATGCCAGATTCTCAGGGAACTTTGTGCTCCCAGCAGGAGCAGGGCTGACTGTACCTGGAGGCCCTGGGGAGTGGAGGCTGGCGCAGCCTTCCCATGGAGAGGGACAGAGCCATCAGGCCCCAGTAGCTGACTGCGGCAACCCAGTGAGCAGCCTGTCACTCACAGTCCAACCTGCTCATCTGCCTGCACTCTCCCACCTCTGCACGGGCTGCTCCTCCTGGCTCACACTAAGCACCCTTCCGTTCTCCAAGCACAGGAGCCCCCACACCTACCCCAGCAGCAGGGACCTCTGCACACCTGGCTCCCTGCCTGAAGCCATCTCCCAGGGCCTTCCTCTTGGCCTGCTTCTTTATATTCCCTCCTGTGTGAGCCACTTCTGATATTCGCCCACCAGTTGCTCCTTTCACAGATGACCTCTGTTACTCTCTGCTCTCACACCCAAGTGGTTTCCTTTATAATGTGTATCTTGACATCTGTTTTCCATTAATTCCTGCTTCTTCTGCCATGAGATTGTATACTCAGGAGGGGAGGGACTGTGACCTTTGCTTTATGAAATGATGGTATTACAGAGAATTTTTAAAACGTTATTATCTCACAAAATTACCAGTTTAAAAAACCCTGTTTGCATTATGCCTTCACTCTTATTACTTTTATTAAGATTTTCACTAATCCACTAAATTAAAATTTCTAGGGCTAGGTAATAGTACATTTTGGTGTACTTATAGACTTGTTAAATACCCTAGCACACACGAAAAAGTATTAACTTGATGGATGTAAACCTATATGAAAAACACAAGGAGCTTATGACCACGAGACATATCTGATTCATCACTATATCCCCAGTGTAAGGCAAGCGATCCAGCAGATATCAGGAATTCAATAAATACTCGTTGAATTCATCAGATTAATGAGGCATGGTTTGTCATGGCCTGCCACAGGAATCTGCTTCTACTCTGCCCCATTCAACATTTCTATCAACAGAGACCCAATCTTATTCAGTATTTTTATCAGTACATTGAGTAAACACATAGATGCCGTGACAATCAAATTTATAATGGTGAGACTGTGAAGAGAATGGAATGAGGCGACTGTTGTGAGTGCCATGTGTTGAAGAGCATACTTGGCAGGCTTGGTGTGCTGTGTCTCAACTCAAGAAAAATGTGAAAGCTGGAGGGTCTTTATCTTAGTTACCTTCTAGTCACTGAAACATGATACCCGACATCCACAACTCAAAGGAAAGGCTTATTTCGGTTCACAGTTTCAGTCCATGGTTGACCAGCTCCAAGGCAGAAAAGTCACAGTGGAAGGACCTGGAGGAGGAAAGCTGCTCAGGTCATGGTGGCCAGGAAGCAGAGAGCAAAGGGAGAAGCCTGGAAGGAAGATACACCCGTCCAGGTCACACCCCCAGGGACCCGCCTCTCCAACCAGACCTCACCTCCCAACATCTGTGAACTCAATAGTGTGCTAATCCGCCGGTCAGTATAGTGACTTCATGATCCAATCACCTTCCAAAAGCCCACCTTTTGGGGGGACACTCTAGGTCTAAGCCACAGCAGTCTCCCTGGCAGAGTTCAAGAAACTCTCTCTGCCGAGCAAACAGAGTCAAGAGCCCAGCTCACAACCTAAGCGTGACACAGAGCAATTTGAATGCCTGGTCCCAGCGGGTCTGTGCAGTGGTCATGGCGCTCACATGGAAGGACTGGAACCTGGAGTCTTGAGAAGGGAGTATCACAGTATTTACATTTGAAAATCCTCCACCCAGCACTTCCCCAGAGCTTGTGATGTGTGCGGAAGTGGCCCACTCTGTTAGAAAGTATTGAGTCCCAGGTGTTCAAGATCATTCAGGAAACTCCAATGTGGCTGGTGCCTTACAAGATAGAACGTACGCCTCTCGGGGTCTACCTCTACCTCCCCTTCTATCAACTCAACCTGCAGGTAACTGGCAGGACCTCAAAGAGGTCCTTTCTGTTGACAACAAAGGATGAGCCAGAAGTGGCAAGTGCAACAGAGGCCTTGGAAGATAACCTCTTCTAAGATTCAGGGGCCAAATGTATCAGCGAAGATTTCTGGGTTCTGAGATTTGAGAGATGCCTGGCTCCCTCCAAGCTAAAAAACAATTTTTTGCATTTCCTAAGGTCCCTAAGAAAGAAGCGTAGCATTACAATGGACCTCACCAGATTCAAGAAAGAACACTACTGATCCACACACTTGCTGGGTGGCACAGATGGCTGTCGGCTGAAGGGGCCCCAGAGCAGGAAAGGGCTCTGCCACCGCTCATGGCTGCACTGCCAGCAGCTGCTGCCCCTGGGGCCCTATGACCCCACAGAAGCAAGACCTGTAGGAGCAAGACCAAGGAGAAGGCTGAAAAACCCATTTCCAGATGGGGCTAATGGGCCACAAGAACTGTGTCCTTGAGAGGATACTGTGGCTGCTAGAAACACCAGCCGCTAGGGACGCAAGCCAGGAGTCGCCGTGGGAATAGCCTCAGCCACAGGAAACCCTCACACATCACTGGCCCATGGCCAATGAGAGCCCGAGCTAATGAGGATAAACAAACGCTTGACTCTTTTTTCTCCATTTAGGACAATTCCGAGGGCACTGCCCAGCTCCACATGGGATGTGCAAAGACCTGAGGTGTAATCACGTTTCTCTCTTCCCAGTTCTGCCTTGCTGGCGTCCTCAGAGAGGTTGCCCTGAGAATTTTCTTTCTCCATCGGCCTCCTGCCAGCAGCTCCCCAGCCCAGTCTGTTCACAAGCAGCCCCCTCTACACAGCCGCAGTCACCTTTTCCACAACTGTGATTTCATTGTGGCATTTCCCCTTTTTGTTCTTCATGGTTTCTTCGAGACACCCATTCCTGCTTCCAGTTCTTTTCATTCTACTTTTATAGCCTTTAATCTGGCTTTTGTCTCGTAATATTTTTGTTTTATCCATCATTTTCTTCAAGAGTTCCGTTAACTTATATGGCATTTCTTTCGATTTTTTTTCTTCGAACCATCTATTTGTTTCTGAGCTCTTTTTCAGAGACATTATATTGTCTGTAATATCCGTAAGAATTTGGAAAAATGATTCAAACTGGACCATGTGAGATTGTATTATTGTGGTCAAATATTGACAATTTCATATGGTTCTACTTAACACTTACCTGAAGTTTTCTTATAGTTTTGGGTTCATTCTCTTTTTATATATTTTTTTTCATCTCCTTTTGGCTTAGTTTCTTTTCTTTCTCTACCTCCACTCTGCTTTGTCATTCCTATGCAAAGATCCTGTATTTGTTTCCTTTTATAAAAAGTAATAAATGGTATGTGAATGAGATTAATTACCTACCAAAGAATAATGTAAGAGGCTACTGGGGAAAGAGCTGGAACTTCTTTATTCAGCTTTGGGCATAGTGTGAAGCATTTCTTCTCACGAATTTAGTAGCTTTTCCTTTCTGGAAGCATGTTCATCCTCAATTTTAGGTGTTTAGTAGGTCCATGTTCACACAGTTCACACAGTAGATTCCCTCAAAGCAGACCCTGAAGAGGACAAGGACTTGTAACATGGCGACGGAAATTAAGCAGGGCAGAGAAAGAAGCCCTCAGGCTCAAATCTGGACTCATCCTGACCCTTAGAGAGCTAGGAGCCCGGATGGTATCACAGAATGGACCGCATGGGCCTTCCCTCCAACCAGACATTCATGAGCAGAGTGCACCCCGTGCTGAGGTATGCGTGACCTTCTGGTCATTCCCAGATGATGCCACTCCTCTCTGTTGCACGATGCTCCCTGGAGAAGGCGTTCGTGGCACCAAGCACTCCTAATTGCTGTAGAACGGAGTCTGGGATTTTCACCTCACCTCCTCTCCCTCCTCCACCCTGCCATGTTGTAGGCAGTCACCTTCGGACAGGCGGCAGCTCGTCAGGACCCTGAGGATAGAAATGACCTGCCTTCTTCTTGTTTCTCCATCAGGCCACCTCTTGCCTCCCTCTCCACAGAGTCATGTAATCTGCAGGGACCTTCCCACCTCTCCGGGGTCAGGCCCCACCCCAAGGGCCACGACCATGGTCTCTCAGGGTGGATAACTTTGGGGAAATCTGCACCCTAATCACAGTCCAAGGTACCAAGCCTCAGTTTTTGGTGCTTGCTCTGTTTGGCCCAGAGTTCATTTTTAGCAGGTATACTTCATATCTCACAGTTCCGGGTTTGATAGTTTCCTTGTTTCATTATATGGTGTGTTCTTTTCCTAGTCTCCTTTTTTGTGACATTCTCAGAAGAGCTTGGGAAAGGCCAAGGGCAATATTCACAATCTAAAGTAGAAAATCTCTCTCCATAAACTTTTTTATCTTTTTTATTGGGAAATATATCATATACACAAAGAAATGTGTGCAAAATACATGAAAATATTGATATATAAAAATGATAAAACAACAAAATTCTATAACTTATACCTGTTACCCAGATGAAGAAATAGAACATAACTAATATCTTCAAAACCCCTCAGGAGTCTCCCTCCTCACTTACACCCTCTACCCTTCACCTCAGGGGAAACTACTGTTTTGAATTATATGTACCATCACCTGGCTTTGCTTTATAGTTCTTCTAGGTGTATTTGTAATTCGTAACAAAATACTGTTTTGTTTTTCTGACTTCATATAAATGGAGTCGTGCCCTACTTATTCTAGAATTGCTTCCTCTGTTCCAAAGAATAGTTTTGGGAGTCCTACATGTGGAGTATTCTGTTTCAGCTCACTCATTCCCATCACAGTGTAGTACTCCTTTGTGCGACTGACACAAAAGTGCATTTAGCAGCTCTGCTGTTGCACATTTGAGTTGTTTCCAGATTCTGTTATTAAAAACAGTGCTGCTGATAACATTCCAATACCTTTCTCCCAGTATACCTTTGCAGGAATTTCTTTAGGCCATGTGTGTGAATTGAATGGCTGGATCATAAAGTATTTATGTTTTTAAACTTTACTAGGTGCATTAGTCAGGGTTCTCTAGAGGAACAGAACCAGGAGGATATGTATATAATTATAAAAGGGAATTTATTGGATTGGCTTACATGATCAGAGGCTAGATAATCCCACAGGCTGGAGAGCCAGAGAAACCAGTAGCTGCTCAGTCTGAGGTGGAAGTCTCAGCACAAGAGGGACCCAGTGATGCAGCCCAGTCTGAGGCTGAGGACCCGGAAGGTCCCTGAAGGCTGCTGGTGGGGTCCACATTCAAGGCTAAGAGGCTGGCATCTGATACCTGTGGGTGCTAGCAGCACTGAGAAACGCACATGCTCAAGAAAAATTAAGCTTGCATGCATGGCTGGCTTCCTGCTTCAGGCTCCTGTTGTTGCATCCAGGTCCTCAGCCTACTGGCTGGTGCTTCCCGAAGTCAGAGCATTCCTCTTCCCTCAGTTCGTTGACTCACATGCCAACCATCTCTAGCACCCCGGAAGTGGTCTTTACTAATTTTCTCTGCATCTCTCAATTCAGTCAGGTTGACAACCAAGATTAACCAACATGCTAGGTAGGACCAAGCTGTTGCCCCAAGGGGCCATATCAATTTGTACTCCCACCAGCAGTACAGAAAAGTTTCTTCTTCTCATCGTGTTTTCAGATGTTTGAATCATTGTTTCTCTAAGAAAGTAAGAAATCACATATCGTGATACAATTTTAATGCACACTCCATGACTACTATAGAGACTGAGTGTTCTTTTATGTGTGTATTAGCTATTCAAACTCTCTATCATGAAATTTCTAATCGTACCTTTCATTCTACTTTCTTTTGGGACGCTTAGTCTTTATTTACACAGGCGTTCTTTATTATATTCTGGACCCTGATCCAGTATGAATGCATGAGTTTCAAAGCTTATTGTTCTTGTCTGTTGTCTTCTAATAACTAGAAGTTATTAATTTTAGTGTAACTTTGCAATCTTTTATCTTATCATTAGGGCTTTTGTGTACCTGGTTTAAGAAATTACTACCCTACAGTCATAAAGATAGCCTTTCACATTTTCTTCTAAGAATCTTAAACTTTTACCATCCTTACTTAGGACCTTAAGTCATCTGGAATTGTTTCTGCACAGTGTGAAGTAGAGCCTGTATTTCACTTTTTTCCATCTGGATAACTGGTACTACATAGGGAAGACCCTATTTTCCCCGCTGATACGATGTCACCTATCAGTCTCCACACATCCACACATCAGTTTACAAGGTCTTTATTAGGTTCCATTGGTCTATTTGTTGATCCCTGTGCCAAGTTCACATCCCCTATTTCTATAACTTCAACATTTCGTGTTGTTTTCCACTAGGGCAAATGCCTCTCCCTCCCTTGCTCTTACTTTACAGGAATGCATTGACTTTTCTTGACCTGTTGCTTATCTATATAAATTTTATTGTTGGTTGGTCAAATTTCATGAAAATTGTGTTAGAATTTTGATTGGTTCTGCACTGAACATATAGACCAATTTGGGAAGAATTGGTATCTGCATGGTATCAAATTATATTATTCACAAGCATGGTTTGTCTCTCCATTTAAGATCTTTTTTATACCTTTCAATAAAGTTTTGTGATATTTCTCCAAAATGGAAATTACAGAATAACAGCTAAGAACACATTCTGGAAACAGATGTTGAGTTTGAATTCCTACCCTGCAGCTTACTAGCTATACAATCTGGACAATTTACATGATCTTTTGGGGTCTCAATTTTCTTAGCTAGAAATAGAACTAATTATACCGTCTATCTGAAAGGACTGTTACAAGGAACATGGATGTATTGACATATAAATATATAGACAAAACACTGTATGTGTGCATACAGTGCTCAAAACAGTGTATGGCTGAGGATAAGTGTTGTGTAAACTTTTGCTTATATCACTCCTAAATACATTATATTTTGTTTTTCTACCATGAATAGCATTTCTATTTGCATTTATGCATAGATTTTTCCAATATATATAAACATAAAGAATGTTTATATTAATCAAAACCTGAAAACTTGCTAAATTGTCTTATAATATTAATAATTTTGAACATTATTTTGATTTTTTATCATGTAATCTGCTAATAATATTGCTTCTTTCTAGTTCTTATACATTTGATTTCTTTTTCTTGTCTAATTTCTTTGGCTAGGATTTCCAGTACATTCTTGAACAGAAGTTATAGCACCAAGAATCACTTCTTGTCCTTAACTTTATGGGGACAATTTCATATGTTGCCACTCAGTAAAATGTTGGCTATTGATTCAAGTGACTATAACATATCCAGCTAAAAATGTTTCTTCTATTCTGAGTTTGTTAAGGAATTTTACTATGAGCACAATTATGATTTTATCAAATGTTTTAATTTGCTAATGCAGTACATTTGTATATTTTTAAATCTTGAACTAATCTTGTTTTCCTGCAATAATACAAATTTGGTTGTAAATGCATATCTTTGTTTTTATATTTAAAATGCTGATTTTTTTCAGGATGTTTACATCTGTAACCATGAGTTAAACGGACCTATAACTTTCCTTTTTTACACTGGCTTTGTCAAGTTTTTCTTATTGAGAGTATTCAGGCCGCCTTTTTGTCTGCATTCTGAAACATTGTGTGTGAAATAATTCCATTTCAAGGAATTATTTATTCCTTGAAAGTTTTGTAAAGTTAATCTAATTTATAGAACTCTCTTGTGTTTAATATCTTCTTTGAAAAGATGTTTTTCAATAATGCATCAGTTCATTGGTGCCTAGGCATTTTTATTTTCCTAAGAATTTGTCCATTCCACATGGCTCTTTAAGTTATAATTTATCCTTTTTTTTTTTTTTTCGGTGCTGGGGATTGAAGTCATGGCCTTGTGCTTTCAAGGCAAGCACTCTAACCACTGAGCTAAATCCCCAGCCCTCATAGTATTATCTTACTACTTTTTGACTTCTGCTGCTTTGATGCCTAGTTGCACCTCTTTCATTCCTAATGTTGTTCATCTGGTTTTTTCTCACTTTTATCTTTGATCCATTTTGCAGAGATGTTCCAATTTATCAGGATTTTCAAAGAAGCAAATTGTGCTCTGTTACTCCTTTCTGCTTAATCCTGTTTTCCATTTTTTAAATTTCCATTTCTATCTTTACTATTTATTTCTTTACTTCTTTCTTAGGAATTCTGTTTTATTATATTCCACTTTTTAAAGTGGGGTGCATTGCTCATTCCTTTTCAGTCTCTCTTCCTTAAAATAGAAACATTTATGGCCATAATTTTATTTTTAATCACAAACATAGTTCTACCCCACAAGATTTGATTTGTAATATCCTTAGTATGATTTTACTGTATATTTATTACAAATTTTCTTTAATTTCTGTTATAGTTTCTTCATTCTTTTTCATTTTTAATATAATTTCATTTTTGCCTAAAAATGTGGTTTGTAAGATACAGACTCATCAAAATGGATAGAGTCTAGTACTTGATCAAGTTTTATAAGTGTTTTATGCATGCTTGTAATGAACATATATTCTCTAATCACTGGTGAATGTTCTGTATATGTTGCTTAAATTAAGGTTGTTAAATGTGTTATTTAGACCATCTTTGAAATTTTTTTTTTAACTTCTTGGTCTAGGAGTCACTCTGAGTAAGACATTAAAATCTGCAACTTAGATCAAGAATTTGTTGATTTGTTCTTCATAGTTGGGTCAAGCTTTGTTTTGTATATTTCAAGCTATAAGATACTTTCAAATTTACAAGTGTTATATATTTATGTAGATTAAACCTTATCAGTATATAGTGAGCCTTATTGTCTTTGAACATGTTTTTAGCTTTAAAACCTATTATACTGGAATATAATTATACATATAATTATATACTATGCCAACTTTCTTTCACCATTTGCCTGTTTATGATTTTTTTCCTGTCCTTTAATTTCAATCTTTTTGCATACTTGAATTTTGATATGTATCTTGTAAATGAACTGAACTTTGCTTTGCTTTGTTATGCTTCTTAATCCATTTGGCACTCTTTATCCTTTACCTGGAGGATTGGGCCCTTTTACAATGATTGGGATTTTTCTTACAGTTGACTTTGTTCTTACCATTTTATTTTTATTAGTACATGTTTGTGATATGTAATGACTGCATTCGTTGTGGCTAGTTCATACATGTCCAAGATACATCTTAACTCTTTTTAAGTTTCTTTCCTCTGCCTCCCTTTTTTTTTTTTAACTTCTTTCTTTTTCCTGCTTGAATTCTCCCTATATTCCATTTTTTTCTTATATCGGTTTGGGAAATTATTAACTCTATTTTAATGTTTCTAACGGTTGTTAAATATGTTAAATTATGTCTGACAGTTATTAAATTAAGTGAAAAAATAGTTCTCTTAGCATAAAGAGAAAGAGAAGGTGGCGCGTTGAGGTGGGACAATGTCAGCAGAGAGCAAGGCCACCGATAGCTGTGCATTACCTTGCAGCAGAGGAGAGAGGAGACAGGGCTGTCTGCTACATAAATTGTTACCTTTACCCTTCTTTCAAACAAGAGTCTTAGAGTTACTCAAATCCTACCACTCCCATCCTAACATACTTTTGTAATTATCCAGGATTGAGGTCCTATACTGATTTTTTAACTCTATAAATTAGACATAATGAATATGGATTTACACAGTCAATGCTCATTTAGATTTACCCACGTATTCTTCTCTTTTACACTTTCTTATGGAAATCATTTCCTTCTTCCTCAATTAAGAACATTCACAAGTTCTCTTAGTGAAGGAAATGTTGCCATTCTCATCCTTAACAGGAATTTCACTAGACATAGAATCCTATGTGGTCAGTCACTCACCAAAATGTGAGAACCTCACTTCCCTCATTTCAGAGTCTGACTGTTGGTATTGAGAAGTTAGTATCAGGCTAATTTTTGTTCCTTTCATGTTACTTGTCTGTTCTTCTTGGGTGCATTTAAGATCTGTCTTTGGTCAATGTCTTCGCTACAGTGAAACTTCATATGGATTTAGTAAACTTAAGTGGTGATGTTTCTCATCAAATTTGGAAAAATCTCATTCATTATATATCCTAGATTGTCCTCTCCCACTCTTAACTCTTTTTTTTTTTTTTAATTTTTCAGTGATGGAGACTCTGGGCCCTCTCACTATACCAAACATGACTCAAGCTCTCTCTCAAGTCTCTTTTGGATATATCTTTCATTAATTAATCTTCATTTGCCCACTAAGTTTTAACTTTGTTGACAAAGATTTTTCATTTCTAGGAGCTCTTTTTGTCTGCTCTTCAAATCTCCATGATCAATTTAAATAATCTCCTGGGATTTTTAAAACATACTTTTAATTTCCTTCTTTGAGTGTATTGAACATCTTTGCTTTTCTTTCTATTTGCTGATTTTTCTATCTGTAGTCATTGCAGTTCTGATTGTATAACTGATTTTTTTCCGCTGGCTCTTGGTATCAGCATTGTGTGTCCTCCTGTGTGAACAGATTTTTCATTTTGAGCTCATATTCCCAGGATCTTTACTTGGGGGATTTCTCTAGGCCTGTGGATAGAGCTTTACTCTAGACAGTATTTATATTTGTTTCTTCCAAATGTCTAGAGGCAGTACCACCTTGGAACTACTTGAAGCTGCATTTCAAACGCACAACTTTTCAAATCATTCATGTAATAAATATGCAGACACCAATCCTACATGAGAAAGGGTTTATGCATAAGCATTCCCCGGAGAGATGTGTTCTTTACTCTGTTCTACCCAGAACCACTGGGCTTGTTTTCTCACCCTCTCCCTTGTGGAGCAGGTGATTTTTTCAGCTCATACACTGAGAGATCTCAGCTTTATACATGCAGTTTCCCACTTAGTATACATCCCAGCCCTTTTCTTGAATGTTCTATATGTGTGACACAGATGACCAAGTGTTGTGCCAACTCCAGAGTTCACTAATTCATGTTAATTTGGGCTTTCTTGTCCCTTGCAGCTGAGGGATTCACTGACTTTCCCGCTAAGCCACACATTTGAATGATTTATTCTTTAAATCCTGTATATTTAGGTGAGATGTACTGAGGGGAGTCCTTCTGCACATCTTTTCTCCTCTCTGAACCTCTATAGACTTCATTTTTCAGATTTGCTAAGATACCAAGAAGATTGCCACACACAAGCAAGGAAGGTGACACCCTTGCTAGTCCACTATAACAGACGCCAGACCTAAATGTGCAAGAGTTTCCAGTAATCATGAACTTTTTACTATTGTGGACAGACTTCCTTACATCTAGGCATTAAGCTGTAGAAGGGTTTACTAAAATTGGAATTGCCTAGCAGGAGCAATATACAGTCCTTTTCCCCTGAGGAAAATATGGAACGAGTCTTGAGTCTCATCCATTACTTGGGGAGGGCCAGTCATCCCAGGTGGAAATTAGAACAGCACATTTCCAGGTTGGGATGCAGGGTTAGCTGATCAGGGAAAAGCTCGACTTTTCTTACAGAACCCAAGAAAGCATTAGGATAGGCAGCAAGAGGAGATAATAAGGCACTAAATGTAAACCATAGTGTCCTTACTAACTGGCTAAGCCCTAGTTCTGCCACAGGAAGACACACAAATGAAACAAATGAATAAAATTTGCATGTTGCACACTAGGGCTATAGAAATCAGCTAATCTTATTCCTCTAGGTGAAGAGAAGGAAAGCACACAAAGAAAATATTTGTCCAATATTACATGTTGGGTGTTTGAACCCAGGTCTTCAGGTTCCTAATTTTTGTCTCTAATTATATCCTAACATGTTTCCCTCCCAACATGGTGTGTTCACATGGGGCACTAGGTGTTAGATGGTGTTGTCAGTGTTATATGGGGAAGGGATTCAGTAGTCACATAGGATTAGGAGACATTGAGGTGACCTGAGTTACACATTTTGGATGTGTCTTTTAGTATACAATAGAGTCATCTGCGATGTTCAAAGTGGTGAGTGTGATATAGGACTTCCCAACATTATTTGACTAGGAGATCTTTTTTTTGAAATCAACATCTCAAGGAATTAATGTTCAACAGAAAACAATTTGGAAGATGATAGAGTGCCATACTTTGTCTAACTATCCCAAAATGTTTGTTAAATTCATAACAACAAGCATTTATGAAGCACAAGGGATCAGTGCTAAAGCAGTGGAGGACAAGGAGATGAACAAGGTCCTCAACCCCAAGATGCTCAGCTTATCCTAACAATATTCAGACAAGTGCATAAATAATTGGAATCCTGCCAGAACATGATCAAGTACATTTGTAAAATTATGGCTATGTTTTGAAGGTTAAAAGTTTTAAAAATTCATAAGTAGGCAGAATCTTCACATACTAGCAAACACCTAAGGTTAACTTTTCCAAAACCGAGTTTTTTATATTCCCCATCTAGTCCCCCCTCAAAAGAAAAAGCCTACAAAGATGCAGTCTCCTCTTCCTCAATCAATGACCTCTTTCTGTTTGCTTGGGGTAACAACTTTGCAATCATCCTTGACTGTTCTTTTACTCTCACACCTAACAACAAATCCTTCAGCAAATTTTGTTGGCTCTCCTCTCGAAATGCATCCGGAACACAAGTGTAAGTGACTGTTTTCACCTAGATTACTGCACAGTGTCCAAATTAGCCCCCTTCCCCCCACTTTCCCACCTCTAAGTCTTTGCTCAACACTGCGGGAGCTGAGATTGCTTTAAAATCGAAAGTGATCATGTGAACTTCTGGTTCAAAAAAACTCACCCAAACGCAAGTAACAGCCTCCACAGTGACCTGTAAAGTCCTCAATGATTTGGCCCCATTAACTCTTTGGCCTCGTCAAACTCCTTCCCTCTTAACCCCTTTTTCCAGCAGCGTCAGCCTCTTCGCTCTTCTTTAACCTCTGCAGCACGTCCCTGCCTCTGCACCATCCCTCAGCCAGGCTCGGCCTGTGCTCTCTCCCCACCCCACCTTCCCGCTTCCTTCAATATCTCCAAAATGCTTGAATGTCATCTTAGTAAAAGAACACCTATTTCATACTGTAATCCCCACTCCCTGGCATTCGTTTTCTAATTATTCATTTGCTTTTTCCTTCTCTCTCCCCACTATAACACAAGCCCTATGAGAGCAAAGTTCACCTGGTTTGTCTCCTGCTGTTTCTCCTATATATAAAGAAGCGCCTGGCACATAGCTCTCTAATGACTTACTGAACAAAAGCTGAACAGAACTAGTTGAAGGTACTGAGGGAACACTGGAACCAGCTGGGGGGGAGAAGGAGCTGAGTGAATAGAATATGGACATGTCTCCAGAGAAATTTGCATCCCAAGGTAGCTCTGCCAGTGGCACATATATGACCCTGGTCAAGGCACAGCTTCCCTTGATTGCGCCTTAATTGACCATAAATTTTGGGCTGGAATTCCTGAGAGATTCTTCAGGGTCTGGGAAGAGGAGGGAGCATGTGGCACCATCTCTGCTTACACCACAGTAGATTAGCTCTTCTCTCAGAAACATTTAGCATTCTGCACAAGATTTCATTTGAAAACTGTCATACTGGCAACAATGGAAAGCTTGGAAATCGTTGCTCTGGGTTGTCCTTAAAGCACCTGCCCCTCGTCAAACATCAGGAGACCACAGGGACAAGGCAGGCAAGGAGCTAACCGGCCACCCAGGTAGCAGAATGGCACACTTTAGATCAGACCTGAGGCCCAAAAATGAAGCCGACATGCTGCACCAAGAAACCTTGTCTGGTGTCCTAAATCCCACTCTCCCAGGGACCAGATGTGGGGAGCTGCCAAGCCACCAGCCCTCCAGAGTTTAGTGGATATGCAACGAAGCAGACAGCCAGGCTTAGAGAATTCAGCAGGTGTCAAAATCCAGTTTGTTCAACTTCCTGGATAAATTAAGATCCCAGGATTCCAGCCTCACACTAATTAAATCATAAGAGAAAATGATAGAGTGAAGAAAGGAGACGCTAGAGTAGTTGAAAGCTGCCAAAAGTCTGTGCTAACGATAGCTGATTTCACATTAGCATGAACGCCTTCGGTGCACAGCAGAAATGTGCTGAAGCAAAGGCTTTTGTCAGGGCAAACACATCTGTGAATAAGTGAACAATATTCACGGCGGCAGTGGAGGAGTCAGCAATTTATCACCGACTCGTCCTCCACTTTTAGAAGGAACCAGGAACTTTTTGAGTGAGGAGGTTAACAACTTGTACGTGCGTGCTTGGCTGTTGTTGCAGAAGGAAGCATCGAGTCGAGCCATTCTTGTATGTGGCAGTCTGATAGAGTCCGAATTCTACCATGCAGCATCCAGGTCAGGTGCAGTGAGGCTGACCACTGTCCGTGCTTCAGCCTGCACCCGAAGAAGCAGCCTCCACAGAGTCAGCTTGGCACTTCTAGGCAGCCACTCAGCCCAGTGCTGTGATATCAAGGGCTGCAGGCTTCATGGGCCCTGCTCAGTCTCCAAGGCTCTTGCTGGCCAAGAGTGTCCGGCCAGGTGTGTCCCAGATGGTCAGTCCTTGGCCGCCAGCCCCTCTGTACCCCAGACCTCAGAGGGGGCACCCCTTAACAGTGTAGTGAGGCTGGCCAGTCACCCAGGAGAGCTGTAAGGACCGAGCTGTGACAAGAAACGGTTCCAAAGGGAGATCTCAGGATGTCAAAGCTGAGGGCCACAGAGAGGGACCAGAGACAGCAGAGACAGTCTTCACTGGCAAGGGAGCCAGATCTGGAGAAGCACTGCGGCTTGCTCAAGGCGCCTGAGTACCAGAGCCGCAGTACGTCCCTCAGAGTGGCCTCGATGTTCCCCTCAGCCTCCACATGTCTCCACAGGCAGAGATTCACGTACCTTCTCTGCAAGCAGAAAATGCTCGATAAGCAGAAGGTGGCCTGCAAGCCACAGGTGCTTCACCAAACACCCAGACGGGAGGATTTTGGAAACATCGAGAGGTGTGACTGGCTGCACCCGGAGTCCCTGGTGGCACCCTGGCTGGGCAGGTCCCAGGCTCTCAGCAGCTCCTTCCTATGGGAGGGCTCAGACATAGAGTGAGTCCAGTGGGGAGAAGAGAGAGAAGTGGTAACCTTCAGTCACATTTTCCCACACTCTGAAATATACATGTGTGCAAACACATGTGTATGCATGTATATGTGCCTATATATATGTGTGTACGTGTATGTGATTTATGCGTGGAGTGTACATATGTATATGCATGCATGGGTGCATGCAAATGTATGTGTGCGTTGCTGATGTTTGTGTGAGTATGTATGTCTTTGGTCATGTGTCTTTGATGATGTCACTTAGAAGACAGAGACAATGTGGCCCTTGGGTGGAGGACATTGCCTTCCCTACGCAGTGATGCTGAGCAAATGGCCATAGTACCAACCTCAGTGAAGGCCTGGCATTGCCACTCAGGGCGTGGAGCTCCTCCACACAGGGCTTTCTCTGAAGACTCAGCTACGCTCCCAGATCCACGGCCTGGACCACACTCACACCCAGTACTAATGAGGTGCCTCTTCACCTGCAGCTCAAGGGAACAGCAGGAAGACAGGTAGAGGGCCAGCTACAGATGGAGTGGGCAGGAATGTGGTGGGATAAAAATAGATCCACCAGTGGCTGGCTTGGAAAGTGAATCCCAGGTAAGCAGGAGCACAGTTCTGATTTAGATAGGATGGTGCAAGACCCCCAGTGCGTCTCTGTATTACTGTAACCCCAAACCCAGCCCCACTGTCTTTCTGATGCCTGCTCCTTCTATGAAAAATACCACATTAGTGGGATTCCCAACCCAGCAGCTGCACACCCTGGTAATATCAGGTGACAATAAATAATATGTCAACAAAACACTGTGTGGCCTTGGATAAGTCATACTCTTTCCTGGAACATAAAATGAGGAGTTAGGGTCCCTGCCAGTGCTGCAGTGAGGAGTTAGGGTCCTTCCCCCTGCTGTAAACCAAGAAAAGCATATTGAGGGGCCTACTCACTCGGCCCACCCACCTCATCTTAGCACCGAGTGTTTTCTGAATGATTCCCCGAGAGCAACCCCAGCTCAGCAGATGGGACTGTGTCTTCTAGGCCTCCTTTCAGGTCACTTCTTCCTCAGTTCACCAAACTGCAGTCAGCTGCTTCACAAACGTCAGTGACAAACTGATGGAAAGGAGAAAAATAGAATCTCTTGCCCTGCCCGCCTGAGCAGTCAGAGGATCGCTCGGCCTCACACTCCACAATGCTGGTCTTCAGCTGACAGCGTCCCTTGTCCGGGGTCCTTCTCAGACCTTCTTGGGTTCTTCCATTGAGTGATAGATGGTTGCTGCAGCTCCTCTGCTCCTACAGGTTCAATCCAGGAAGAAATAAAGGAGCGCCCTCAAAAGTCCTAGGTTTGCTCTGCGTGGATCAGCAGGGTTAGGGTCCAGCCCTGGGAGAAGAGATGGCTGGGGTGGGACAGGAGGTGTGGGAAGAGGTCTACATCATGGTTCATGGTGCTTCAAGGGGAACGTGCATCCCAGGACAGGTGAGCACCTGCTGGAGGGCAAGATGGGTGCTGGGAGCTCTCTGGGAATGTTATTAATACAGTTTCATGCCAGCACACATAACGTATCTTCCCTCTACTTCCCTCTGCTCTGGCCCACCTCTTGGGTCTTTGCCCCCTGCCCCCAAAAGGGGTCAAAGCTCCCCAGTAGGCATGGAAAATGAGAGCTCTACTGGACTTGGTGACAAAGGCAGGAAGAGGCACATGCAGCATCACCAAAGAACTCACACACACAGTGTGTACACACGCACTGTCAGGCACTAAGCAGTGGATGGCGCATTCTGGGTCCTAGGACACCCACAAGAGCACCCCTACTGCTCCCCCTTAACTGAGACCAGACAGGCGTCTCCTACCCAAGTGGGCTGGGTCCTGGGACCACCAGAGTGAAGGTGTCACTGCCCACCTTCTGCCTTCTAAACCCTCTGTCCACAGCCTCCACCCCTCCCAGCCCTCCCTTCTGCCACCAGGTAGGGCAACTCCAGGCTCCTTCAAGGGCATCTGCTACCAGAGTGAGTCTAAAAGACCAGAAATATCACTTCGACATCAGATGCCGCCTCTTTGCCCAGAAATCTCCATTTGTTTTCCTGCAGAATATTACAATTTGTAAATAACATAAAATAAATATATGTTGTCGTTTTTATACTTAATATCATGACAGCTGAAGAAAGCTTGGAATGGTAGTCTGCACCAGGTAGGCGGCTCACATTTAGAAAGGCACGAAAAAAGCAGAAAACACAGTGGACAAGTTGAGGGTGGGGTTACAGAGGGGTGATTCTCACTCCAACCGTCTGCCCTTCTGTGCCCGGAAGCTCCCTCCCCACTTCATCCCTGTTCCTGGGATAAGGGTATGCACATCCCAGACCTCTCCCCAGCAAAATCCCAGAGCACACAGCATATAAGTCATTCTGTCCCCTTCTCGTGTCCTCGCAGGCCAACACAGGCACACCCATGCCCAGACCTGCACACACCTGCATGCAGGTGCACACAGGCTTGCTGCCATACTCCCTCTGAAACCGTGTCTCTGATATTTTCATTCCTCCTGCCTGACATGCCCCGTCCCCTTGACATCCTGATCCTCTTCCTCCACGGAGACCCAGATCCAGGGCCCCCTTCCAGGCAGCCTCCCAGCTGCACTCTTCCCTTGGGAGCTGGCAGGCGCCTCCTCCAGGCCGCCTGCTCTCCGGTCCTTCCAGCGTCACACTGTGCACAGAGGCCGCAGAGCCTCCTCGGGACTGGCTGGATTTGCATCTTGGCTCTGCCAATTAACAGCTTTGCACACACAGCAGTTTCTCTGCCATTGCTGTGCCTCAGTTTCATCACTAGCATCACCCTGCAGCTGGGCTGTGAGGAGGATTTCATGAGGGACCATCTCTAACACCCTCAGAATGGTGCAGTACCTAGTGGGTAAAAGCTGTTTCCATATGCTCCAGGTTAGGACTCTCCTTTCTGTCTGCTCTAGAGCGCCTTGTATGCAACACATGCTCAATATATGTTTGTTGAATGAAAATCTGCTGTTTACTTAGAAGAACATCTTAGGAAGCCTGGATGTGGGGCTGCCATGGCATGGGCCCCTCTACACTTGACTCCAGGTCACTCAACTCTTTCCATAAGACCCGGCTCTTCTCCTTGATTCCTTCTCTTCTGCCAGGTAGCCCCAGTCCCTTTGGGTGGAGGGATGGTCTTCATGATGCTTTCTCCATATACATAGAAGCTAGGCCATCCCGAGCACACAGAATAACAAACGCACCTTTAAAAATGAGCAGGCTATCAAAAGAAGAATATTCACAACATTCAGCTGGGGAGGCAGGAGGTAAACGATGGCATTGAAGATATCCATGGTGGAGGCCAAAGGGCGGGCAGAGCTGCTGAACAGAACACTCAGGTAGGGCTCATGGGCTGGGCTTGCTGAGCCCGTGAGCAGGTACATGGAGGCAGCCTGGGAGGCGGGCAGGCACACTGCGGGGGAGGGGAGGGTGAGACAGAAGAAGGCGGCGGAAGTGCCAATCCTGGGGCAGAGAGAGTTGCTGCAGATGAAAGAATCCTCATTTTCTCTGCAACTAGATCTTAAGCGAAAATAGAGTCCAGATATCACTGGAGTGTGGAGAAGGAGGGGAATGGAAGGATGACAAACAGAAGCAATAAGCCTAGTTCCTATAAGATTGCTTACGAAGATTAAATTCATTGCGATATTTAAACTACCCGGAGTAGTCAGTGTTATTTATGCTTTCTCTGCCTCCTCATTATTACAGACTCATCATGCCAACATCCATTCACCAAGCCTGTGCTAGGGATAGTGAACGGAGGAAGCCCCCACACAGATGAGAGAAATATGGAGTCAGTTACCAGATACGTCAGGGAAGAGGGAGGATCAGGGCACAGAACCCCTAGCTATGCAGAGGCAGAGACATCGGGGCCATTTGGGGGATCAGCTGCTCCCTAGTGTGTTCAACCAGGGCTGGGCCGAAGGAGGCTCTCGGCTAGCTGGGCCGCAGAATTCTGTGCCGTGCAGACCTGCAGAGTACGGGCAGGGCGATTATCCAGCTGTGCGTGCTGGCTTCTGGCCCAAAGCCATCCTGAGCTGTCCCAGGCCCTGGGAGAGGCTTCCTCTTATCAGGGTCGCTTTGGAAACTCCGCTTTCAAATTGTTTCCCTGGTTCAATCACCTTTCACATTCATAATACAACAGAGATCTACAGGGTCACCGAGCTGAAAGCGTCTGTGGTTTTTCATTTCCTGGCATGATTAGGGGGATAATCACTGTGCTTGGAAAAATAATAAAGCCAGAGTCTGATGTGGGATCAAAGCGAAGAGTCCAGCCACACACAAAGGCTGGGAGATGCAGTGACACACGGGCTCAAGCTTTCCCCGGGGGCAGGAGAAGGAGAGAGGCCCTTTCACACACCCGTGCAGAAGGCTGCAAATCAAACCACAGCTGCCTCTTCAGCATCAACACCAATTGCTCAAACTGGAAAACGTCTTCTGCCCAGGCCCTCCAGTCATCAAACTGGAAAGGCAGAGAGCAGACCACACCGGATGGAGGGGAAATGGCAGGCTCATCTCCCCAGTAGGGAAGAGAAAGCAGAAGTGGGAGGAACTGACTGCCACCTGGCCCTGGTCACTAAGGAGCTGCAGGATGCATATGGCCCATATGGGCTGAGATGTGGCTCAGTTTGGTCACACCCAGCTTCTTGGAAGAGACTTGGAAGTGTAAAGAAGAGAGCTCAAGGATGGAGCCAAAATAAATGGTGTACAAGCTCTGGCCAGACAGATCAAAGGGCCCCAGTGCTGGATCTGCTTCCTAATCCACCTGTCCTGGGCACAGTTCCAGCTCTGCCTCCCCAACACGGAGCAACACAAGAGGTGTGAGGTGGCAAATATGATGGAAGAAGTTCAGGCCGTGAGTGCTCCAGTTGAGCTGGTCAGGTAGGGCTGGGTCCAGAGGGACCAGGAAGGAAGCCCCTCTCTGATGAGTGTAGAAGCACCAAGGAAGTGGGCTATCCCTTCAGCCCCTGAGATCCTGCACTGGATCTTGGAAATGCAGGAGGCAGGAGGAGGCCCAGCATGGAGGGCAGCTCCCCAAAGTAGCCCAGTGAAGGACACAGAGCAGGCTCAGTGGCATGAGCCTGACCAGCATTGGCCCTGCACATCTGGCTCCAGCTGTGCCCCCGATATTGCATCTGAGCATCCAGCACATGCCAGCCACACTTTCCTCCCTGATCTGGGCCTCCATCAAATGAAGGGTTGTACCTAGCCTTGTCTGAATTCCTTGCAGCCAGAATGCTCTTGGAAGGCAGATGTAAGGGGGACTTGCACAGAATTGCTGTGCCTTTTTATTACTAATTTACGTGCTTCTCATGATATCATTTCCCTGAAACCAGGGATTTTGACTTATCCATATCTATATCTCCAACACTTAGGAAAATGTCTGGTATTCACAGTATAAAAGCACTACAGACCAAATGTACAAGCAAGTAGTCCATGTAGATCAGGATTTTAGAAACTATTTACCAAGTCAAAAATCATCCAGACTCACATCATGTGCCTAGTCAACTCTTCAGAACACACAGGCAAGAAAAGAGGATCAAATCCAAAAACCTTGGTTCGGAGCCCCAGCATATTAGCATGTTTTTTTAATATGGCCTGCATGGGGTGAACAGCACCAAAATCTCTCCTCCCACCTTCGGGAGAGAAATCTGGGAGCCAGGAGAAACCCGCGCAGGGTGCCACTCAAACACAGAGGGCTCAGAGTTAATATAAGAACATCTGAAACCAGGCCAGGATCAAAGGATCGTGCACCTTCGGCAAAGCAAGATCGAGGTGATTCTATCTCCAAGAGCAGGGACACAGTCACTGGTTTCTTCCCTCAGTTAGAAAGAGAAAGCTGTAGCCTAGACTCAGTAGTCTATCAGGAAAACTTCTTTTCCAGGAGATGAGTTGCATTTACCTTGGGGACTCTGGAGGAATACCAGCAGCCACTCTGTGGGGGAGGCATGCTGTGGTCTTGAAGCTACAGAGGCTTTCCTCCTGCATCTGCCACCACTCCCTACCACTTCCTTTGTAAACTGAGCAAAGGGAGACCCCGCTTGTTCAGACTGGAGCCTGGGGTAGCAGCACATGAAAGACTTGAGGTGGGGCTGGACACAGAGCTGCTTTGAGGTAGATGGCAAAGGCAGGACACCCAGGAGCAGAAGGCCAAGACCTGGACAGGGCAGAATTAAAGGATGTTCCAGAATGCGATGACTTCATATAGGGGAGGCAGGTGAAAAGAGGAGCTTGCAGGAACAAGGAGTTCCAGTCTCACCCTGCATGAAACAAGAAAGCAAATTTGCTCTGAAATCCCGCAATACTAAACAATAGCTCAGGTTTCCACGGGAGTCTTGGGGCACTTTGCATGGGGCAGCCAGGTGTGGCAGAACTTAGACTGAGGTGGCTGCTCTATGGTCATCACATTGCTGGTCACTAGGCAGAAAGTGTTTCCGCAAGCTGTCCTCCTAGTCAAGAGGACTCAGGCCCACCAGGGGCTTTGCATGAACTTGAGTTTCCTCACTCATAAAATGTAGGTGATAAATAATACACCTCCATGCATAACAAGTGTGAGGTGAAAGTAACAAGGTGCAGTACCAGGAAGTACTTTGCAAACATAAAGCCATTCACAAGTAATTGAGAAGATCACAACACATTGTAATTGCCTGTCTTCTTCTAAATGTAGTTTGACTTAGTACCTTCTGCTACATTTTGTAACAGAAAAGAAGATGGCAAATCTCTTTCTCAGGGTAGGTTGGGGGTAAATGTTCCCATTTTCTCTTGTCCATTCAGGTCCTCTCACTGTGGATTTCATCGTCCCTGGTGCCTGCCAATGCCGGCCCTGTGCTATGACTCAAAAATCATCCTGGGGTCTGGGATCCTGTTCAGCCTCTCTGTTTGGATCACCCTCGATGTCTCTATTAGCTGGCTCTGGCTACTGTACCAACACACTGCAGACAGGGGTGGCTTAAACAGCAGACACTTCCTCACAGTTCTGGAGGCTAGAAGTCTGAGATCAAGGCGTGGGCATGGTTGGTTTTAGCTGCAGCCTCTCTCCTTGGCTCTCAGGGGACCACATTCCTCTCCTTCTGTCTTCATATGGTCTTCTCTATGTGTGCATCTCTGTCCCTAATCTAGTCTAAGGATACCACTCATACCAAATTAGGATCTGACACAGTTGATTCATTTTAGTTTAATCACCCCTTTAAAGACCTAATCTAAAACACACAGTCACATTCTGAGATCCTGGAAATTATTGCAGCATTAATGTCTGCACTTGATGGGACACAGGGAGCCAATCTCTGCTGGTGGGAAGTCCTTCCAGAGCTCAACCCTTTGTGGCAAGCCAGGTGAGGTGGCCTCCCTGATTCTACCTTTTCACTTTGACACAGCACCTCTTGTTGCTCAGTCATTTCCTGACTCTGTCTCTTCCACCTAACTGTGATCATCTGAGGACTGTACCTTGACTTTTTTCTCACTTGACTGATGAGATTATGACTTGATGGCATTACTGGGAAGGGATGGAAAGAGGAAGGGGGGCTTATCTGAAAGGAGTAGATCACCAGAGTGTAACATTGGTAACAAGCCTTTCCTTTCTGTTTTCCTCACCTTCTCTGTTTCCTGGCTACCAGAGTTGAGCAGCTCTCCTCTGCCCAAGAACAGAACCAAGTGACCATGGACTGAATCCTCCACAACCATAAGCCAAAATTAACCTCTCCTCCTTTAAGTTACAATCTCAGGTATTTTGTCACAGCAACAGAAATCTAACACACAAAGTGCCTAAGAAGGAGATAAATGAGTGATTAAAGATCCACCAAGCCTCTCTTGTCAAAGAAGAGAGTGATTCTGTGGCATTTAGAGAGGGCCCATTCCAGTACACAGCATATTTCAGCCGACTAAAGGCCAGGTTTGATTTCTTGCTCCTTTTTATTGTGTGATCAATAACTTCTTAAAAATCCTTAAAAATAACCTGCAGGGCACAGCTAGGGATCATAAAAGCAGAGAAGAGGACAAGGCCTGAGGAGCCTGAGAGAAGAGCTATTAATATGGTAACAGCATTAGCAGGGGTATCAATATTAATAGCGATATTAGTGCCAAAAAGCATCAGCCTCAATATTTTGCAGTTTCTTACAAACACATTTAATGGGAGATGACAGATGGGTGATTTCTGGGTAGAATGGAAATGGGCTGTTACAAAGGACGAGGGATGGGAATCCAGTCCTCCCCTGGCTCCCCTGCATTTTCAGCAAACAGCAGGGTACCTTCAGAGGACCAGGCTGTACCCTGGGTGCCACAACCCAACGTGTTTTCCAGCCCAGGGATCCTTCTCCTAGGCTGAAGACCAGAAAGGAAAAACCATCATCCCACAAACCATCAATGTGACACGTAAACAAGGTGTCACTGCAGGCTCAGGCTCAGGCTCAGATGCGGATGTTGGCCTGTCCTGCTCTAAGAAGGAAATGCAAAAAGTGATGGCAGTATGACCTGTTTGAAATTGCATCCCATTGCAAATGCACCAGGGAGCCTGGCCTTTCAAGGAATCCTTTGGCAAAATAATTTATACAGCCAAGAATCCTTCTTGCAAAATGAATACAGGTGTGTTCTCCCTTAAGCAAGTCTAATTTACAAATTCAATTTAATTCAACAAATGTTCATTGATTACTTTTTCTGTATTCAAAGCATTGTGCCAGTGCAGGTGACAATAAAGATATTTAAAATGTGATCCTTACCCTTAAGAAACCTCATATTCTGACGGAGGGAGACAGACAAGGAAACAAATACCTCTACAAATTTGGTAAGGGCTACAATCAAGGCATAGTTGTAATTATCTGATTTAGATAAGCCAAACAACTCATTAATAATGGAAGAGTCAAGGAAAGCTGCAGAAAAAGCAGAGCACAGTAGAAAGAAAGAGATGACTGAAATGGGACTTGAAGTTTGAGTATGAGTTTATTGGGCTCAATGTAGTCACATCCACCATGGTGAGGAACCAAAGTTCCTATCTATGAAACATCCAGAGCTGCTGAAAGAAATATCAGGAAGAAGTAGAGGTACAGCCCAGGGTAGTGTAGATAGCCTGCTCTATCCTGAAGGACCGAGTTCAGTCAGACTCAACCCTTCCTTCCTCTCCCATTCAGCTGATGGACCTGAAGTCGGCACGGGATTCCTGTAACCAGCTGGTTCCCCTGCTGCACTTACAATATGACTCAATTCACAATGTTGTGATTTATGTACTTAGAGAAACCCATTGATTTTGTGGAAAGAGGTCTATTTGCAAGGAAAGAACTGCCACTTTCAGGTGTTCACATAGAATACAAGAGAAGATGCCATGCTGGAGATTGGGGCTCAACTGCTCTGGGCACACAGCAACCAGAAGGCAGGGGCTTGGAGCTGAATTCCTGAAGCCACTAGGGCTCGATGTGAGCTGCAACTCTTCTGGGTTCAGAGCCCTAGGTGGAGGGAGAGCAGCACCCACTCTCCAGAGGAGAGGACAAGCACTTTCCTCTGGATGCTCCTCTCCCATGAATCCAACTCCTGCTATGTTTCAGACTCCAGGTGCCACAGATTCCCCACTTGTCCTGTCACCCTCTCTGTCCATCATTGTTATAATCATACTGATGGCCAAATGGAGCAAAAGCATCTTTATCTTTCATCACCCTTAACACCACTTTTACATCACTTTCCTATTGCATAGTTTGAAAGCTATACACTCTTGCATTTTATCCTGGAAAGGGCTCTGTAAGAAACACAGGCTCTTACCTCCATGTTCCACAACAAGCATCCTGGTTCAGAGAGGTGGTTAATTTGTCCAGGCCTCACAGACATTTGCAGAGACAAACCTAAGACCAGGTCTTCTGATAACCAGTGTAAGGGATGCCCTGTCTCCAGGGAGGGTCAAGTCAGCTGATAAGACAGCAAGCAGCTCGCTAGTTTGATCTCAGGAAGACCTCAGCCCTTGCCCCTTGCCCATTTTTCCCTGTCCAACGACTCACAAGATATGAAATTGTACCATTTTGATGCTGTATACGTGGGGGACAGTGATAAAGATAAATGGCTTCAATTTGTAGAATTTTCAACTTTCAAGTCCCTCCACATGTTTTGCCACAAAGCTTATCTTGCAATAGGTCAAGGGCTATCTGTGTCTAGGATGCTGTTCACACCCAGTGCAGTAGAAACACATAGAAATGTTCAAGGCTGTCTCAAGGGAAGAAGTCTCTAGTGGAGATGGAGCCACTCCAGACTGCAAATAGAGTCACACGAAGACATCCGCAAGAACCCAAACTTTTTTCTTCTTTTTACTCTCCATTCTCAGCAAACTGGCAGCTCCCCTCTTGGTCATCAAATGCACTTGCAGGTGTCTTCCTCATGTAACTACAATCAGAAGGAAAAATCGTGTCTCCACATTTCACCCCACCGAAGAAAATGGTTTCAGACACTGTATTAGTCAGCTTTCCCATCACCGTGACCAAATATCTGGCGCCTACAACTTAAAGACAGAGAAACTTAATATGGCTCATAGTTCCGGAGGGCTCAGTCCATGGTCAGCTGGCTCCAAGCAGAAACAGCAGGCTGGAAGGGCATGGTGGATCAAAGTTGCTTAATTCATGGTAGCTGGGAAGCAGAGCACAGAGGAAGGGACCAGGGACCAAATATAATCTCCAAAGCCATGTCTCTACCACTCACTCAGACATACCCAGAATGAGCATTATTTATCCCCCTAGGTGGTTCTCAAGCCAATCAAGTTGATAGTCCAGCTTGACTGCCACAGACACCTCTCAGTAAACCTCTCAGTTGTTTTCATTGGCCACAGTAGGGCCACAAGCTATGCCTAATCAGTTCTTGCCAGAGAAACGGTATGACCCTGATTGACTTCCTTTGATCAGTATGCCCCACTACCACCCCTTCCCTGCCCCATAGTTGAATAAAATTCAGCCCTATGAGACAGAAGAAGATAGAATTTCTCCTAAATAGCCAACTAACAGTGTGCATCCCACGGCTGTAGTCCAGAGGCCTGTGCAAGAGCTGAACCTTCCCTAAAGCATCACCGCAAAGCTATTCTCAGAGGCTGATAGTCTTGCTCCACAACACTATCAGCCATTAACTATCATGCTCCTCCATCAGCTACTATTAATCCTATCCAGTGTCTGGTTAGGAAAATCTTATTGTAATTAATCTCAGCAGCTTCTACGTTGTGTTTCTAACTGATCACAAAATAAAGTACCAAGCTCTGTCTGACAAATATTGGAGCTGAGAAAATGATACCCCAAATCGTGGCACTTTGGCACACTGAATACTTGGAACAGAAGGAGACAGAGACCTCAGAAGCAGCTCCAGAAGTGAAGTCTTCCTCTGCCTTTCTGAGATGCTTAGATGAGAGTCCCTGAAGGGCCCACATGTTAAAGGTTTAGCTCCTGGGTTGGTGCTAGTGGGAGATGTGGTGCCCTTTGAGAGATCAGACCCAGTGGGAGGTCCTGAGGCCACTAGGGGTGTGCCCTTGAAGGGAATTGTGAAACCCTAGTTCAGTGATGGCGAACCTTTTAGAGCTTTCAATAATAACAAACAACCAGCTGAGGCATGCATGCTGTAGGTTCACCACCACTGCCCTGGTCTCTCAGTCACTCTCTCCTTCCTGGCTCACAGTGCAAGCATGAGCTTCTGTCATTATGGGCCACCCTTGCCAAAAGCGCAAAGAACAGAGCCATCAGGTTTTAGGCTGGAACCTGCAGAAGCTTGAGCTAAACAAAGCTTTTTTCAATTGCCTCAGGTATTTTGTTACAGTAACACTGAGCTTACTCACATATCTTTTCTTACTCTGTGATCTCCTACTCCTCTTTCTCCTCATAATATGCATCCTGGAAATTATTTCCCCAAAGTAAAGCATAAAATTTAGAAAGATCAATCTCCCTTCTCTCTTGAAAGTCTTCATTCCAGAGAAAGCCTACCTTGTAATCAAGAAGAAAGCTACGCAGAAAGGCCAAGGAGAATCTGAACATGGAGTTCTCCCCACCCCAGTCTATTGCTATTAAGTCAGACCCTTGTTAGCCAATTGTGTTTCTACACAGCCGTCCACTCTTTATTAAACCAAAGGATAAAAATGGAAACTTGCCCCAGGATTGCTGATAAGTGCAGCTCTGAAAACTCCCATGTCATGTACAACTCTGATTAAAGTCGTTCAATTAAATGACTTTAATCCAAGAAACCTGTGAACTTGTCTCACACAGACATCAACCTGTCCTTTGTTACAGGAGTATCACCTGTAATCCTAATGATACCAGGTTTGGAGTTCTAGGGTCTCCCTCCAGAAGTGATTTCTAGGTTCTTCTGGTCTTGACCAAAGGATCAGACAAAACAAGTGCAAAAGGTAACAGGTGGGGCTGGAAGTTGAAGGAAAGCTAGTAGATATGGATACATGTGGGTTGTAGGAAACCCGGCAACTCTCAAACAGGTGGAATCAGACCTCAGGCTCACCTAGTCCTAATTGCTGCTGAAGGGCAGTTCTTTTCAATGGCAAACATATTCACTAGGAGCATCAAATTGCATGCCAAGCTTTTGTCCAACCTTCCCCTCACCTGTCTGCTTTTCTGATACCTTGTTCTTGTGACATGGTTTGACTCAAAATCTCCAGCAGTTGGCGCCCTCCTCCTCGTGGATACTGCTTCCTAATTCCATCAGGTGTGTGTCAACCCTCAGATTTTGAGAATGGGACATGAGAATTCCTGGTAATTCTCAGCAGCCTCCCAAACCATAAGTTACTCTGGTTTTTTTCCATAATGCTTTTGTGTATTTTAAAGTAATAATGAGTGATTATCATAATCAGTAATCTTCTTCAATAAGAAGATTATCACAGAATTTTTTGTTAAAAATAAAAATATACGGTTTAATTTTATTATGAATCAACATATTATGACAGAATGTATACTTCAATAAGTATATACTTTAAGATTATAGAATTAAATATAATTGAAGATCATAGGCTTCAATATGTAAAAACATTTCTCCCTGATAGAGACATTGATCATTAAAAACATTAAAAGAAGCAAATGTTAGCAGAAAACAAAAGCCAAACATAGTCATTTAAAAATTAAAAGATAATAAAACAAAATTCAATATTTAAGAGCCATCATCCTTAAAATGAAATTTTAAAGCACACAGAACATTAATTGCCCTCATTCAAAAGTTTCTATCTGTGACAAGTATTCCAGACAGAAAATGCTTTTTTATTTTATAGTGACATTTACCAGATTGGTAAAATCATGTCCAAAAGCAACTTCAAGTTGGCATTGTATGAGCTCATTTCCTTCTTTAACCTCACAGACATTTTCTCTGCTCCATCTGATTTCGGTTTGTTCTTTGAATTTGTTATTGCTTTTGCTAATTCAGGTTTTTAAATCAGTTTCTGCTTTAATGTCGTAACCTTCCCACAACAACATTCCCATCTTCTTTTTACATTTTTCTGCTGAAGTATTTGCAAATAACTGCAATGTAATCTATAGCAAATATTCCAGCTGTAACAGTTTGGGAGTAGAGATGAATAAAATAACATCCAGATCTCTGAGCAAAAGCTCCTAACAGCACCACACTGATTCTGTGCCAAAACTGCCAATGTAGTGACTAGCTTGTTATTTCTTGGAACACCACACACAGAATTTGTATAAAGCATTCCATTTGTATAAGCTTACTAATATTTATTTTATTTGCAACAACTTACCTTTAGCAGCAGACAAGGCACCAAACACAGTCCTGTCACATGGCAAGGGTGACAAATTCCTCGTCAGAACTCATTCTTTGATAACTGTGTTCCCACCTGGTCCGGCCCTGCACACTTTGACCTTAATCTTCCATTTTGGGGTCAGCATCTTCTGTTCTACTTTTCTTCTCAATGGCAGTGGATTCTTTCAAAGCAGTGGTGTCTTTATGCTGATTGGTAAGATTTAGTTCTCCCAAGACTCTGATAATACTTTTTACCATTTCCCAGTTTCCCAACTGATTATGGATGAAGGCACATATTTTCTGAAAAATTCTGGAAAAAAAAAAAAAAAACCTCCCACAATATTCTATGCACTATCGCACAAGGAAAGCCTCACCAGACACAGGCTGGGCTTTGTCGAGGTCAGACCCTGGAGGAGGATGAATTGAGGCCCCGCCCCGGGGCCCCAGCCTAGAGGGCAACACACACAGTGCACCCCATTTCCCAGTGGGCCAGTGCCTCTGCTCCTTCCTGCTGGGGTCCTGCCCTTGTCTCTTCAGTAGGTCCCTGAGTTCATCCAGACACACTGCCCTTCTCCCATTTCCTTGGCTCCAATTTACCCTCTTGCTTCTCTCTAGGGTCCCAGCCTCATGCAAATACCTCTGCCTCTAACTTGCTCCAGTTTTCTGAGCAAAATTAGTACCAGCCATGAACTTGGCCTAATCACCACTATGACAATTTAATTAAAGCAATTCAGACTAAGGTATGAATCATACATAAGTTTCCACTTACTATCAGTACAGTGTTGCAAATATCACTTCATCACAGCAAACCTCAATTTTTTGGTCTATAAAATGGAGATAACAATTTCGCCGCTCATAATATTTTTGGAGAAGATGAAATGATACAGGTAAAGCACAGAGCTGTTAAAGTGCTCGGAAATTGTGAGTTTCTTTTCTTCCTTCTCCAAAGAGCCTAGTATTTGAATTTTAAAGGAAAAGCTTTTCAGTGCAAATGGAATTGTATCAGCAGTGGCACCATCCCCTGGAGCAGAATCGACTGCATTTGTAAATCCAAACATGAAGACGTGTCCACAAACGCCTCTGTTCTTGTTTCCCCAGAAAGTCCACATCCATGAACCTGTGTCAACGCCAATAACTCCCCACCCTGCATGTTTGCAAAGCAGGACTCACACTGAGAGGGTTAGACCATTGTCATTGCCCCCAGTTCCTGGCCTGAAGTAAATGCTCAATAAATGTTTGCCAAATCGAATTTCCTTCTGCCTGAATGAATCAGAACCGGAAGCAAAGAGCAGCCCCCTCCCCCAGGGTGGCTCCAGCACCCACGGGCTTCATGAGTCACGTCTTCCCAGGCCTGTGGCAGCCGCCCCTCCCTTTGCCTCTGACCTCTCCTGCTTCTTCGGCATGTTTATGGACATAATTACAGCGTGCTATTGATTTCCTGACAGCCTCCTTGATGTAACTATTTTACAGAATCAAGGTAATTTCATACATTGAGGTTTTTATTGTCTCTGGCAGACTCACCCCAAGAAGCCTTTCTGCCTCCTCCCTGGGTGCTCCCAACCCCTCCTCAGAACACTGCTTCTCCTGGCCCCTCCTTCCCGGAACCAACTGGCCCCCACTGCCATCCAGAGCCCCTGCAGGCCCCACTGCTGGTCGCAGGAACCAAACACGGAGGTATAGCAGGCCCCAAGAAGTCAAGAGGATGCATCTGGGCTAAGATGAGTCTCAATGATTTGTCTCCCCTTTAAACCTGAGTCTTCCCCCAGCTCTCTCTTCCCCTCAGGATGTATTCTTGGGGTCCCTGAAACACTCCTTTCCTTAGAGCCTCTAGTCCTGCACAGAGAGCTCCAAGGTACATAATCTTAGCTAATCAGCGCAGCAAGCCTGTGACTGTGCTGTTATGTCCACTTAAAGGTGTAGAAAATGAGACCAGAACAATAAAGCAGCTCTGGAGTAGAAAGTATTACCGAGTAGTCTACGGACTGTCTTTGCCAAAAGACTTCCCCAGCTTTAAACAACCAGGCTTCTGCTAAGCTGCTTCCTCGCCGGTATCTTTTCTAGGCCCCACGCACACAGCTCTCCTTCCCACATCCAGTGGGGCCGTGTGATCCTTGCTCCCCTCCCCGCTGCCTGTCCAGCGCAGACCCATCCTCGTCCTTCCTCTGCCACAAAACCTCTCTTGCAAGTCCACTTTTCAGTGACTTTGCCTTATTCTGAGCAGAGCGGACATACTGTCCATACCATTTTAAAATAAATATACACCAGCAGACATTTAGTAAAGGGGGCTAGGGATTTAGCTCACTGGTTAGGGTGCTTGCCTTGAAAGCACAAGGCCCTGAGTTTGAGCCCCAGCACCAAAAATAAATAAATAAATAAATAAATAATATCTTAGTAAAGGGAAGTTCCATTTCCTGTGTCCCATAAAAAAGTTGACCTGGGTTGGTTGAACCCCACCATCCATTTGCCAGCGGTTGAAAAGTTCTCAATTCTCCCATGGCCTCCCGTTCTCTATTAGGGAAACATCAGGACACCAGGGAAGTGGCACTCATCCCTGGTTCAGAAGTGGGACCTACGACCAAGTCGGGGGCAAGCAGCGCATCCATGGGAGTGACCCATGGTGGTCCAATCAGAGTGGATCAATCTTACACTGTCATTAAGAATTCTGGGAAAGAGACTTTGCTGCTCCCTCTGGATGTGAAAGAGAAAGATAAGAGCCTGCTCACAGCAGAGACACCATAAGGAAGTAGAGTCAAGAAACAGAAAAAAAGTGGGTCTAAGTCAAATACTTGGAGCTGCAAGAGCAAGCCTTGCCTGAAGCTAACAAAGCCCTTTCACCAGATTTTTCAGTTACGTGAGCCAATTCGCTTTTTTGTTCAAGTCAATGTTAGCCAGAATTTCTGCCCCAAAGGGATTCTAGTGCATATACTTAAATGATGTTGTTTGTTTTAATGCATATAAATGCAGTGGCAGCGCGACCCTCTGTTCAGACTTTGGGTTTATATAAGAGAACACCAAAACACAATTAGCTCCATTGATTTTTTTATATGACTTATTGGATTTTTGTTTTATGTGATAACAAAATAATACATGTCCATTAAAAACACTTTAGAAATTCCACGATGGAAGATTACTACTAACAAACAAGATATATTTACTTTTATTTAATTATGTATGGCATTTTATAAAATTGGAATGGATCATGGTGTATGCATGTGTATGTGTGTATAATTTTGAATCTTACTTTAGTCATTTACTGTCAGCAGTAGCCGTGGAAGGAAGAAGGAAAGGAAAGAAGAAAGGGAGGGAGGGAGGGAGGGAAAGAGGAAGGAGCTAGATTACCTGGGTTTAAATTCCATCTCTCTCATTAATATCGGTGTGACCTTGAACAACTTATACAAGGTCTCAATGACCTCATATGTTAAAAGATCATTCTGATAGTATTTGATTTATAGAAGCTTAGTGAGGATTAAATAAGATTAAATTAAGTATTTAATGTGGTACCTGGCATATAGTAAGAGTTGTTTTAGACAAATTGAATTTGAGGTGTTATGGCTGCTCAAGAGAGCCAGTCAAAAGGCATTCTTCACTGTGGGGACTGCCCGGGCACTGTAGAATATCTAGCACCATCCCTGACTTCTAGGCACTAGACACCAGTAGCAACGCACCCCACCCACCGCATCTTACCTTGCTCTCACCTCTGTCTTCATAAAAAAAAGTTGTCTCCAGACCTAGCTAAAACATCCTTTAGGGGGACAAAATCACCCCACTTGAGAACCACAGCTGTATGATATTTTGATGTACAGCTATACCATCACGCATTTTAGTCCATTCTTTCTTGTTCCATAGCTAAAATACACAGAATATCATTAGAGGACAATAGTGCTATAGGATCTTTAGATGTTCCAACCTTAATGGGAATTCTTTTTGTGTGAACTAATAGTTTGTGATACTCTTATACTAATTTTTATAAAAATTTTACCAAGTTTGATCTCCAGGACCAAAAAAAAAAAAAAATTTACCAAGAAATTTTTCGATTGTTTTTGTTTTAACAAATGCTTTAGGTTGCCACCTGAAATTTTCTCTGCCTCACTTACCTGTGGATTATATTAATAAAATTCCTAACATTGAATTAGTCTCCCATTCTTAAGATAACGCCCAATTGCACATGGTATAGTATTCCTTTCCTAATGGCAATGGGTGAGATTTGATGGTATTTAAGCATTGTTATTTTTACTTCATAAAATAAAATAAGCATTATCTACTTCTGTTTATTATTAGGGGTATGTTGATCTCATAATATAGTTTAGAAAGTTTTACATTTTTATATAATTAGAAATGATTAATTTCCCCCAGTAAATGACATATTTCTTTAAATTTGATCAACTGAACTACATTTTGTCAAGAGCACTTTTAGAAGGTAGTTCTTACAACAATTTTTTTCTTACAATGTTTTAAAGAAGGAGTTCTCTATTTTCAGCCAATTTTATTGATTAATATCTTGCAAGAAAATCATGTGTTGTAACCAAAATATTAAAAACAGTACATAATATTATAATTAATACCATAAAATGTGTTATATTTTCAGGATCTATAGTTATATCTATTTTGTAACATTTAATTTCAAATGTTTTTTTCTCCTTTTTTCTCTTAGGCTTTCTAGCACTCCCTACTGCTATCCTAACTCAAGAATAACTCCTCTAGGATTTTTTTTCTTGTTTTATTTTTAGCTTATTTTTATTGCTTATTAGAATATTTGAATTAAATAATTTATTTCTATTTAATAGTAAAAACATTTTTAGCCTATGAGTGTGCCCTTTTGCACAGCCTTGATTTACCCTTAAACTTTTACGTAAATGGTTCCCATTTTTGTTATAAGTAACATGTATTTCTTTTCTGATGCAACATTTATTAAACTAAGTAGATTTAGTTTCTAAAATCTCAGGTCTACCTTATTATGGATCTTTATCATTGCCATAATCTTTGTTATTTTCATCTATTTATTATTTGTGGTAGTCAGTGCAAGCCTTCTACATACTGACTTTCTATGCTGGGCTTTTCCTTTTAGCACTGTTAAAAGCATAGTTAAAAGATGGGGTTGGGGATTTAGCTCAGTGGTAGAGTGCTTGCCTAGCAAGTTGAAGGCCCTGAGTTCGATCCCCAGCACCCGCCCCCCCAAAAAGAGAATGGTTAAAAGATTTATAATCTGTTCATAGATTTAAAGCTTACACATTTTTATTCAATAAAGTTTACTGGTTCCATCATCCATGTACCCTATGCCTTCATTTTTTTTTTTTTTTTTTTTGCCTACTTTATCCACTATGTTCTGAGGAAATATACTGGTTTTTTTTTTTCAAACCAAGGACATGTATTGGTACATTTTACATATAATGATCACATTCATCACATTTATTTTGTACCTGTACAATGGTGCATCTTGGTTCTCCCCCCTCTCCCCCACCCCTCCCCTCTGTTCCCTGAGGAAATATATTGTTAATGTCCCACAAATATTTTTTCTTATTTTCTCCTTATATTTTCTAATGCTTTTGCTTTAAATATTCTGATACTAAATTATTTGGCTTCATCTATCATTTGGTTATGAGTACTATATATTTATTCTGGATTGTATGTTTCATCAATGTTACATAATTCTCTTTGTGCTTCACATTCTATTATTGTTATATTAATATTGACAGTTTGTGTATTGTATGTCTTTTCCTGATATCTGTCACTTAGCCTTTTCTTTTAATCTTTCCCTGTCCATCACTCACCTATGTATTATATTTATACTTTGTAAACACCACATAGTTGACATTTATGATTTGACCTAACCAGACTCCCTATATATTAATGGAAGGTTGACCTATTTATTGTTACAGATTATAAATCTGGACTTCATGCCGTCACTTCATTTGATTATTTCTACCTAGGGAATTTCTTCACTTTTTCTTGTTTTTTTTATTAATTTCCCTTATAATTTTTTTTGCCTTATAGTAATTGCCTTATAATTTTCTCTTTTTTTCCAATTTCTATTTACTAAAGAAACCATGAGTTTTTTCCCCTCTAATAGCTTGGATGGAATAAAACATACTTTCAACTTTTTGGTGTGTCTTTTAAGTTTTAGAAAGTAGTTGTTGAACTTTATTTTCCTAAGAATCAGTGTCAAAAATAAAACATCATCCACTTCCACCATTAGATGAGCAAGTTAGGAATTTTTTACCTTCTTCTCTTTCATTACCCATTTCTTTGTTTTTACTGGACTAGAATAGGATATTAGAGCCAAATTCTATTGGGATTTTTCAATTTTGAGAATGACTTTTTATTTTCCATTCTACTTTATAGCCATGTTAACAAGAATTGTTTAGGATTTACTGCATGCTTAAGTGACCTCAGCTCCTACCACCAAGCTCATTCATGGAGAACCTCCTCATGCTTAATTTCTTCGCTTTGACACAGATCTCTATCAACTGGAGTAGATTCTCACGTACTTTTTTCAGAAAGGAAATAGGCCTCTTACGTAGCTTGAACTCTTATATTTCTTATGTTGTTTCTCTTCTGTTTGTAACCTCAATCACAACTTGACTAAATATAAAAATCGAATGAACTTGAATAACAATTTTTCCCCCTTGAAACTCTGCATCCTTTCACTTAAAGCAGGCTAAAGGGTGAAACAAACAGCATCAGAGTGGCAATGGCATTCCCTTGTCATAGACCATTTGGGAACGCAGAGGCAGCCTTTCAGGAGATGGTTCAGGAAATGGGCTCTTTCTGTTGTTCCTTCTGGGAGCCTCACGTTAGTACCCTGCATCTGGCTGACCAATGAGCACAGAAAGAGAAAGGCAATAGTAGATGTCACAGCAGATCTCAGAGGTCAGGCTGGCAGTGGCATATGGAACTTCTGCACAAGTCTACCAGACAGGACTGTTCACACGGCTGACCTCTGTGCAAAGTGTTTCCCTGCATTTTCATGAGGAAATAAAGTAGCCTGATGGACAAGAGCCTCATCTGTGCCCAGAGTTGCCCTGTTGTCTGCATATTTGCAGAGAAGTTGGAGGACATTTTAATTTTTGTGATTTTTCCCAAGGTGCCTATACTTTAACTTTTAACTCAAAAATTTAGACAGGCTACATAGAAGGGCAGTTTTCTTTAAATTTATTTGGTCTGTGTATTTCTACTATTTTGCATTACACATTTTCTTCAATTATGTCTTTGATTGTTGTTTCTGTACAAATTGTTCTCAGCAATACCTATAACTTTCCAGACTGGATTTCCTTCTCTCTTCTCCACATCTATTATCTATCTCATCATCCCTTTCATCTCTTTATTCTTTTCCCTCTGAATATGAGAATTTGCTCTTCTCATTGATGATTTCTGCTTTAGCCAAGTTGCCTTCCGTATGAATTTTATTTATTCCTTGCATTTAGGCACCCTTCACTACCATTTGTATTTTAGCCATCTTCTTTTCAGTCTGTTTCCATCTCAACGTCCTTTCCTCCTTATTGTTTCTATTTCCCTTGTCTTTTTCCTGGGATCCTTTATAGTATTTTCCCTTCTACTTATTCATCTCTAAATATGACATAAGACACATGGACAAGGGTGGCTCCCAGGGAGAACATGTGATTTGTCCTTGATCTCGCATGCTCTCAGGTTGAATGTGGTTGCAGAGGGTTTCAGTGGAAGTGCCACACGGCGAGGCACATCCTTTCTTGTCCTAGCAGTGCTTAGCAGAGCACCTCATAGCCCAAGCTTAGCAAGAGGCCAGGGATCCTCTGACACAAGTCCTGGCATGGCGTGCACTAGCATCCTGGACAAAACCTGAGCGCTGCAGCGAGGAGTAGCTATACATCAACCAATCAACACTGAGCAACTGTCAAAGTCTCCTCTTAAATGTAGAGTCATAAGGCAAGTGCATAGTACCTACTGCAACTTCCAGGGCCCCCAGACCAAGGAGGTGGGTGTTCCCAGAGTCTCAGCAGACAACTAGGGGATTTTCTCAGGGTCCAAGGGGTTCCCCCAGAAGCATCCTCCTGAAAATTCAGCAAAGAGTAGAACAGAACATCTTGGCGAGTACACTGAAGGTTCGCCTGGGTCACATGTTTGCTTCTCCAGCATAACAAGGTTGTCATGCAGCTTGCTGATTCATGTTCTAAGACACAAACCTACTGGAAGAATTTTGTGCTATCAAATTTAGGTTCGTCGCATACACACAAAGTTTTCCAATCCCCATTTTGTCTCTAACTGAAGCCAAAATCATTTCTTTCTCATTCTTAGATGCTAAATAGGCCCTTATGAATCATTAATCATTCAACAGCGAATGAATAGATAAGTGAGTGAATGAATGGAGTGAGTGAATGAATAAACAAGTTTAGGAAACAAACCAACAAATAAATCAATTGTGCCTGAGTGTAGTAACTGGAGCTGTCCCCTCCCTGTTTTTCTTCTTTCCCAGGGAAGGAACTCCTCTCAATGAACATGCAAAGACAGTGACTCATGTGTGACAGCACCTAAGTCCCACCAAGCTGGAGCACCCAGGAACGACCCCAATCCTCTCTTAGCCATGGCCAGTGGCAGCTGCTACCACCTCTCAGTTCCCACTTCATGCAGCCCCTGCAGCCACCATTGTCCCCACAGTTCTGTCCTGTCCCACTTGGTTTGCCCCTTGGGTCTTGTCCTTCTGTCCTTCTTCAGGAGTGGGGGTGGGCTTGCTGCCAATAGACACCCCCAGATGCAGAGGCCTGAAGAAAAGAGTAAAAACTGGGGTCAGGATCAGAGACTCACAGTGAAGAGTGGTGTGTTCTGTAAAAATGGGAAACCGTCAGTCCCTAAGCATGTGGATATGACAGCTAAATAGGTGATCAAGGTGCCCGGATGACATGGTGACAGGTGCCTCTGACATAAATACAAGCCAGAATGTAATGAGGATGTTGCCTAACCACCAGCAAAGTCTCGGGCAGGATGCCCTACATGATACAAACTGAAGATCAGACAGGAGCCCACGTTCTGATCAAGGTGGCCTCTGCTCAGGGCCAGGTAATGAGCCCAGGAGCTTGGGAGGATGGCAGTCTCTGAGCTAATGGGGAGGCTCTGCCAATAGAGCAGAATTGACAGGTAGCCCCAGGTCTTTCACTAACTAGCTGTGTAACCTCACACAAGCCTTAACCTCTCCAGCCTGTGGTAGGTTGCCTTGTGAAATGGGATCATAGCATCTGCTCTAACTCTTTCATCAAGACCCACCAGGCCCCCTGCTTTCCCAAACCCCTTGCCTACCCCAGGAGCTGCTGAACAAACACAGGTAGAGCCGTGCCCAGGATAGCAGCCCACTGTGGGCATATTTGGGGCATATTAAGAGCCCTTATTTATTAATGCTCTTGGCAACACCAAATATGGTATGACTGCTGTACATAAAACACAATGTCATCCTCAACCCACCAGTGAGATAAGTACAGTCATGTGCTATAAAAAGATGTTTCAGCTAATGATGGATCACATATACAGCAGGAGTCCCATAAAATTATAATGGGGCTGAAAAATCCCTATTGCCCACAACATAACAGTCTCATAGTGTAATGCGTGGGGTTGTGGTGATGCTGATGTAATCACTACTGGGCTGCAACTTGTATAAAAGGACAGCCTGCACCACTGTGTGTATATAGTACAGAGTGCTTAATGATGAGAAATGACATTTCTGGTTTATGTGCTTACTCTACTATGCTTTTATCATGAGTTTAGAGTGTTTTTAACATTTTTATCATAAGTATTAACACATATTAATTGTACAAACTAATGAGTCTTATTGTGACATTTTCATACTTGCATATAACATTCTTTGATCATAGCCACTCTCTCTATTACCTGCTCTTACCCCTCTCCCCTCTGCCTTTCTTTTTCCCCCTTCCCTTTCCCCTTCCATAACAGACTCCTCCTACTTTCATGTCATCTTTTCCTCCTAAGATTCTATCTACAACAGGAGACGTGATATTTGTCTTTTAGTCTGACTTATTCACTTAGCATGGTTATCTCCAGTTCCACCTAGTTTCCTGCTAAATAATACACCATCATGTAGACATAATACCACATTTCCTTTATCCATTCCTCTGTTCACTGCCATCTAGGTGGAGTTCATAATTTGGCTATTGTGAATAGTACCCCAATAAACATCGGGATACAGGTATCCCAATGTGAAATTTTACCGCTTCTTCAAAAAATTGACTGTAAGTCAACATATCATATTATACCACCAGTAGCCTCATGTAGCTCATGTTTACCACATCTCACCATTCTTCCTTCTGCTCATTTATTTAAAAACAACTTGTTTTCTACCTCAGTTTTATTCTCTATAAAATTGCACTGATAATGTCTGCAACTGTCTGAATAGTCCACCAAGGTTAGAGAGGAGTTGACGCTAGGGCAAACTCCAGAACAGATGGGTACATCCCATTTCACCCCTCGCCAGCTGGCTCTCCTCTCCACAAATGTCAAATGAGATGTAAACCACTAGTTAATCTTTGTCAAATGCTTAGAACAAGGCTCGGTACACAGTAAGTGCTACGTAAGTGCTGCTGTCCACTGTTACCAAGTACATAACATGCCACAGTACACCATAAGTGCACCAAATCATGGCCATTGTCTGTCATTGAGGTATCAGTCCTCACAGACAAGAGGTAAAATGGTAAAACGAGTGCATGGGCAACTACCTGGAGAGGTTTGGTGCACTGGGAAAGGAATCCAGTCCCTTACTCATTATAATGAATCAACAGAGCTGTGCCTGGCCTAACGTAGTCAACTTGTCCTGGAACTTTCCCAGTTAGCAATGAAAATACTAGAAATATTCCCTCAGTCCCAGGGAAACAGGGATAGTTGCCTGCCCTGTCTGAATCTCACTCTTCTCATACATTAAGTGGACATAATATACTGTGCTTTCTCATAGGATTACTGAAAATGCCAAACGAAACCATGTCTGTGGAAGTCTATACAAAGGAAGTGGAAGTTTTCTTTGTTCATCTGTTTTCCTGGGTGTTGTGGTCTGTTTTGTGTTGCTATAACATAATATCTGAGGCTGAGTAAGTTATAAAGAAAAGAGGTATATTTGGGCTAAGTTCTATCTACAAATGGGCAGCCACATCTGGTTGTCTTCATGTGTGGTGAAGTGAAGTAGAAAGAGCATGCTTTATTACAACCTGCTCTCCTAATAGCTAATCCTATCCAAGACACTTGTGTCACTTCCAAGAGGCCTAATCCAGTCTGGAGAGAACCCAGTTTCTCCATGAGACATTAATCCATTCAGGGGATGGGGTCCCCCTTAGGTTCCACCTTTTAAATGTCCCACCACCTCTCCATACGTTGTATTGGGGACTAAGCTTCAGCATGTGAATCCTGAAGGGACAAGCCAAATCACACCACTGGTACAGTAGAAAGCACCCTAAGCCTTGGATTTGACTTGGAATTCAGATTTCAAATTCAGTCTTGATGTAGGCTTCTCTCTCCCGTCTGAGGCACACCAAGCCCCCACTCTTCTCTGGGATTCACCTTCTTTGTCTGTACAGCTTGTCATTAGCTCCAGGGTCAGTGTAATGTCAGAGTATGAGAAGGCACGGTCTCTACCAAAACATACAGGAATTAGGCCTTAATCAACGTGGAATGGGGCACGGGCCACAGGACCATCTGTTCAGGGGGTCTCTCCAAGCTGTCTCCCTCTGCTCTCTGGTCTTTGGATTGAGCTGCTTGATCCCAGGCTGACCAGGGAGTTGCCCACTCTCAGCTACCAGACCCTTGAGGCTATGTCTGACTTCCTGGGCTCTGAGCCACCCTGCAACTGCCCAGGCCTGAAGCAGGATCCCCAGCCACAGCCTGGCAAGCCTCCCACAAGCCCCTCCACCACAGCCTGCAGAGAGCTGGGAAAGACGACCGGAATCACAGGGCCTCGGCGGTAATCAGTGTGTGGAGACCAGAGGTAATGGAATAACCTTGATGCAATTATATATTGATTGCAAGTATTATGGCTGCTCCTGATTGCTTCTTATTGATACAAATCCACTGGGCTGCCTATTTGGATAAGGCCGAGTGAGAACAAGGACAGACAAGAAAGGAAATGGGAAGAGAAAGTGAGGGAGAAAGAAGAGACGCAGACTGCTTAGTCATTGGTCTGGGGAGGCAGCCGCGGCTGGGTTCCCCATCACCACAACAGTTCGCCTGGTTGATCCAGAGACGGAAACGCAATGAGGGATACAGGTGCCACCCTCCATGCTCACCTGGTTCCTTGGACTCTCGGATGTCTCTTCTGCCTAACAAGGACACTACCCTCGGGGGCCTCAATGGTGACCTGTCTGGACTAGAGAGGAGTCAGGAAGTCAGGAGAAAAGATGGCTCTTTTCCCACAGCCACAGCTGCTAGGAGGGGTAGACATGAGCCAGTGGGGGAGGGAGGCTGTCCCAGTGGTGGATCAAAGGGAAAGAGGAGGTCAAGGCGCAAGAAGCTTAGAAATCAGGATGCAAAGATTGCAGAATCACAGAAAGTCAAAACAGGGAAACTGGGAGATCTGGAAGGGGCCATGGCTGGGGAGAAATGCTTTTCTCAAGGGAAATTATTGAGGACTTCAACTGTGTATTTATTTTTATGGCAGTGGCATCATCATAGTCCTATAGCCTCTAGGAACCTCCGGTCCTCATTCCTGAGGCAAGGAGGGGGAACAGTCACAGCATCTCAGCAGCAGGGCAGCAGCTTAGATCTCAAGGAACACCTGAAACAGTTTCTACACCAAGAGCCGCTGGAGCCCGCTTTGAGAACCACTGGCCTAGAGGTATAGCTACCTTGTCACATGAAGGGCTTAAGGAGATAAGTATAGAAGCAAAATTGACATTCGGCCATGACAGAGAAGGATGCTTATTTCATCTGGTCTGAACTCGTTTCTACTATTTCACACCCCACCATTGGCAACAAAAACTCTGCCAACTACATACATATGTCCAGCTAATCCTCGTTATTCACAGATGCTCTACTCTCCCAAATTTATTTGTAACCCCCAAATCAATACTTAAAGCACTGCTTGGGTACGTGCAGAGTGCTGAGAGACCTGAGTGGCGGGCATGCACACTCCCCACTGAGTCCACCTAGAGAGCTAACAGCTTTCCTTCCTGCTGCAGGTTCCACACAGTGAACGAGTGTCCTTTCAAGGTTTGTGAACATTTAATCCCAATTTTTTTATATTTTTGCATTTTGCACGAGGCCATTGATGGATCGCCTGATGAAAGCCTAGTGGCCAGAGGCTTGCAGGAACCTAATCCCGTACTTCCCCTGGGAGTAATGACTGCGATTCACTACTGCAGTGTTTGTGGGAATTTTGCAGAGCAGGACCTCTGTGAGCCATGAGAACTGATTCTACTCACATTTACATGAAACAAAACAAAAACAGACTTCTCTGTCCGGCTCTAGTTTCAAAACTCAAGGAAACCTTGGACTGCCCTCTAAGTTACTGGCTCCTTAATAAGAATAGCTGTGTCCCTGAATTTTCAACTTTGATTAACTGGGAATTTGTCATGATCCTGAGAAACAGGATACTCATATAAGAAAGTTGTCTGTCCACCAGAAACAGATTATCGACTTGGTAACTTTGCAAATCGTGTGTACTTTTTCCCTCAAAATATTTGCATGAGTTTTATTGGGCAGGTCAATCCTTTTAAAACTTTCTCTGCAAGTAAGCTTCCTTTCTTCTCTAGATGTATTAAATGCTCATGTTTCTGAGCCTGCCTTTGGCTGTGATTAGCTTGGAAAGAGAGACCAGTTGGATGGAAAGTCCCCATCAGCAATGCCCAGCAATGTTCTTGATGGTAGAAACAAGAGTCCTCCCGTGGCTTTGAGAGCCCCAGAGGCTGCCGTGCTCTTTGTTTTTGTAAGCAGAGTACTTTGGGCAATGTCTTACATACAGTAAGGCCCACTCTGCAAGAGCAGGTCCTAGTCAGAGTTTTTGATTGCAAGCAACAGAAATCAACCCAAGTAATTTCAGCAAAAAAATTTAATGTTACTGGGTAGCTTATAGAATTGACATGGGAAATGGATAGGAACCAAAGAGATGAGGAAGCCTTTCCTCAGATACAACCACATGGGTTTGAATGCTGCTGGCTAAATACTGTATGCTCCGTGGCTCCCCCTACTTCCCTACATGAACGAATTTGTTCCTGCTGCAGCTGTAGTAGCCACTAAAATCAATTCCCAAACATCCCTGTTCCTTTGCAGCCCTTACTCCAAATCCCAAGTCCCAAAGGGAAATATCCAATTTCCCAGAGATCAGTAGTGGAAGCCCATTTTCCGGGGTTGGGTCCTAGGAACACAAGTCTAGAATTTTTATCTTTTGTGAGTGACTCCTAGGCTCTGTGTCCCACCACGACTCAGAAGCTTGGCGTGGGATTAAAAACTTGGCACTGTAAAGAGGAGAAAGATGAATAAACTGGGGGAAAATAGAGAAAGAACTGAATTTGTTGGGAAATTGCTTGGATGTGGAAATCAGTACAGAGTGTAGGGTAACTCCAAGATGTTTTTCTTGAACATCCAGGTGGATGATGGTGACAAACATTGAGTTAGAGAACATCGAGAGAAAGGAATAGCAGAGAAAGCAGCAAAATTTGGACAAGCTGAAATTTGAGATGCCTGTGACTGTTCAGTGGGAACTCTGTAAACTCAAAGCCGTATGCATTTGGAAAGGATTCTATTAATATCACTGATTCTGTTTCTATTATTAAATAATAATAAAATTGCCTTCCTTAAAGAACCAAAGACAGACTTGCTCCAATCATCTGGGAACAAAACACTGCCTTTGTCAGTAGACAAGAAAGCAAAGATCCAACTTATAATCCTCTTTTCCTTCTTTGGCCCGGGCTGCCAGTCCCGTGGAGGGTGGCCAGGCCTTCAGGAGCAACGGTACTCAAGGAAAATTAATAACAACCAGCAACTTTAATAACTCATGAATTAGCAACCAAATATAAAACCATCATGTTTTAAGGAGTATAGGGTTTATCTATGTTGGGGGATTGTCTGGTGACCTAGGAAAGAAAATGGCACTTTCTTGGATAATGCCAAGGGCTAAAGAGTAATAGTTTGGAGAGGTAAATGAATTGGCAAGTTGGGAAAGCAGGAGAGCACTATTAAACAAGGATGGAAAATTCCACAAAAGCCAGAGCTCTACATTCCCCTCACCACCACCCCCCAAAAAAGGCAGCAGAAGGGTTGTTGTCCAGGGGGCTCTGCCTAACCCCTGGTTTTGTCTTTGGAGAAATGATGCATCTTGTTTACAGAGCTGTTTCCAGGACAGAAGAACTTATTTCATTGTCTGCAAGGCTTTTTTTTTTTCTTTTAATTCTGTTAGTGTAGCCTGCAGCCTAATAGTAAGCAGAGTGTGTCTTTAATGAAGCCAGTAAATAAGTTTAAAAGAAGAAGAAGAAGAAGAAAGAAAGAAGTAATGTGATGTACCAGGACAGTCCAACACTCTCTAGATTCCAGATGTTGCTTTTCAGCCCACTGTGACCCACACTTAACTAGGGGGGAATCTCATCATTTCACAGCGGGCCTATGTGAATTACAGGAGGACCCAGTAGACCCCTCAAATTTAACCCACTTCATGGCTAGCAGTATTTATTGGGCACCTACCAACCAGATACAGGTGCCCCAGTTCACACAAGCACGTGTGCTTAGAGAATTCGGCACACTGTAGACACTTAATTCATGCTTTTCCTCTCTTGGCTTCTTTTCATGTCTGTCAAACTGGGAGTCACATCAACCTGAGGGAACAGTCATTTCATCTGCGTTTGTATACATCTTCTCCCTAGGCTAAACACTGAACAAATCAGCTTCTTTTTTAATATTACTTCCATTTATTTTGCAAAAGACTTGCTGACAAGACACCCAGCAGCATCTGAAATTTCATCCAGACAAAGAGGGCAGGGACTGGGGGAGCCAGGAGCTCTATTTTCTCCTCTGGGCTCCCCACTGCCTCCTCCCTACACTCGGGCAGGCACACACATCTGAGCACATGTGCACAACTGCGATAAGAGACTTTCAAATGCCGCAATTCATCACCCGGGCTCCAACTGCAGGAAGTGCACGTGCGAGGGGTTGTGTGCGTGCTCGTGTGTCACGCTCCCGCATACAGGCACATGCACCGGGAGCCTTTGGAGGGGCATAGGACAGTGGGGAGAAGGCACAGAGCTCACAAAACGGGAGCGAGAAACAAAGAAAGACGCCCACTTAGGCTGCCTCCCCTCCGTCTTGGCTGCAAGATCTGAGCCGGCTAACAGTATGATAAAGGACGGCAGAAAAAGAGCGAAGCTGCCCGCTTGCATCCCTGATGCAGAAAGAAGATAAACATTAATCACCGCAGTCCCTTATGGGACCTGGGGTGGGGCCTTAATGCATTTTGGTGGGGAATTTATGAAGTAGGTGGAATGTGGATGGTAAAGCTAATTCCCCTTCCCAAAGTCCCCTGGGACCTTCAAACGAGCCCTTGACTAATGAGAGTTAATCTCACATGGGCCCCAGTGTGTACACACAAGCATACATGTTCACACACACAAAAACACACTCCAGAGCTCCCTCCCAGGTTCCCCTCTAGACCCAACCACTTCTATGTTGGAGGTTACAGGGCAAATGGGAATTAAATGAATACACATTTATCGAGACCTACTTTGCTCCAGACACTTCTGTTTGCTTATTTAGTTTCCTCACACATGTACTGGGAAGATATTTTTCTGGTTCTTACCTCACTTGCCTCATTTGTTACAGATGAAAGAAACTAAGATGCAGAGAGGTTATTTAGTTTTTGTTTTTATTTTCAGACACACACAACTGTAAATAGTAGATGAATTCAAGTCTAGATTATCTTTCTTGTAGCCCAAGCTAAACGTGTTTCGAGTGAAAAGTGTGACAAGTTTTGACATATGTATGCATCCATAAAACTGTCACCAAATCAAGACAATAAACATCTCCATCACCCCCAGAGTTTCCTCACGGCCCTATGTAATCTCTCCCCTCCACCCTTCCCTCCTCTCATGCCCCCCTCCATCAAGCTTCACTGACCTATTTAGAGTCTCTAAAGATTAGTTTGCACTTCCTGGAGCTTCCTATTTGTATGGACTCATACCATTGATATCTTTTCTTATCTAGCGTCTATCATTTGGCATGATTATTTTGAAACTCATGCCTGTTTTTGCATGTGTCAATGGACTGCGTTCTCTTGTTGTTAAGTAGGTTACCTCCTAAGAATGTCATAATTTGTGTTCCATTCATCTGTTCGTTAATATGTGGGTTGTTTCTGGTTTGAGACTATTACAAAAAAAATTTTTTTCTATGAACCTTCCCATTCAAAGTCTCAAACCTTAATATCAAGAAAACAAGAAACCTAACTGAAAAATTGGGAAAAGGCTTGAATACACATGTCCCCAAAAAAAGATATACAGATGGCAAATAATCATGCTCAACACCATTAGTCATTAGAGGCATTGTGATTGCTAATTGCGACATATCAATTTGACGTAAGAACTGCCTAGCAGACTACCAGCATAACTGCCTACCAAATGACCTATCACTTCACGCCTAGGTAGTTCCCCAAGGGAAACGAGCGCATACATCTGCACAAATACCTGCCTATGCATGTTCACGGCTGCTTTACTGCTCATGGGAATCTATGGTTTTAAAAGCAGCCCAGGTGATTCTGATCAGGAGAGAAGTTTGACAACCACTGCTCTGGACAGTTTAGATGTAGTATGGGATTTTTGGAGAATGACCTCTTATTCCTCGAACAGCGAGCCATGCTGTCTGACCTCGGCGCCAGAGTCTGCTCCTGCAGATTCAACAAACTAGCCACACTGAAGTCCACAGCCACGGACTTACAATATTCAAAAAAATGCCTCCATACTGAACATGTGAGATTTTTGTGATTATTTCTTACACAATACAGTATGACAAATATTTTCACAACATTTACATTGTATTGTGTATTCTAAGTCATCTAGAGATGACTTAAAGTACACAGGAGGATGTGCACAGACTATATGCAAAATCTGTGCCATTTTATCTAAGGGTCTTGAGCATCCGTGGATTGTAATATCTAAGGGAGTCCTGGAACCAGCCTCCCAGAAATACCAGGAATGACTGCAGAAGTAAAGTTTTAGCTAGTTGGATAAGGAATGCGATTTAATGAATATGTGTGACGTTGGACAAGTCACTTAACCCTTTTAGATCTCTGTTTTATACATTTGAACTATAAGAGGGAATTTCAATGACTTGCCATCCTCCAGGATTCTATACTTCAGTAATCTCAAATAACTCTGCCATAAGCCTACTCAACATCCTTGAAAAGGAAGAATGAATCTCAAAGAACAGTACATGGGCATAGTTTTTCTTCTCATGGGAGCATGCTTCCTTTCTTTCTGGCAAACACCCTGCACACACACACACACACACACCATTCTTTAAATTTTAAAATGTTAATGTCTCTAAGATTGAGGGTGCCAGAATTGTCATTCACCTATTCCAGACACAAAGGCCTTCTGCTGCTCCACAGCCCACACGAGGCTGTCTTTCACTTATCTGGATCCCTTTTGTCTGGAATTACTTCCTCGTTTTGAATAACCTGCAAAATGTAAAGCTGGAGACGGAGAACCACCAGCCTCCCCTGCTTGGAGATAGATTTGTCACTTGCAGTTCCTACTCATACCTGGGGCAGCTTGGATCAAAATCCGTTTCGAAGGCTTCATTTATTACCACCCTTTAAAGAATTCACCCTTTGATCAAGAGCCGAGGGATTCCATGCTTTTCCCCCTCAAAATGTGCTCCCACCCCCACAATCCCAGGGCTCTTTTTTGTTTCTTTTGAAAGCCCTGTTTACTTCGGAAATTCAGCAATTGCTACTAAAGTTCCTTTGATGTCTGTTGAATTTAATATGTTTTGCTACATTATGGAAAAACTATTTCAGCTTTGGGTACCAGCATCTCCTTGATGTGCCGAGGGGGTTTTCTGTTGGGTTTTGTGTGTGTGTGGTTGTTGATTTGCGTGGCCAAGTATTTTTGAGAATGATTCGAAGATTTCAGTTCTTTTTATATTTTTCTAAAGTCTTGCCAAAGGGTGAACAAGCAGTAAGATTGACAGCCCCTAGAACCTCACATTCTCTTCTGAGTCAAGGGAGAGATGACAAGAAGAAGTTATTTTTTGTGCTTTCCTGTTTTTCCTAATTCCATTGCCCCAGCACTGCCTCCACAATAAGCCACCACAGGCCATCTTTTAGTAACATTGTATCTATCAATGGACAATCAACTACCTACTGTGTTACAGTAAGTTTTGTACTGGGTATAAAAGTCAAATAGATTAAAATGAAATTGAGAGGTGGGAGCTATATCTGTACAGAGCCAAATAATGCATCCCCCAAAATTAACATCCACTTTGAGTGGGCTTATTTGGAAATAGAGTTTTTGCAGACCTAATCCTGAGGTCCTACCGGAGTAAGTGGGCCCTAACCCAAAGACCAGTGTCCTTATAAGAAAATCAGGCACACGAATTTAAATATGGCATGGTTTCTCTTAATGAGAAACCCAAAATTTCAACAAAGACCAAAATGAAAGACAGATAATAGGAAATAAGGAGATAGATCTTTTGCAAATGGGAAGGGGACCAAGAGGGGGAGGGAGGGGGAGGAAAAGGAGGGGAGGGGCATAAACAGTATGAAGACGTGTAATGTCCGTGGACCAACTTCCCGTGAGAAATGTAATCATCATGTACCGCAAACATGCGCTAACAAAAAATGCAAATTGGGAGGGAAAAAAGGGGAATATTTGACAGAGACACACAGAGGGAAAACAACCACAAAGACAGAGAGAGAGCCCCACCAGAAGCCAAAGAATGTGAATAAATTCCTGGTGTTTTAAGCCCTCAATTTGTAGTACTCTATTATGGCAGCCTTAGGAAAGCTACTACAATATCCAAGATGTAACCAGTGACGGATGCCTACATATTGCCAGACATTAACCTAGGAGCTCCCATTTTTTTAATTTTTACAATCTTATAAGATGGATACTATTATTACTGCACATTTAGAGTAACAATAGAATTCATCATTCAAACCAAGAGACCTTTGAGTGGAAAAGGGAACACCATTAATAATCACACTAGGGGAACTGGTTTTTACCAATGCTGTCCAGGATGTGCATGTCCTTACCCATAATATAGATGAGGAAAAAGCATAGAAGATCTAAGTACCTTCCTCTAGGACACATGGCTTGTAAGTAACAGAGCCAACATTAGCAGCCAGACAGCCTGGTTCCAGGGTACCTGCCACTAGCACTAGTCTGTGCCACAAGCAATCTGCCCAGCCTCTGGGACCTCACCCCAAAATGCCCCTGGCCGTATGCCTCAGCCACAGGTCTGTGTGGTACAGCCATTGGCCCAAGTGTTAAAGACGTAAGAGGAATTGAGAAAATTCTGGTCCCAATAAGTAGACTTCTAGGAATAAAACTTGAAAGATTTTGATCTTAGTTTCTATTCTGCCTTCCAGTAACTGTGCTCTGGGTCAATCATCCCCTCCCACCTACCCATGGCCCCTTCCAGGCTGCTTTCACATCTTCTAACTTCAACTCTGCTCAGGTGATCCCAACATTAACCAGTGACCCCCAAGGACAGACCCAGTCCAGGACTCCAAACAATGAGGAACAGTTGCAAAGAAATTTAGAGAAGGAAGATGCCCTTCTGCTTATGTGTGGGCTCTAGAAATCTTCTGTGGCTCCTAATCTAGGAAGTTTGAGAGCTTTGAGATGAACTTGGTCTTTGGGTACATTGAGAAACAACAGATGGGCAATTCCTTTTCATGAGCAGGAGAGACTGGGGCCAGTGTGAACAGGAACCAACTGCTGGGCTCTTCACTAGTTCTGAAGTCCGGCCTGAACCCTGAATTAGGCTGAGGTCCTGATGTCCCCACTGTGACTGGGACTCTGTGCCTTGCTCTGCCTCCTGAAGTCTAATCCTTTGCACATTGATAGACGCTCGGACCGGGTTTGTTTGCTCTATCCCCTTAGACCTGGTGTCTGAAGCCAGTCCCTCTCTCTGGACTGGCTCTGCATAACCTCTGCCCGCAGCTGGCCTCAGACCTTCCCTCCTGCCCATGGGAGCTGCAGCACAGCTCACAATCCACTTAGGCCCAGTTAGGCACCATATCCTGCAGACCCTGCTTTCCATGCCACTGTGAGGGCAGGGTCTCCATCTCCGCATACTTCAGTCACAGCTTCCCAACAGCTCTTTCCAGCTCCTCTCCTCTGTGTTTGTCCCTTTTCTTCTGCCAAATTCACCCTTCTCCCCCCAACACACACTGGACTATATCATGCTGTATGTGAAAACCCTGAATATATTCCCAGTTTAAAGTATTCCAGTTCAAGACCAAGATCCCTAGCATGAGGCCTAAGTATTTCCCCACCTGGTTCCAAACTGCCTTCTTATTTCCTCTTCTCACGCCTCCCCAGCACCAGAACCTCCTGCTTCCTCTCTGTGCTCCACCTGCTGGGAAGAAGTACGGCCCCCACATGCAGCAGACACTTGGCACCTCCCTTTCCCCACTGCCTAGAATGCCATCACCCCTTTGATGAACTTGATCATCTTCTCCCCTTTATGGCACACCCCAAACATCCCCTCTTATGCTCAGTCTCTTGGGCCTCCTCTTTCCTGCACTCGGCATCCCTCAGGACCAGCCCCTTGGGGCTCAAGGATGCCAGAAACCCCAGAGAAAGTGGATAAAGCTTCTCTTGCTGCTGTTGCCTGTTGACTGATGATAGTGCGGTTCCTCTGGCTTTCCCAGCTAGTGCATCCTCACAATGCCCAGCCATGCAGACAGCACCCAAAAGGGGTTCCGTAAATGTGCACAGATTGAGCCAGAATGAAATCCGCACCCCTCACTGGATTCTTCCCCACATGGTGGGTTGGAGCACTGGCATGCACATGGTCCCCTGTGCGGGGTGGGAACCATAGCCAGCAGACAGACTGCCAGCAGGTCTGGAGAAGACTTGCAAAAGATTCAGTAGAATCTCACTTAGAGGGATGCCAAGGATGCTATTAAGCCCCAAGACAGAGAAGGAAAGAATATGAAAGAACGCGCTTTGCTTTGTGCATGCACCCTTCCTTTGTAAGCTTTCCCCTGCCAGCCTGGAGCCTGTCTTCGCTGTCAGTCCTTATGGGAAGGTTCAGAGTTTTTCTCCAACTCCTCCCTCTCCCCACTGCCCTAGCCCTCTTGTATTTGTTGAGATTTGGCTGTGAAGCCTTTTCAAGCACACATCATTAATTGCACTATGCAGCACAAATGGAATTAGGCATTTGAGAAAAGAGAAATATGGGATTCAGGAGCTGGGGCTGCTACATGTAAAGACCATTGGGGAAGGTAAATCAAAGAAAGCCTTCAATTTTTCTGTTTTTTAACAGACGTAAGGTCACAGCAAGCAGCAGTCATCAGGCTAATTAGACCCAGGGAATACGAGAGGAGCATGATGTCTCCAGTGGGGGAGAAAAAGAGAGGGGACAAAGACAGTAATCGAAGCCAAATAATGAATATTAAACTCTTGTAAGTAACATTTAATTAAGTTATCCTACACTGAAGCTTTTTGCAAATATTACCATGGGATTCAAAGTAGTACATTAAGTGCCTAGAAACCACTAAGCAGGGAACACAGGCTGCTTTTTCTACTCTGCTGTATGCAGCTGTTTTATCCACATTTGGTCTCCCTGAACTGAAGACTAAGGGTTGCTACAGGCACAAGTGTCCCCAAGCTATTGCCTCCGTCCGCTCTGCACAACTTCTATGCCACACCACGTGTGACTGGAGTTTTTCCCCACAATGAAGGTGCAAACTTTTATTTGTCGAAATACTCCAGGAAAAATGGAAAAGATCAGCCAAAATTTGAAAGAAGATATTTCAAACCATAAAACCAACTGAGGATAACTTTTCAGAATGTATAAAGGTCTTCTTACAGAGAGAAACACAAAGCCCCAAAGAAAAATGTGCAAAATATATGAACAGGCAATTCACAGAACAGCAACAAAAAATCCACTTAAACTAAGGAAAAACGAAATGACCGACATCACTAGAAATCAGAAAAATGCACAACTGAAATGCTACCATTTCATACACATCAGATGAAAACAACTAAAACTTTATGCCTGATGACACTATTAGTGAAGATATAGTGGAATAAGAATATTCATAAAATACAAATTGGTATGCTCACACTGAAGAACAATTTGGCATCATACAATAATCAAAAAAGGTACATAGCATAGAACCCAGGAAATGCATTGTAAATGATATACCCTAGACACTAAAAGGATGACAAATATATGCAAAGTAGCATCATTTGTACAGCAAAATTGGAAACAAACCAATGTTCATAAACAAGACGGTGGACATGAAAATTGAGGCATATACACAATGAAAAACTAATTACCAATAAAAACAAATCACTGTATTATAATACTGAATCTCCTAAACATAATTTTAAGCAAAAATCAAAAACAAAATAACACATAAAGCAACTAGCCAGAGGGAGAATATATATATTACGGGACAAATTACAAAACATTTTGTAGAATATAATAGAGACACATATACATGTGTTAAAAATGAAACTCATACAAATGATAAGCAGCCCACTCAAGAGGGATTACCTGGGGAAGAGGATTGGGAGAGGCAATGGGCAGCACATGGGTTTCAATTATATTCATCTGTGAACTTTTTTCATATTTTAAGTGTTTCATAATATATTTAAGATTAGTAACAGTCATATCCTTGAACAGACAGAAACATGTCTCATTAGGCTGCAAGTTTCTCCAGGGCAGGGGATTAAGACAATCAGGAAAGAGTAGAAGTCAGAGGCCCAAATACAATGCCACGGTGGCACTGGCAGAGAGGAGGGATGGTAGGAGCCGTGAGATGTTCTCACACCTGTACATCAGGCAGCCCCTACCTGCCCTAATGCTGCTTCACACAGTCTTCAGGAGTGATCGCCAAGGGCAGCCCAGGTCAGGTGTCAGGGTGACCCACTCACTAGTGCTGGCAAGCAAAAGGACTTCCGGCTGGGAGGTGCAACCACGCGGAAAGAACAGGTAATCCTTGTCAGAGGACTCGGGTGAAATTAACCCTTCTGTCCTCCCTGTGTTTAATAGACACATCCAAATATAACTTCCCTAAAGTCACAGCTTTTCTGAAGCCTTATCTTCCCATCAAAGTCAGAGAACTCTGGAAAGCAGTATTCACAAGATCCATGTTACAGACCAGGAGAGCAGCCCACAGACCAAAGCTGTCAGCAGGAGTATCTGAATCTCTTCCAGTCACATTTAGATCGGGAATCATAAATTAGTAATGTGTATGTTTGTAAAGAATTGCCACAATGAGCTCATCTTTAAAAGGATGTTAAACACTCCTATAGCGGGATTTTATCCATAGAGGGACACATATCACTGTGCCTATTAATTGAAAAAAGAAGTAAATAGTCCAGACAGGAAACCTAGTCAATTCTGGCATCACTTAGCACGGCCTGGGGCAGCCCACTTTCTGCTCAAGAAACAGTGGCCCCAACGTCCAAAATTAGCTGCCCACCAAGTTTGACCTATTGCCTGTTTGGGGACAGTCTGTGAACATGACAATGGCAGAATTGGATAATGAGGATGGGGACCATACAACCTCCAAAGTCTAAAATATTTACTCTCTTCCCCTTTGCGGAAAATGGTCATCAACCCCCACTTCAGAGCGGCGAGCCAGAAATACAAGGCAAGCCGGGTATGAAATGTAAAAATCGTAGCCGTCACCTTAAAGAAACAGCAACAAAAACAAAAAAGAGGTGACCAAAAAATATAAGGATGCACTGTATTTAACTAGATGTATCCTTAATGTGCAGTGTATAACCAAGTCAAGAATTCTTTAGGAAATATTCGTCCTTATTGTTCTCAAATTAAGTCATCAAAATTGAATATGTATCTGACACTATAGTTCATCTCAGTATCACTAGCTACATTTTTGAAGTCTAGTAGCCGCACATGGTGAATGGCTGTTACAGTAGATAGGATATAGCCAAATTACCCCTAAGGTCCTTCTCATCTTTCACATGATGAGATTATACAAAATATGTAAAGACTTTTTAAAAACACAGACTAACCATTCTCCAGCTTCAGATTGGAGTTCTGACTCTTCGCAGTCTGTCCTGATTTCTCTGATCCACACTGACTTTAGCTCGTGGCATTCCGAGTGCCACTAGGAACCTGGCCTTTCAGAGAGTGACCCCAGCCCCAGCCTGCCCCGGCTCTCACTCCTTCTGGGCCTCCCTCTCATTCACGATTCTGCTCCTGGCTTTTGCATTGTGTGTCGCTGCTCTTTCTGGCTCCAACCCTGAACTCCTCCTGGACCTCCGACTTGAATTTTTCTCCTTCTCCCCTGCTGGGAGATAACGTAGGATTTTTTCAGGAAACCAACTCCCAGCCCTGCCCCAAGAACAAGCACCTCACAAAAGAGAAAATAAGTCAGAAAGGGCAGCACTCCAGAAGGTAAAAAGCAAGATGAGTTTGAGGGTTTGAGAGAAAAACACTCTGCAAAGGTGATTCAGGAAAGTCAGAGGGAAAGGACTGATGAGCATCTGAGAAGGCACGTCTGCAGGATTCCTGGGCTGGTTACCCAAGAGAGCACTGGCCATAAGTTCAGGGAGAGAGCTGCAGAGAAGCGAGCGGGGCCGGAGCCCAGGTCAGATGGCTCTTCCAAATCTTACTGGGTAGAGGGGATTCATAGCTACACATAAGATGGAAATCACCTGTGCCAGTTTCAAGGCTAAAATAAAATAGAAGTCTATTGTAGGAGAGAGACAGAGCTGGCTACTCCATAGGTAAAGCAAAGTTAGCTATTCCACAGACAGAGCGGTCGGGCACACAGGAGGCGTTGTACCAGTGTGGGGTCCCTCCCAGGTTCCTAGGCATTCTGCCTCCTTCCCTCCGGGATATGTGGGCTAAAGTCCTGCTAGTTCCCATCCTCACCGAGACTCAAAGGCCCCAGCAAAACAGCCCAGGCCAGGACACTGGGTGAGCCAGGAGTGAGGCCTGAGACCCAACACCCAGGGTCCGAAGGAAGGAAATGGAGCTGAAAGGAGACGACAAGAGAGTGCCCGGGAAGGATTAAATGCCTCAAGGCCAAGTGTCCTCAGGTCTAAATTATCCCCATTGCCCTTCTAAAGGAGCCCGTGATCTGTAGGGAACTACAGTGGTGTGCTGGGTTGGAAGGAGGCTAAAATGCCACTATTTTTTTAAATAATACACTGTTATTATAAAATAGTTGCTCATTACATTTTTAACCAGTATGTAGAAGTACAAGTTCAGTACACTTTATCTGAAATGCTTGAGATGAGAAACATTGCAGATTTCAGAGATTTTTGGAATTTGGAATTTTGGCATAGACACAACCAGGTGAGCAACCCTAATCTGAAAATCTGAACACAATCCAGGCATCATGTTGGCACCCAAAATTTTCGTATCTGGGAGAACTTTGGATTTCAGATTTTGGGGTTAGGGATGTTTTACCTGTATGAGAAAGAAAGACTTTACCTGAAATTTCTCAACTCTAAAATAATGATTTAATGATCATTCTTTCATGTGCATTTTTATGCATCAGTATGATATTTAATAGGATCATATCATATAAACTCGTGGTATCATAGACACTGTGTGTGCATGTATGTGTGTGTGTGTGTGTGTGTATGTATATATGGTGCATATTAAATCTGTTCTCTAATGAATGCTAACTAATACCAAAGCAGACACACATCTCCCCTGGCTGTGTGCACACACCTCCTGCATCTCCTCCATGAGTAGACATCACTGGTCTTCGTGTTTGCCAGACTGTTGTGTATAAAACAACAACTGAAGTTTAGTATGCAATTTTCTGACTTGCAGTAAGTTTGAGCTTTTAAAGATGTATTTATTGTTCACTTAGAGTTTTTCTTCTGTGAGGAGCTCAGCCCCATCCTTTGCCTCTTGCTCTGCTTAGCTGTTCTTTACTAGTTGTAAAATCTCTTTGTAGTTATAGCTATGGATCCTTCATCCATGTAAATACAGTTCTCTAAACCTATAGTTTGACTTCATCTTATGTTTACAACCAAATTACAGCACATTTTGCAGCCGAGGGAGAAGGATAAAAAAAAAAATCCAAGATTCTGGAAATTCAAGATCAAGGTACTCGGCAGAAATGGTTTCTGATGAGGGCTCCAGCCTTGAGCTGCAGGGGCCACCTGATTCCCATGTCCTCACATAGCCTTCCTCGTGTTCATTCAGAAAGGAAAGAGCTCTTGAGTTCCTCATTCTCTTAGGAGGACATCAGTCCTGTTGGAGCAGAGTCCCACCTCTATATATAACCTCATCTCACCTTACTCCCCAAACAGGGTCACACAGGGCTTCTATGGGGACTTTGAGAAGGACGCAATTCTATGCATAACAGACAGGTTCTGCAGGAGAGGGTCAGCCTGGAGGAAATGACAGTCTGGTGTGTCTAAGCCACATTCATCCTCACAGTCATTTCTGTGCTCTAGCATGCAACAGGAACAGCTGGTTGATTCCCATTTCCCAAAATACAGCATCAAAATAGCAGCGGAGCCTCTAGGCTTGCAGGTGTCGTGAGCAGGAGGCATCCACGCATGCCCACACTCCAGTGGTCCAGCACTAGGCCAGCATACCGGATGTGTTTCACTGGACCCTTGTGAGGATAGAGGCCTGAAGGGCTGTGTAATACTGTGGTATAGTAAGAAACACATTTTGGTCTTCCTGTTTCCTAGGACACAGCTTCCTGTGTTTCCACAGTTTCCTGATTCCTGGGACACAGCTCCCAAACCCTTTGGAATCTGTGGAGAAATGTATCTTTGTATGCTAATGAGATAACTGATGGTGGGGCTCCCCCAGATAGTCTCAGGATGGGGGTGAGGTTTACCAGGGGAACCAACTACGGAATTAGAGGGTTGGAACACTTGCCCCACTCCTGACCTCTCCAAGGGAGAGGACTGATTGAGTGGATCACCAATGGCCAATACTTACTCTATCATGTGTGAGTAATGAAGCCTTCATAAAAACCCCAAGGCATCCAAGTGGGTCACCAAGGATACAGCTACATGCCAGGAGGGGGAGTACCCCAGCTTCTGGGGACAGACATGCCTATGCTCAGGACCCTTGCAAATCTCAACCTATATATGTCTATATATGTTGATTTGCTCTTGTAAAATATCCTCTGTAGTAAATGAATAATAGCAATTAAACTGTTTTCCCAGAGTCTGTGAGTAACTCTAACAATTATTCAAATTATTGAACCTAAGAAGGGGGTTGTGGAAACCATTCTGTAGCCAAGTCAGAAGTGTGGTCACATGGAACTTGGGTGGGCATCTGAAATGATGGGGAGGGATGAGCCATGTGAGCCTTGACCTGAGGCAGACACACACTACCACTCTTAGTGTCAGACCGGAACTGACCGGTAGGACACCTGGCTGGTGTTGGAGAATTGGTTAATGTAGGAAAACACCCAACTTCTGGTCACAGAGGCGTTCTGTGTTGAGTCTGAGTAGTAGAGAAGAGAAAATAGAACTCGTTCGTGTTTCACTGTTGTACAGATAGTAAATCTTGGCTCCACGAACATCCCCCAGAACTTACCCAAAGGCAGGGAGGGAGCCACCAACTGAGTTTAAGTCAACACGTTGGCAGGCTCTGGTTGCGACTCTGTTCTTCTCGAGGAAGAACTCTCACCCCAGCTCTGAGGCTACACTGGCAGGGCTCTTTGGGGGCTGGGGCTACTCGGTCCAGTTCTTTTGGGGCTGCCCAGCTGCAGATCTGCCTCACCCAAGGATGCACCCCTTCTGACAGTGTCCCCCAAATGGGGCTGGATGCAGGCAGGGCCGTCTCAGCCCAGCTCAGGACAGCTCCTGGGGTCATTTCAGTTGGAGGGTGTCCTATGGGGCCAGTCAAGACTGCATCACCCTGAACTATCCCCTTGGCCCACATCCTCGCCTGCCCTTGCACTCACATCCATGTGGGTCCAAAGATCACCGGCTCAGTTAAAACAGAGACAACAGCATGAATTTAGAGGCAAAAGCTTTCATCGGAAAGTAAGAGAAAGTGGAGGAGGAACTTCAGCTTGAGAAGCACTGAAGGAAGAGCAGTTCTGATGGATAAGATCTTCCCTTTAACAAAGGGAGGAAGCCTGTTTGGGGGGTTTCTGAGGTGGGCGACAGCCTGGGTGATCGTTATCTGAGTTGTGTTCAAGCAAGGGGGTTTTGGAAAAGTCCTTATTGCTCGAGAGGGCATCCTAGTCTCCAGGAGATGATCCTGCCTGTGGAGTGGGGAGGGAGGCCCCAGTTCTGTGGATTCTCTGCTGGAATCCAAGATGACTGCATGTTTAGGGCAATGACTGGAGACTTCTAGCTATTGATTCCAATGGGCAAAAGTTGAACTTGGATATTCCCGCAACTCTCTTCTATTGGTGTCATCAGTCTTGAAGGAGGATAAGTTAGGCAAGGTTGGGGCTAAGAGGCTTGTACTGCCAGTTTTTAGACAGGCGCTCCTTGCCTACATGCAGAGCTGAGCAGGATCTGACCCCGAAGTTCAAGGTAATAAAGGAAACAGATACTAAATGAAGACGGAAACACCAAGTTTCATCCAGCTTTTAGTTACCCGTTGGGCATCTACAGGTCCAAGTGTAGAGTCACTGCTTTTTAGTTAAAGCAGTTTTCAAGGCTCTGACTGTCTCAGAAGAAAACACAAACCACGCTTTTCATGAGCAACAAGTTAAGGGCCCAGGAGTTTGATTGACCCCTGTTCCTCTGCACTGATCTGCTGCAGTTTTTATTTTTCCATCTACTTTATTTTTGGAGACATATGATGAGGGCATCATGCCTTTAATAATGTACCTGGTTTTGAGGTCGGTAAGAGTATTCAAGAAAGTTAGGGAAGAAGGTACACCATATTTTTAATGGGTACCAGGTCCCGAGGTGGGGCCCAGAGTGCACCTGCCCTTGGTTCCCACGGTGGTCTCGGACTGCCCCAAGTACTCTCTGTTCTGGTTTAGATCTAGAACACCCCCAAATGGCTCATGTGTTCAGAGGTGGGACTTTGGGACAGTGATTAGATCGTGGGGGTGCCATAGCTGACGTCTTGTTAGGAGGTCAGGTCTGATCAGAGGAAAGCTGTCTCTGGGGTATAACCCGGATGGATGTTAACCGCCCCCTTCCCTTCCCTCTCTGCTTCCTGACTGCGTTGACGTGAGCAGCTCTCCACCACCCGGGCCTTCCACTCTGCCATTTCAGCTAGCTGACAGTGGACTCAATCTTCTAAAAACGTCGAGCCAAAACAGGCCCCTTCTTTAAATTGTAGGTGTCAGGTATTGTGTGTCAGAGATGAGGAAAGTGGTTGAGACGCTCCCTAATACAGCATCTGCATCTCAGAGTCTGCATCCCAGGACCCCTCGTTTGGACAGCTCTGGGCTATATGGCTGAAGACTCACATCTGATACGCTTCATGCAGAACACAGCTAACCACGTAACAATCCTCCTGTCAGCAACACTGGAGACAAAGCAGACCCCGACCAGCCTGCCTTGATGTGAGGGGCACAGGCTCCCTGGGCACTGACCTCTGCCTGTACTGCTCTATGCAGGATGCCATTAGACGCTCCCTAGCCCACTACTTGCCCATGCCAAGCCACCCCTTTGCCTTACCACCCAGTGTGCTCTCAAAAGCAGTGGTTAGCAATGACCTTAATGGGAAATGAGGGGCCCTGCTCCTTCAGCCGAGAACACAGCCAAATTGCTTCCATGGACTTACTTAACCTAACCCTCCGATTTATTCTCAATTAAGATGGTTACTCTAATTTAGCTATGTGTGCCTGTCAAGCAGACAGAGAGCCCCTCCCAGCTCTGAGAGCAGCTCTCCACTCACCACACCAAGCTCAAGGCCTTTCTCGCCACACAAGCGCCAACATCTGTCCATATTCAGGAGCTCAAGACTAACCCAGCAGAAGCACAGGCATGAGGCTTCACTGGCCTTTAACACTCTGATTCTCCAGTTTTATGGCACAGGTCACCATTGGCCACATTGTGAAATGGAAAAACACAACCTGCCCCCTCCTATGAATGCATTTAGAAACAGAGTATGTAGGGCAAAGAAGGACAAGTTGGATTCTGCCTTCCTGGCTGCTCTGTGACCATACAGTTTTGTGATATTTCACACCACTTCATCCCCCCAGGATTCTATTTCCTCATCAAAGTGTGAGCGGGCTGAACATAAAGTCCAAAAAGGTTAAGAACCCTTGATCCTTTTTTTTCTGAGACCAGGACTCCTGGTAGTCTTTGCTGTATTTTCCCGAATTGACACACTGGAGCTCCCAGCCCACTTGGGTCCTTGGAGAAAGCCGAAGTGAGTAGCTTCTGCTTCCTTCTGTTGGGTCAAGTCCACCAGTGTAATTCCTCCTGGACTTTCATTTCCTGGAGTTTCACTTCTGAACATTCCAAAATGTTAATGTTTCTTGGACATGATCACTAAATAGTACATCTGGAGCTGATCTCTCTTAATCATTTGCCCTCAATCTGAGACGTTTATCCGTTCTCTTGGAGAGTATGCGCTGTGCCATTAGCATTGGACAGGGGTGTACTCTTCACGGAGCTTTTCATCTCTGGGAAAAGCGGAGCAAGGAAAGCAAACCAGATCACCGGGTCCAGGGCTCAGAGTTGGCAACTGTTCCTATTTATGAAATGTGCTTAATTTCATTTCTGAGTTAAGCGATGCAGGCAGTGCCATCAGGGTGAGCTGGTGACAGGCCTGCAGCAAGTCCCATGTACATGTGGTGGTATGCATACATTCCTACATACACCATGCTCCCATGTGTGTTTACACACACACACACACCCCGCATACACACACACCTACCTACCTGCTCATTTACCAAAAATGGTCATCAGTGCAATGGTCATGAGGCAAAACTGGAAGGGGGATATTTTTTGCAAGAGCCAGAGAGGAATAACGGGAAAGACTTAAGGACCACCACAAACATGGTGCCAGGAGACTCTCTATGAATGCCCTACAATCCTGCAATGTCACGTTGCTGATAAGATATTAACATATGCATTGTATTTTCTGATCTTTCCCACTTCTAGGGTGAACACAGTTTCTACTTCTTGGACCATTCTCCGCTATCCACCTGCCTGCCCCAACCAACTTCTCAGCCTTCCTACAGAAATCTTCTCCAACAACCCTCACTAAATGAGGAACCTCCCCAGCACTACTCTCCATTTAAGCATTTTGTTTTTATAGAACTTATATATTTTTGTATATTTTTAACTTACCAATGTATTATGTCTCTCCCACTGCAGTATGAAGTCTTTAAGAGGTAGGAATCCACTCTGCCCCGCACACTGTTCCTCGTCCCTGTTTCTTTGTTCATGGTGCTCTTTCTGCCTGGAATGGCCTTTCCCCTTGGTGGCCCAGACAACCTCTTGACGCTCAGGTCCTGGAGCCTGTTCTCCAAGCAGCTTCTCTGTCTCCACCCACTTCCCACACTGCCTTCTCTGCTCTGTGTTCCCACGATGCACTGCACTCAGCACCACGTATGTCTGCCACTTCACCCCACAAGTACTTGAGTGCTCTACTGCTTTCCCCACAGCCTGTGAAGGGAGAACCGTGTTTGTGCATCTTTGTGTCCGCAGCACAGAGCACAGTGCCGGGGGCTTAGTAGGTCCTCATCAAACAGCAGTCGAACGATTAAATGAAGGGATTTCCCTGCTGGAAAAAAGGTTAGTGATGCCGAGATTATCCAAGAGTTTCTACGGTACTTTGTCCTTAATCCAGGTCACATTAACACCTCCCACCCGAGCAGGGGATTTTCATCCCAATACAATAACACGGAGGCGTCCAGTTGAGTAATAAGAAAAACAGAAAGACACCCAAGAAGGAAGTTCTTATGCCGTCGGTCTCATAGGAGATCAGTGTCCTAGGGACGCCATAACAAGTAGTACAAACTGAAATTTGCTTTCTTGCAGTTCTGGAGGCTAGAAGTCTACAATCAGGGCATGAGTAGGACTAGCTCCTCCTTGGGCTGTGAGGTAGATTTCAGTGCTCTCTCTCAGCCTCTGGCTGGACACGGGGACTCTCTGGTGTCACTTGACTCGTCTCCAATCCTGCCCTTACATGGCATGTTCCCTCTCCCTTCCCCACTCTTGCCCCCTGCTTGTCTGCTCTGTGTCCCATCTTCCCCTCTTTATGAGGGGACCAGGGTGCACCCTAATGACCTCTTTTCAACTTGATTATTTCCTTGAAGGCCCCATTTCCAAATAAGGTCATGTTCTGAGATACCACAGATTTGGACTTCAACATATTTTGTTTGGGGAGGGGAGCACAGTCAAACCCACAACGGCGTACTCTCCAAACTGGCAGAACAATGGAAAGGATGCCTCTCGACTGCTTTCTGCCTCGTTTCCCTCTTGGATGAAACCATGGAAATTGGGGAGGGGGGTAAAATTATATATTTGTCAAAGTCTAATTATGATGTCCTTCTTCTGCTATCTTCCTCACCATTTTTTGAATTCTCCTGATTCTATTTCAGTGTCCCCTGGCTGCTTAGAAGATGACCCTCCCAAGAATACTTGCAAGTCAGTGCAGGTTCAAAGATGGAACAGACTTCAAGAACTGAGGAGGTTTCTCCATCAGGAGTGTTTGAGATACAATAGTGGAGGAGGAGTGTGTGTGTGTGTGTGTGTGTGTGTGTGTGTGTGTGAGAGAGAGAGAGAGAGAGACAGAGAGACAGAGAGGTAAAATAGGGGACAACAGATCAGTCCAGCTATTTTCCCTGCTCCTGCCTCCTGAGAACATCACGTGGTCAAAGGGATAACCCAAGTGACAGGATGCGAAAGGATCCAGAAGAACAGATGGCGGTGCGGCACCTGCAGCTGCAGGGGTTGCCCTAAGGACTGTACTCAGCACGCAGCTGCACACAGGCTGTGTTCATAGGAACACCCGGTCTCATGCGATCATCAGCACAGTGCCTGGCCAGAGCCAAGGACACCGGGCCTCTGTTCCAGCCTCCCCTGCTGTGAGAGGCTAGGCCAGGCTCTTCTGTCTTCTCTTTGCTCAGCACCTTGCAGGGCAGGTGAGGTGGGGGTGGGACTGGAAGGCTGACCTCTAGCCCCTTCCCACTCACGCATCCTGTGAGCATCTTTAATGACCCCTCCTTGCCGAGAAAAACCATCAACACAACAGCAAACAGAGAAAGGGCAATGAGTACCGGCCCAGCCTTCATCTGCTCGCTCACTCTAAACAGAAATCACTTACCCTAAACGGCAATCAGTCCCCGATGGCCTCCTTTCCAAATGCCTTGTATGACAATGAGTGATTTGTAACAACATCCAATCAGGCGCACCTAACCTTCCTGTAATTGCCTGTCCTTTTCAGCGTTCTTAAAAGCTTTCCAGTGGAAAAGAACAGAAGCTCCTTGTCAGAAGCAGGCTATTATACAGAGGAGAGGACACCCCCACTCCCAGCTTCCCATCCAGCCTTCACGCACCACCTTGGCCCTGGGCCCTGGGTCCCTGCAGTCCCCTGCATGAGGAATCCGCATCTGGCTGACAGCCCCGGGAGCAGTGACCACCTGCTGGTGTACAGCTCCCAGCTGGTCCCCTCCCAGGCTGCTTCCTGACTCCCAGAATCTGGGCTCTGAGAGCTGCCTTGAGCCCTGCAGACTCCTGCACTTCCTTCCAGGCCAGGAGAGGGGATGACAGCAGCATTTTCAGTTCTCACTAGACGTTTATATGAAGATGAGCAGAACCCAGTACTAGGAAGGTCCAGGGACGTGGCCAGGCCATCGGACAGGTGCAGCGAGCCCAGGCAGAGCTGCCGTGCAGTCTGGATCCCGGAGAAGTTACACGCTTGTGCTGTGTGGTATCAAACTAAATAAAAAACTGTAACAGGGCAGGGGCTGTTGCTCAGTGCGCAGGCCTTAGGTCCAATCCCTGCTATGGCAATCAAGAAAGAAATATCCTTTTCCCCCATACCCTCACCAGCACTTATTATTACTTGATTCGTCACTCTTTCTGGATACATGTAAATAAATAAATGCATAAATAAATAAGTAAGAAACCCACCAAATCACAGTCAAGAGAGGGAGAGAGAAGGAGCCATGGGCTAGACAGTCCCAAGGTAAAAAGAATGGAAGTTCTCCAAGAGAGAACGTTAGAGGGAGACCACGCGCAAAAACCTTTGGCCACTGCATTTTTATCTCGAAAACACGACGCAGATTTCTCACTCCGCCAAACACAAGCTCACTCCCAGTCCATGGATTTTCCTTCAGCCTCGTGGTCCCACCATTCAGGTGACTGGAAATGTTTGGCTCTGTGCTCTGAGGATAGTCGAAGGGATTCTCGCCTCTGAATCCTTGCAAAATAGTAAATATTTTCCCTAGCAGACTAAATGCTTCCCAAGGACATTTCCTAATCCTGTATCCCTAGCATCAGGCCCCATTCCACGTGTTTTGGGGGAAGGTTGGCTCTAGGTCCTCCTAACTGGTCCAGCCAGAGAATCAGCCTCTAAAACGCACGCCCCACCCCCGCCTCCTTGCTGCTCTGTGGCCTTTGTGTAGCCTGCAACCTAGGAAGGTGCCGAAACTATGTTCTCAGTTACTCAGCCCCAAACATCTTCTCCTTCATGAGCCACATCAAGGTCCACCTCCTCCGGGAAGCCTGCCCCGCTTGCTTGCCAGCCCTGTCCAGTGTATGTCCCACCCCAGAAACAATCAGGTTAGACAGTTCACACAGCACACTGGACACTCAGCGGGTCTCAAGCTGCTTACCTGGCGATGCATCTGCTCCCTTCCCACAGACGGACTTCAAGGCCCAAGGGAAGGGACCCAAATCAGCTTCTGCATTCTCTTCCCCAGCTCACATCTGTGAATTCACTGAGGGAAGGTGCTGCAATTTGCCAGAAGAGTTGCCTTTTAACTGAGGTATCCAAGGCCCTGGGGCTCAGGAGAGAATTCTGCAGCCTTCGCAACCTTCCCTCATGTGAAAAATTGGCAGTACCCATCCAGTTCCTCTCTAAGCCCAGAGCTCTCATCTGCCACCTGCCTCCTGCTTGCAAGCCCTGTCTCTACCCTTGGAGGTCCAAACTCCTCCTGGCAGCAGGCCCCGGGGTCTTTAGGAGAAGCTCAACGAGAGGCTGTTGAAGGATGCTGCTACAGGCTGGCATGAGCTAGGTGGCAAAGCTGTTGAAAGTCTTTGATATTTTCCCAGTGCCACCTCTGAGAGCCTTGACCTCTTTACAGGTAAACCACATCCTCTCCTACTGCAACTCTCATTCTCTCTTAGAGGGAAGTGAGCAGATGAACTGATTCCCACACACGTTCACATCTGCACCAGTGGGGGAAGGGAGGAGGAAGGGAAAACTGGGGAAGGAGGGAAGAACAGTGAGGGATAGAGGGGGCAAAGGAGGGAAGAAGGGAGGTGAGGAGGAAAGCAGAGAGGGAGGGAGATGGGTAGGAAGAAAGGGAAGGAAGGAGGGAGGGAAACGGTAGCTCCAGGACTCAAATTTTGGGCAAGCCCCAAGTAGAATTCCACCCCTCTACATGACACAGGGCTGGTATTGCCCATCTGAACTATACTATCGGTTTCAGATTCCCTGTCTCTATGACTCGGTTTTTCTCCTCTTTAGAAATGATGGGGGTAACAGTACCTACCTCAGGGGTATCTGTGAAGCTTAAATGAAGCAGTACCCTTTTCCAAGCTCATAGGTACTGCATGTCACACATAAGCAGTCGGTTCTGTTGGCCCTTTCCTTACCACTCTCATTCAGCCACGCAAGTCCACACCTGGCTGCAAGATGCACTCTCCCTTTTCCTGGCAGGAGCTTCCTCCAGAGGAAGCAGAAGGCCAGGTTTACACATCTTCACTGTGTTAAATCATCTCCTAGTGTGTGTATTTGAATGATTTGTTGGGCATAACTGTGTACGTGCTTTGTTGCTCCTATCTTAATGAGAGCCAGTAACTGATTACAAACATGGATGACAAGGATGCCTCATTTATCTGGGCATAGTGCTGCACACCTGTAATCCTAGCAGTCACGGAAGCTGAGGCAGGAGGATAAGTTCCAGCCCAGCCTGGGCAACTTAGCAAGATCCTGTCTCAAAATTAAACTATTAAAAAAAAAAAAACTACAAAAAGAGATAAATCCTGGGTTCAGTGTTCAGTCCTGCAAAAAAATATAGTCTCATTTATACTGGTTTCTCTGAAATCAAAGAAGTATTTTGAGCATGAACTTTGATTACTTGGACCAGTGTTGCTGAGAGACATCTTCCAGGCAGAGGCTTACTGTCGTTACTATGTGCTTTGCTGGCAGCAGTGTGGCATAGAGGAAATGGATCAAAAAACCAAAAGACTTGCGGCTGGGTCCCTGCACCCTGTTCATCTGTGTGTCCTTCAGTGTCTCTGGCCCTCATTGTCACCTGTGAAACCATGCTGTGCTCATCTGCCCCATGCAGCTGTTGAGATGAGGAAGCTATGAGACACCTGTGACGCTGCTTCCAAAACTCTAAAATGCAGTGTGAATGTGGAGTGTCACCACAGAGCCACCCTCAGGAGTTATTCTTCTGACTGCAGCGCCATTTGCCCCTACCCTAAGTGACCCTACCTGAACGAGGAGCTGTAATTTCTTCTAACTATTCCACTGCTTTAAGTTTTTCCAGTGGAGCATCTTCCACTCTTAATGCTGTTGCTCTCAGAGGAATCTTTGCCCCAATGCCACCACTTCTGGCCTATAGTACACTGCCAACCACATGCCAAAGAAACTCAGAGGCTGACCTGTCCAACGGTAACCAGTGCGCCTACCCCACAAAGGCAGAGACCCAACACTCCTGGGCCTGGGCTGGATCCTGGGGAGTATGTAGTCCAATTCTATACGATGATGAATCTGGGTCCCAGGAAGTGGAAATGATTTGTCTACGATCCCACAGGCCCTGAATAGCAGAGCATAGACTAGAATTTCAGTCTTGATTTCCAACCCAAGCAACACTACCCTACCCCAAAGGAGGCTATCCTCAGAGACTGTGTGATAAAGGGCAAGAACTTTGTGTTTCTTGTTGTTTTCATATTTACATCCAACTCAAGATTCAGCTATGACTACGTAGGACCAGGAGCAGTGAGACCAGAAACTTCTCAGGGGCCACCCGAAGGCCTCAGCTCTGAGCAAGAGGATGACCACACAGAGCTTAGAGACCAAGACCAAAAATGGGTGTAGAACTGTTCAGATCTGAGATCTGCCTCCATCCCAGCTCCTCTATAAGATATCAGGGGTGACAGGGCTATCACTTCTCCCAGGGCGGCCTGTGGGCAGCAGCATCTGCTGGGAGCTCACTGGACATGGCAAACTACCAAATCTCAAGGCTTCCTGAAGCCTCAGAATTCACCATCTCTGTCCTCATCTTCTCCCATCTTTGGGGACAGCCACATGAGTACCACATGACTACCAATGTGAAAGTGACCCCGCAGGGAACCGTGACCCGCCTTGAATCCCCCACATTGCCGGTGGCCTTCATCTGCTATCTAGAGCCATCTTCCTGCTCTCCTGATGGGTCAAGGTTGCTACTCACAGGAGACTGCAGGATGAGGAAAAGGGAAACAATGTCATTCTGCCATGAAGAAAGCCATTACCAGACCACTCAGCCAGAAAGGAGGAGTTCAGCCGCTCGCAGACCCGGAGAAGCGTCTCCTCACTTCCCAGGCTTTTTCTGCTCCTTACACTCAACTCCTGATGTAGGAAGGCGACTGGGCCTTTGAGTGGGTGTAATAATCTCACTAGGACCTGGAGGGGAGAGCGCAGCGTCAGGGAGTGCGAGCAGGCAGGCGGGAAAGCTCATGGCAGCCCCCACTCTGTGCTGTGGCTCGCCTGCTGTGTGGTGGGGTCTGCACTGGGTTGTACAGGGAAGGTCCCCCTACCCCACCTTCAGGGGACCAGGAGTTCAGAGCCCCTGGGACTTCAAAGGTCTCTCCAGCCCCGCTGGGCACCCGGCAGAGCAGAAATTCGGGCCCTGGAGCTGCCCTTCCTTCTGTCCAAGGGGCTGCAGGCCGGCCTCGGGAAACCCTAATAGAGCCTTCATGTCTGCCAGATGCTCCCAGATAACTGAAGTTCAGCCTCAGGCCTGCCAGACATTTCATCTTCACCGTTTAGGGCAGGCGCCCTCCTGAAGAGCAGACACTCCTGTGATTTCTGAAAGTGAATATGCGGCATTAGCATGGAAGCCACAGAAGGTTGGACTTTTCCTCTCTGCTCCCTGCTGTGCCCCAGTGCTGAGAACCAAGCCTGGTGCCTGCAAGCTCAGCAAACACAAGTGCAGCACTTTCCTGCGCCCAGCAAGGCAGCTCCAGAGCGTCGGGACAGGGTGGGCAGAGCTGGGCAGGAGCCAGACCGCCTAGCCACACAGGCCGCCTCACCCCGGGACCAGCGCCCTGCTCAGAAACCCGGCCGCGCCTTTCTCTCCGCTGGGCTGTCAGTGGTCACTTGTAGCTGCACGGAGCTGTGAGCAGGAGAGGAAGTTAGGAAGCTTGCAGGGAAGAGGAAGGGTGGTGGGCCTGGGGCGCAGGCCTCCCCCTGCCCTCCAGACCAGCTCACTGCTCCCCAGCCTGCCTCCTGCGGCGGATTCCTGGTCCAGGCTGCCGCTGTGGCTGGAGACTGCTGGCCAGAGCCGCATGTCATAGCCTGGATCCAATACAAGTGTCTCAATCTACAGGTGAAGAAACCGTGCTCCAGAGAGGAGGTGATTTCCTAAGGTCATGTGGGTCAAGACCGGCGTTCAGGTCTTCTGAGTCCCCATCTGGGGTCCTTTGCTCCTGTCAGCAATGTGCCTGATCCCTGAAACTCCCTGAAATATGCTGGCTTCCTATTTCCTATTGGCTGGAAAAGAAACATTAAAAAGAAAAAAAGCCAGATAAAGGAGCTATTCATTCCTAGAGTGAAAATATACAGGCACTGTTCCCATTTGCTACGTATCTTATGCCATTAGATAATTGCAAATTAAGATACCTGCACACCTATTAGAACAACTAAAATTCAACTTACTGGCACCACCAAATGCAGGTGTGGAGCAATCCGAGCGCTCCTTCAGGCAGATGGTGTGCTCACTCTGGAGGACAGCTGGGCAGCTTCTCACAGAGCTAAGCAGAGTCTTACCGTACAATCCGGGGGTCATGCTCTGAGCTTTTTCCCAGTTGAGGTGAAACGGGTCCACACACACACACACACATACACACACACACACACACACACACAGAGGAATGTCTATAACAGCTTTATTCATAATTACTAAAACTCAGAAGCAAGCAAGATGTCTTTCTGCAGATGAATGGATAAACAGGCTGTGGTGCACACAGACAATACCATATTATTCGGCAATAAAAAGAAATGACCTGTCAAGCCAGGAAAAGGCAATCTGAAAAGGCTACATACTGTATGAATCCAATTAGATGCCAGTCTGGAAAAGATAAGACGCTCAAGACCATGGAAAGGTTAGTGGTTGTTGGGAGTTTGCCGATGAATTCACGGAGCACAGAGCATTTTTAGGGCAGTGAAAATATTCCGGGTGATGTTGTATTGCTGGATACATGATAGCATGCATTTCCTAAAACCTATGTAACTCTACAGCACAAAGAGTCAACTCTGATGTAAAGGGCTGGCTTTAGTTGACAATAATGAATCAATACTTGTTCATCAATTGTAACAAATGTAAGACACCAATGCATGTTAATAGCGGGAACTGTGTGACAGTAGAGAGTACAATCGGGAACTCACAATACTTTCTGCTCAATTTCTCTTTAAAGTCTAAACTGCTCTTAAAAATATTCTTAATGCGCCAAACAAAAAAGATGCACAGAGTGAAAACATTTAGGCACTATCTTATTTACAAAATGCATGAGCTTTATTTAACAGTTGAGTCTCTGAGGAGCAGGGAGATAGGCTGACCTGTCTAGGTCATCTTATCTAATACCACACAGCCAGCCAGGCTCCAAGCTAAGACTTGAACCCCATCTCATGACTCTCACAACTGTGGAACTCAAGACAAAATCACCTTGACAATGAACAGAGAAGCCTCACGCTGAGGTGCTACCTACATCTGGTGCTTTAAATGTCTGGTCTACTAGCTCAGTCAGTACGGGAAGAATGTGCTGCCCTGTCGCTGCCCTGAGGAATCTTCCACAGTAGCTTCCAATTTGTGGGAGTGACTCCCAATGCCAGAGCTGAATCCTGCCTGCCTGCCAGGACACTCACCCACCTGTGCTTTCCTGGTTTGGCCCTTGGTGGGACTTCGGTAATAACCACGGGTTGCCCCACATCAAAACACAACCTGTGGAGGAGGCTGAAAAGTCAGATGTCCACTCAGAAGCCATTCCAGGATGCGCCGCAGCCGCTGAGTGACAGATCAACAGTGTATCACGTCCCAACACAGGCAGTAAAAGGCCCATCATCTCACTAAAGCCATCTTCATTCACCCTGTATTTTTCCACACATTTCATTTCCCATCATGGCTGACTGCCTAAAGCATTCATGTGAAAATAGCAGATTTTTGCCTGTGTGTGTTACTCCCCTTCTCCTCTCAATAATGCAGTTTATTGGATTCTCAGGAATGACATAAACACTTGGCATATCCAAGAGGAAGAAACAAACAGAAAAATAAGTAAATAAAATAGCCAGTGAGACTGTCATGGGAAGAGGAGCTGCGGGCTGTCATTCGTTGGCAACGAAGAAATCAAAGTCTTCATGATTCACTAGAAGGCTCTTGGAGTTGATGTCATCTTACAGATGGGGAAACTGAGGCCCAGAGAGGTAACTTCTGCCAAGGTCTGTAGGTGAAGGAGGGTGACTGGTGTATATTCTTCATGGAGTTGCTTTCTCATCGAACCCCAGAAAGCACGAAGAGTTTTCTGCTGGGCCTACTAATCAGAGATTGGGTGTAAAGGGGTCATGGAAGCAGGACCCTGATAACACTGATCTTAGCAAGGTCCTTTTGAGTCTCCTCTCCCAGCACCTATGGGGTAAAAGGGTGTGGCCCAGCAGGATGAGAGGCAGAATGTGTAGGAAAGAGGACAGGAAATAACACAGCTTGAGCACCAACTGCATGCCCAGCATGGGGCTAGGAACTCGGCATGTGTTCACTCAGGTTTCCAAAATCATCACATTAAAAAAAACTTTCTAAAAAGACTCTGGGATCCAAAGCCAGATACCCCAGGAAAAAAGATGTAAGTAATAGCCCGTAGTGATTGAGATCTTATTATTTTGCCAAGCACTGTCTAAGCACCTAAAAGTTTAACTCATACAAATCCCACAAGTATCCTACAAGGTTGGTATGGTTATTCTTCCATTTAATGTGTGAGAAAATCAAGACACCAAGAGGCTATAGGAATGTTCTAGAAATTGCACCACTCGTTGATAGTGGGGCTGGATTCCATCCCCGATGTCCGGCCCAGGGCTGAGGCAGGGGCCTCTCCATCTTCTGAAATGTCCATGCACCTCAATCCAGACGTGGCACAAATGCCCTTCACCATGGAGCCAGGAGAGTTCTTTTTATAGGTTTTTCTTACATAACCTCATTGAATCCTCACCACATTCAAAGTGGGAAATGCAAAGGTAACCATCCCCATTTAATAAAATAAGAAACCAAAGTCGAAGAAAGTGGGGAGTCCCAACCATACTGCAAATAAGGGGGCGCAGCACAGCTATTTACTCTTCTCCACCCTGTGTCCAGGGAACACCCCTCAGGAGAAAGTCCTGTCTGTCCCTGTCCCACTGAGACCCCAGGAAGGCCTGCTTTTAGGGTGAGAGGGAGACTGAGGAAGGGGTTTATACCAAGCAATCGCCCCCACCTTTAACTGTGATCTTCTTAAGAGTTCCTTCTGTGGGTGGGGTTCACCACTTCCCGGTTAGCTTCCTTTGGCCTGGTTTTGGGGGCCTGTGGGGAAGGGAAGCCTAGTCATCTGCTTCCCAAACTTCCCTTTTCTTTGTTTCTCCTTTTACCTCCCTGGGACACCCCCTCTTTTCTCCTCCTCTCAGCCGCACAGCTTTTGAACAACCCCAATCAGCACACTGTGTTGGCAATTGTGCAGTGAGGGTGACATTTAGAGGCAAGGTCCTGGAAGAAATCGCATGGATTCGGATCTGCCAGAACACTAAATTTAACCAGCCCAGAGAGCTTGGGGGGAGTCTGGGAGGAGGAAGAATGGAGGGAGAGATTCACCGTGGGCCTGGGCCTGCAAAGCACAGGTGCTGGCCGTCTCTGGCCAGCCTCCCCTGTTCATCAGGGTGGGGGACACAGTTTCAATCAGCTCGCATTCACCTCTCACTATTGTTAGGTGGTTGCTTAGAAAGGTCCTAATCACCTTCCCTATCATCTGGTTTAACACAAAGCAGAGCAAAGCAGTGTCAAAGCTGCTCACCCCTCAGAAGAAAACCCTGAGATAGCTTGATATGTGTGAATCTAAAAGTATGAATATACACACACCACTCTCCATCTGTCACTCACACACACGCGCATGCTCAGGTGCACACACACACACACAGGTTAAGAAGGGATATGGTAATACCAGGGTTGCAGGACAAAGCTACCCTGACCCCACAGAAGGAAGATGGTGAGAAGGATGCCTGGACTCTCCCCAAGCCACCCAGACTGCACTGATGAGAGACACCCATTAGTGTGCCCTCGTACAAATTTAGGGAGCACATGTGGTCTGAGGCTACGAAATGATGCAGTCACCAGGCTTTTCCTGATTGCCTCAGTTTCTCATCTGGACTAAGAGATCTGAAGAGCTGGCAAAGTGACCCTGGCTTTGCTTTCTCCCCCTGTTCACACAGTGTTTTGGAAATGAAGCAGAACTCTTGGAAAACAAAGAGAGGTTAGATCTGTCCATAAGATTTGGGAAAGTCAATAAATGGGCTACAGAAATTTCCCCTTCATGCGGAAATGCTTAAGCCCTCATAAAATGTCATACCCTAGGCGATTCTGTTGCTCAATAAGATGCAAAGCAGGAAGCAGATGTAATAGAGTGAAGCAAATTATTGTCTTAACAGCTGGAACCAGGATGCTTCTTAGAGGGAGAACAGTCTTTTCTGAGGAAAAGGCTTCTTGAAAGCCCCAGTGTGATCGATGGCTCTCTCTGCCACCCGGCTCTTCCTGCCTCTGGGAGAGGCTCCATAATGACCCTGGGCAGCCCGACAGGAGGGTACAAGAATACAGCCAAGTCATCCCTGCCAAGGGCATCCTAGACCAGGTGTCCCCAAGATGCCCAGCCAGCTGGCCACCAATGCTCGAAGAATCCCAGCCCGGATCAGTTGAGCCCAGCCATGATCAGCAGGGCCATCTGCAATGGTTTGCGTCTGTCCCCAAGGGCTCATGTGTGGATGTCCAGTCTGCATTGTGACATAGTAAGAGATGGTGTTTAGAGGTGGGGCCTTTGGCAGATTATTAGGGTTAGGCAAGGTCACCAGGGTAGAAGCCTCGTAACTAAATACTGGTGGCTTGATCAGAGAGAGACAGACAGACAGACACAGAGATAGATGATGATATTCTGTGCCACCTCAGACTCTGCCAGCAAGAAAGCCATCACTAGAGGCAGTTTCTTGAACCTCCAGAACTGTGAGCTAAATAAACCTCTTTTCTTTATAAAGTAATCCACCCTCAGGTATTTCCCTCTAGTAATGCTAAGCTGACCAACAGACCATTCCATTTTCCACTCAGAACATGCCTCCAGCATGCCCTCCACCATCCACACTGTGACCATCTGTCTTCAAGCCTATGTCACATGTCCCCTGTGAAGTCAGCCCTGACTGGCCCCTCTGATTCTGGTCTCACCACCCCCGTTCATCCTCCACACCAGCCAGTGTGATTTGCTCTGATGCTCTGTGAGAGCAGTGTCCTCCAACCTGCCAGCTCCTTTGCTCGGTGTCAGGTCTTTTGTGGACCACACTGATATAGGAATAGGGCATGGCCTGACCTGGCTGGGAAGATGAACATGACCTTGGGGAGTGGCTTTGACCTGATGTCAGCCTGGGGCGTGAAATTCCAATTGCCCCTCTTCTCACAGGATCCAGAAACTCTCACGAGAACAGAATCCAGATAAATATGAATGGCACCACGAGTTCACTCTCTTGCCTCTCTCGCCCCCTCACTCCCCGCGCTCTCCCTTCTGCCTTGTGAGCTTGCCCCCTGCTCCCTAGTCTCCTAGGCCTTTTCAGATTCCTAACTGCAGCATCAGCTAGTTATTTTACTCACCTGGCCAAACCAGTCTCCCTTTTGTTACTTAAATAAACTTTCCCAATGCCCTAAAATTCGCTCCTGCAATTCATTGCCTGCACGAATAAAGAACCTGGAGATATATTTTCTGAATCCCCCTTCCCATCCGACAACAACACCACACTTCATACCACCGTGACTATCACCACCACCCCCACCCCACCCCAGTGGCTAGTATCTGCCGGCTGGTACACATACTCATACTTCTCCCTTGAGCACCCCGCCTCTGTGGCTGTGTCCTCACTGTCCCCTCTCCCTGAGGAGGGTGCCTATGCCCCCTTCTACCCACATTTCACCCATCTAGAGGACTCCTGCCCACCCTTCAAGGCCTAACTGAGCCCACCCACCCCCACAAAGCCTTCTCTGGAGCCAACCATACCTGTCCTGTCCCTGGGGTCTGGTCATTCCCACTTGCGGACTCCGGCTCTACCTTGTCTTAGTGCATCTGATAGTCACTGTGAGCGTGTAAACAACACATCACCCGGAGTCACCTGAGTGCCTTTAAAATAGGCTCAGATGCCAACTCATGGCCAGCGGAAATCCAAAGCCTACTTTCAGAGTTCTGTGAATCCCTGGAGTCTGAACTCTCGGTTGGGCACTAGTGTTTTGGAACTTTCCTTGATTCCTTGAATGAACAAATGAGTGGGTAAGTTGGATAAGTTAATATTCACATAAAGCATAGGTGCTGGTTATAGACTATGATGTGTGTGTGTGTGTGTGTATGCATGACACACACGTGTTTGTGTTTCAGTGGATCCAACGCAGGCCCTCCACGCGCTAGACGAGTGCTCTTCCACTGAGTTACACCCCCAGCCCATGTACTCTTGAAATACCCTCAGGTCATGCATACCAAGAAATTTTTCTCCCATGATTTTCACTTCAGGGAGTCCTCAGATGAACACACATCACTGGTTCCTCTTTTAGCCTCTTCCTCTCCCTTCCCTGCTTCTTGCTCCTATCCTCTACCTCATGCCCACCAGCTTACTACCAAGAACTCCAAATTCTTCTCCCTTCATCATATAGAACCCTTTTTCCTCCCAGGTCTGACGGTCAAAGACTGCTGCAGGATCACACTACACAATCCCCATCAAAGACCTTCACTCCGACCACAGTGGTGCTGGTAAAAAAAGTAGTTCCCTCGAAAACTGTCTACATCCCCCAGGGATTCAGCCCTCCTGAGAGCAGAGCAGGCCCTCATTCCCCCCTGTGATCTGCTGAGATTAGCACAGAAGGCAGAGAAGGCACGCAGTAAGGGCTGGCTACATTCACAATGTACACTCGTTCACAAATGACTGCAGCCCGGCCCAGCCCCCACACCCTCTCTGATTGTCTGAGCCTGGGGCAAGTGAGATGGGACCAGCAGAGGGCGGAAGTCTGGCTCAAAATGGGCGGGAAGTCGGGGCTGAGGAGGGCTTTTTTCTCCTCCTGACTGACTGGACCACATTTTCCTCCTACAGACTGGCCTCTTTCCTTTCCAATGCATCGCCTCAGCCACCTTCGGTGGCGGTTCAGCATATTTCTGCGTGAAATAAATGTTATTTTCTGGTGCACCTAGGTTTCATTAGTCTTCCTGTCAGCGAGAATGAAAGCAAGAGAGGAGAGCACTTGCACAAAGTGGCTCCTTGCTTACACTAGGCAGAAAAGGACAACGTTGCCCTAGCAAAGAGACGGAGGAAAGGGGAGAGAGAGACGGAAAACTAACTTCCTCATTTAATCAAGTCGAAACACGGATTATATGAGGTTGAAAAACAGTTACCTTGTTCTCGCACCAGCCTCTTGCTCTGTCTGGGGCTATAAAACCTTTCGCGATTTTATCTTTTCATAAACTTTTATTGAATCTGATGTTCAAGGGGCCATGGAGGATCATCCAATTAAACTCCCCCCTCTAATCCTACTCTTAAACCCCAGCACTAAACTGATGGGAGATTAAAAGCCAATAAAGATGACAAATGAGAGATGATCTGCGGGTTGATAAGGGAAATGGAGTTGGGGGGATTTGCCAGGGAGGAGCCGAACAACCCCTGGGCTGGAGGGGGCTGTGTGGTGGCAAATCTGAAGACTTTTGAAAGGAAGCAATTCAGACGCCCGTGATAGAGTCTTGCTCAGTGATGTTCAGTGGGCTAGTCGGTCTGCTCAGCACAGGGTTACACAGAGGAAGAAAGCTGGACTCTGCACAGACCCAGGAGGACTGAAATCCAACTCTAATCTTGCTAATTGGGGAAGTGTGTATGGTGCTAACATACTGCTAATAGAACACATGTTAGCAGCCATGTCTACGCCTGCCCTTTGTGGACCCCCAGCCATGAGCCATATACTTTCAAACATGATTTGCTTTTATTCCCCTGTGGATGCAAGACACGTGGGACAAGAGAGCTACCCACCTTATGCATCAGCAAACTGAGGTCCAAAATGGGCCAACAACTTCCCCAAGATCCCCTCACTCAGTTACAGAGCAATGATTAGAACCTTGTCTTTCTGAGAAAATAATCTCCACTTCATGGATTTGCATCAAGAATATAATGAGAAATGATAATGGTGCAGGCTTCGTTATAGCCACCCGAGAAGTTCATTTTCTTCTTTCCCTTAGAAGCTTATTTTACATTTTAAACATCTCAAAAGAACCCATATATATTTTTACCGTCACCAACCCCCAAATACAATTTCTAACTAGAAGGTGAGAGTTCTTTTTTAACATCCATGCCAGCTAGTTTATATCAATTCATTTAATCACTTTACAGGCATCTATGAAAACATTCTTTGCCAGGCTCGTTCATAAATATGTATCAAACTAATCCTCATATCAGCCCTAAGAAATAGGAATTATTTCCTCATTTTAATTAATGAGTAAACACAGGCTTGCAGAATCCAAATGACTCTCCCAGGATGGCAAAGCTAGCAAATGACAGGGATAAAATTCAGGCGCAAGTAAGCCTGAGACAAGGTCAATGCTCTTCCAACTCTGACCTCCTCTTGTTAGCATCAACTCCAACAAGGGAATGAGACAGAGACACTGCCACCTACCCAAACGGGGCTGTGTGAGCTGCATATGTGGGCCCCACCATCACCCCCATCTTTTCTCCAAGCAAGGCAACCAGGGATGCATGGGGTCTTGGACTTTTAGAGGTAGCGAGTGACAGACAAAAGGACAGCGTGAACAATGTACAATGAGAGAGAGGAACTCCAGCAGGGAGCTTTGGAGAACCCCAGTTTGGCTGTACTGTGTGGGTTTCCCAGTAGAGAATACCTGAGATGTAAAGAAGGTTGTGAAATTGAAGAGTCTCCATTGCCAAGGCAGAAGGAAGGACGAACGCAAGGTCAAAGCTGCGTCTCACATCATCTTTCCCCACTTTTGTGGACAATGTCTCTTCTACCGGGCCACAGGGCAAGTACCCTGGTAAGTAAACAAACAGGAGAGCTACCCTTACAGTGTGACAGAGAAGGCCAGTGTCCCCAGAGTGGACGGGCCCAAGCTGTGGGAGGAGGGCAGCGGACAGGGTGGACAGCACACCTGAGATCCTCCTACTCATCTCTATAAGGCCGAGATTCGCACCACTCACCTCTTTGTGGGTCCTCTTGCTCCTATGCAGGATGAAGGGAAGGGATGATTCTTCTCACACGCCTTATCCCACCTTATCGGTGCCCAGGGAAGATCTCGCTTTGACTCCAACTGCCAGGCTCCTGTCATCATCCAAATCTATCTACTCACACGTACTTGCAGTTTAGCAAGGAAGGGACACAAACTTTCCCTGAGCACTCACTAGACACCAAGCCCTTCCACACATGTGATCTCACTTTATCATTACACAGGCACCATGCACCTTTGGTTCACCTCAATTTTACAGACAAAAAAAACCTGAACAGGCTCAAGGAAAAACACTTGGTTCAAAGCCTCATTTGTCTGACTCCAAAAAGCATGAACTTTTCTTCACTCCATCAGTGGTGCTCAGCCCTGGCTTGTCGTGAGGGTAACCCAGAGAGGCCAGTCCGGACATGGCCCTAGCAGTGTGGTTCAGGCTTTAGAAGCTCCTCAGGTGATGCTCCTTATAGTCAAAGTTGAGAACCACTTATGCTAAGGTTTGCTTTTCCATAAGACAATAGCCCTTGAGTCCTACCACCATAATCCCCAGCCCCAGCCCCATCCAGCCAGTGGCTCTGACTCTTTCTACAAGTTAATATTCATTTCATCACATTTAATTAACACGGGGAGACTAGTACTGTCTTGGCATCACACCCAGCTAGCCGGAGCCCTCGCCTCCCTTGAAGTTCAATCACAGCACTGTCTTATGCAATTAACTTCCTTCCCCCTGATCTGAAGGGTCTGCGCCCATAAATATCAGCCAATTTTATTGATATTTGTAATTAAAACCACCCAACAGGTCACACTTGGTTGAACAAGTTTGCAACACTCACATCCATAATGGGAACATGAGCATATTTGTATGTGACATTTGATAGATAATAATCCTGGGCATTTCTCATTTTCAGAACATCCTGTGGGTATCAGCTAATTAAGCCTAGCATGTCTCTTGGGACAGAAGGCGTTCTTCAGACATACCCCTGTGATTGTCTTTGTTTCTGAAGTTTCAGGGAATCCAAAGGCCAAAAAAGTGAAACTAAAACCACAGAGAGAAAAGCAGGCGGGCCCTAGGGCTGACCTTGCTACCTTCTCAAGTTTCTCCCACCTTCTCCCTGTATCCCAGTAATGAACTTAAAAACCAAAAGCAGAAAACAAAACCAAAAAGAAACTGACAGCATAAAGAATGAGCTCCAGGCCTCCCCAGAAGGCCCAAGGATTTTTTTTTTCTAGAGTTCTCTCTGACGACCCAGATGGTCCATTCCATCCTAAAAGCTATGTGGATAAAACCTGATGTTCCTTCACTCAAATCTTGTAGAGCAAGAGCGATCGATGCCACTACCCAGCCCCACTGCATTCCCATTTCCTAACTGGCCCGGGTGTAGCTGCACCTGCAGGCTCTTCAGGATCCTAACTGGTGGGTCTTACTGGGAAATTAGCAATAAGTTTACCTGTGAGCTGCTTAGAGGTCCAGAGCGGGACATCGTCCTGAACTCGGTGGTGAAGCCAAGACAATTGCCATGTGTGGCTCCAGCATGGACTCAGATTATCAGATCTGCCCATTTCTCATTTCCCCTTTGAAATCTCATCACTCACACATACCCAGTGAGATTTAAGACCTTTTCCCAAATCCCCTAGCAGCATTCTTAACAAGAAACAATCAGTGTGCAAGTGAGTTAAAAGGAAGCCGTTCTACCCCAAAGGGCAGCCTTTCAAGTGCTTGGGCAGGAGGATTATTTCTCTTTGACCTGGAGTAATCTCATCATTACCAAAGCTCCTGAGGGTAGAAGGGAATTCCAGGGAGAGCCGGCAGGGAGAACAGGTGGAGAGAGAGCGCAGAGAGACAGGTGCAAATATACTGCCAGGCAATGACGGAGGGAGGGTGTTTTTACAGTGTTATGACTTATGCCACACCTGCTTCCAAAAATGATTTGAGACTCTTACAGTAATAGGCACATATCCAATAAAGCCATTAAAATAGAAACAAGGAGGACATATAAATGTCTGCAGAGAGTGACATTGAAGAAGTCACGATTCCCATTATCCCAAGAGCCCAAGCAGGAACAGGGGGTTGGAGCGAGCATGGAGCCATTCATTGATTACTGGGACAACTAACCCAATTATTCAGGGACTAAGGATCCAATTTGTGTTTAATCCAGGCCTTTGGCATTGGCTTTTCCCTCTTCTTCTGTCTAACTAGGAAGAATTTCACAGACCAGCATGTATCCATCCAAACACAGACACAAAAAGGGAGGGAATCAGTGTCTCTTACAACGAGAAAGATGTCACACATCATTCACGAGCACCTCTCACTCCACCAGTTCTCTTCAGAGCTGCTTTCTTCAGACAGCTGTGCAGCACCAAGTTAGATACCTCCACAGGCAGGACTACATGATGAGGTATTCTTTTAACCACTTTGAGTCATTAGAAACATCATTCTTATGTAAACAAACCTCCTCCCCAAGAAATCAGGCAGTGATTCCCAAACTTGGGTGATATTCAAAATCGCCTGTGATGTTTTTGAACAGTGACTACAGTGGAAGTATAAATTAGTGCACTACTTAAGTAGACAGTGTGACATTATCTACAGTAGATGAACATGTGCTCACGTTGAGTAGGTGGCTCTAGGATCCTACTCCTAGGTGCACCAGGAGGCCAGTTCAAAAACATTCTTAGCAGCATTAATCAGAGTAGCTAAAAACTGCCCACAACCAAAACATTCATCAGCAGTAATGTTTTGTGTTGCTAAAACAGAATGCCTGAGGCTGGCTAATGTGTTCAGAAAGGTTATTCCGCTCACGATTCTGTTGGCTGGAATGACCAAACATTTTTTTTTCCCTGTAGAGAGCGCTAGGTGTCCTTTATTATTATTGTAACTATTTTGTATACAAGAAAAGTGTCCTAGGAGTTTTAAAATCTTCATCAACTGGTTCGTTTTCGTCTCCACTTTATGTCTTTTACCCCATGAAAATGTCATTTCAAAGCAGTGTTATCTGCCCACAGAGAATTCAGACAGGAGTCGTCGTCATTTTCTTCCATTTTCTTGAGCTCCTCTTGTCTCCTGTGATAATACAGCATCAGCTACTTCTGCTCCTCACTACTGCTGACGGGTTCCTGGGCCAGTGCTTCCTGACCTCATTGCTGAATCTTCACAACAATTTTGGTTTTTTCATGTTTCCCCACATGGCACAGGGTCTGGCTGAATCACAGCATGCTGGAGAAGTGGAAAGGGAAACAGCCATATGCAGGAGGGACCAAGCACATGCAGTAGCTTTACTTTACAACAACCAGTTCTCAAGAGAACTAGCCGGGTTTTGTGGGAACTACATGAATCTCGTCCTCAGGTGCTGCCCATGACCTAATCACCTACGATTAGGCCACACCCCTTCAAAGTTCCACCACTCCTACGTGTCATTGCTGTAGGGACAAAGCTTCCAGTGCATGAGCCTTTGGAGAACAAACTACAGCCAAACAATGGCAAGTGAAAAGGACACATTTTGATTTATTTACAAAACAGAACTTTCTCTTAGCAGAGCTCTCCAAAAGAATGTTCTGTGATGATGGAAATATTCTGTCCTTCAGTGTTCAGGGGAGCAGCCACTCTTCACATGTGGCTTTTGAGCATATTTGGCCAGTACAAAAGAGGAACTGAATTTTCCATTTTACTTAATTTTAATTCATTTTCCTTTAAATAGCCACCTGGGCCGAGTGACTGCTTTCCTGAGTAGCACAGTGTACTGGGGAGAGCAGTAAACGAGAACAAGCTGTGACAATAGACGGTAGCTCGGGTGAACTTTATTCAGCGCAAGAAGCCGGAGCCAGAAGAATTGTCTACTTTATGATGATATTCCTATCAAGTTCAAAAACAGGCAAAATGAAACTAAACATTCAGGGATGAGAAGTTACACGGTGATGTTTGGGTTGCCTGCAAGGAGGCTGACGGGCAGGACGGGAGCCGCGGAGCCGCGGTCGCCTGCATGTTGCCTGCGTGTCGTTTCTGCCACAGTACAGGTGTTGGCTTTCTGATAAATCACCAAGCTATCCCTTTTTGTTTGGGGCACTTAGCTCCCTGTGCTTTATTCTTCCTGATTTAAAAAGGATTAAAATACAAGTTGTCTTTGCAGCTTTTCTGCGACTCTAAAATTATCCTAAAATTAAATGTTTATTTGTTAAAAAAAAAAAAAAAAAGACAGCATTAAGCGCTTTGCTCCAGATTTGTTGAGTCAAAGTTTCTAAGAATGGGTCCTGGGGATCCGATTTTTCGAAAGCCCTGCAGATAATTCTGTTGCACAGCTTGGTGGGACGCCTGGCTTCTCCTCTGGGAGGCAACTCATCCAAGGCCAAACATCCCCAGGCTCTTCCTTCCCTCCTAGAACATCTGGCTTCCCATACCACGCACCCTGCATGACCCTCTGGGCTCACTCTGGTGGAAAATCACCCCTGGGCTCTACCAGGCCTGTGTCTAGCTCCACTGCCGCCTTCCCTAGCCAGCTCGCTTCCGCACAAGTCAGTGCAAACTCATGGGTTCACCGCCCTCGTTAGCAGCTAGAGAAGCCCTAAGAGTGATCAAGGGTGAGATGAAAAGTCAGGGCCAAAGCAAGTGTCAGGAATCTCATCATCCTCACTGCCCCGGGCCTCAGTTAACCACAGATGATGGTGTGTGATAGGGGGGCAACTTTAACTGGTCCATGGGCTGGGCAGAATTGAGATGTGCTTGTTCTTCCTGTGATCAGCTTGGTTCTCCCTACTCTGGAATTAAGGTCACCCTCCTGCTCGGTGAGCTGCCTCCTCCGAGCTCTCCCATAGGTGAACACATCCCAGACAGCACTTCAGCTCCAGCAAAGCCACCAGCACTGGAGATTTCACATCCCTTTCCCTCTTGCAACTCCAGGGCTCAGGAAAATCAGCAAAAGCGAGGAGCAATGAGCAGTAAATGTTCTTTATCATACATGATCCCATCAGCTCTGAAACAGGGCCGCCACTCTGCACAGCCCCAGGGACTCCATTGCCACCATAGCCTTACAGTCCCTGAGTTGTGTAGTGCCCTCCTGTGCAACCACACATGGCAGCTCTATAGGCTGAGTAAGTTTTCTTATTCCCACTTTTAGGGGAAAAAACTGAGGACCACAGAAGCGCCAAGACTCATGCCTGCATCTCCTGGCTTGAGCCTTGTTATAGCCACAATGCCAGTTGCCCTGATGGCTTCACAGTCAGAAAGATACACCATAAAGACCCAGTGGACAGCAGATTCCCCTCCCCTCGGAATGGAGAGGATCCAGATAACGCCAAAGAAGCAGACCTTCAGCCACTCTGGTGGCCCACACACCTGGCTTCCAAAAACCATAGCTGCAGGCCAGTCTGATGTAGAGTGTGCGGAAGAGAGACCAGGGACAACAGAGAGGGAAAGGCAGCCTTCGAGAGCGGGAACACACTCGATGCAGACAGAGCAGGCCATAATTGGGCTCACTGTGTAAGCCCCGCCATGCCTTTTCGTGAGAGGGGCACCAAGGTCTCGTGTTCCCTTCTGCTCCATGCTGCCTGCTTATCCCCACTCAAAGGTCAGCCTCATTAACGTTGCCCAAAAAAGCCACCTCCCAGCATCCACTTGTGCACTAACGATGGGACCTGCCGCCTGCTGCCTGGGCACAGGAGACCAGCAAGGGCGTGTGCCTCTGTCTACCCGGGTGCACTCGTGGTGGGCGGGTGCATGCGCCTCTGTTGCTGGATGTGTTCCATTTTTTCCTGGAATTTTATGTGCTCACACAGTCAAAATTAATAGAACCAGGTTGGGAGTCAGATGACATCACGCTGGTGACTCACATCTTGATAGATTCCCCCTCTGCATTCCGTTCAAGGTAACCTTGACTTGTCTCACAGCCTCTGGGGAATGCCAGGAAGTGGGATTTTTTTTTTTTTTTTGGTAGACATTCAACTTGACCACCACAGTTAACAATCCTGAAAAAAATAGTAAAGAAGGGGCAGGGGCCAAAGGCCCTGAGAAGTCCTCACAGGGACTGAGGGATGAGCTGGTTAGGGAAGTCACCCCTGCATCAGCGAATATGGAGCTATCACCCTCCTTCAGGCTGGGGACATCCAGGAGCTCCTCTCCATGCAAGGCTCTGGCTCCCTGGAAATGACCTTTCGCAGCAACCTTGTTGTTAAACACCCTTTCCTCCTGGAAAGGAAGCAGTCCTAAGCAGGGAATAAATAGTAAGAGCAGCTGGAAAACATTGCAACAAGAGAACAAGGTTGCAATTATGCCATCATTTCCGCTACAAGGCTTTCTTTGAGGAAACTTTTCATTGGGAAAATAAAAGAGAGAGGATGACTCATGCTCTTTTCGATTCCACTCGCACCCGAATGCATGAATCCAGAGGTCAGACTGGCCTCTGATTCTCCAGTTCAAAACCTCTGCAGAGTCCTTCTCCTCCCTCTCTTTCCGCTTAGCACGGTTCCATCTTCTGTACCCGCTCTTTCCTCTGCCTGGGCTTTGGGGAGGTGTTTCTTCCTAAAACACAACTGTAGATGCAGGGGCAAGGTGAGCCAAGCAATCCAGGGCCTGACCAGCAGGCTGCTTGTTTTTAGAATAGTCTAGTGCTACAGGCAAAACCCTGGCTGGTTTGGATGAGGCCGTGAGCTTTGGTCGGGCAGTTTAGGGCACCCAAATTGCCCTTTCTGTCAGGCAGACAGGACACAGATGCTCAGACTTCCAGAAATGGAAGGTCTCTGCTGACCTGACCGCGCTGTCCAACATTACTCCTTCCGGGTGGCGACAGAGAGTGATGAGACAGTCACACCAGCCACGAGTGGTACTGGAAGTGAGAAAGCTCTGGGCTCCTGGAGCCACCCCAGGAAACATCCCACACTTCTGCTTTAGGCTCTTTAAGCTCTGTCCATCTGCTTAGCAGAAGTGATAACACAAGTTGAGCCTCTCCAGTCTGAAAACCAGCCGTCCAAAATGCTCCAAACCCGAGAACTTCTTCGGCACCCACATCATAACACGGGAGGGGGCAGCAAAGGTCTGATGGTTCCATGTATGCAAACTTCATTCCGTGCACAAAATTATCACAAATATATGAAATTGCCTTCAGGGTATATGTATAAGGAGAACAGGAAGCCTGAATGAGTTTTGTGTTTAGACTTGGGTTCCATCCCCAAGATATCTCATTATATAGATGCAAATATTCCAAAATGAGAGCCAATCTGACACTCTCCTGGTCCCAGCATTTCAGACAAAGGCTGCACCCTGCTCAATAGCTGCACTCCGGCTCCCTCTGGCAACTCCAGGAAAGTGCACGTTTCACTCAGAACAGGAAAGCCCTGGGAGGAAGAGCCCAGGATGTGAGTGAGAAGGCAGAGCGAGCAACAACAGGGGCTATCCAAGGCCTCTGACCATGACCAAATGTCTCTGGACTTCCGTCCCCAGCTCCTGGCTCCATCAGTCTATCTGCATCTGTTCAGGACTCCCGTCAGCCCCTGTTCTTCCTCTATAGAACCACCCCAAGGCGGGACTTCCCAAACCCTCCTGTTTCTTCCTTCCACCCTTTGTCACCACTCCACTCCTCCCCCCATGTCACCCAAGTCCCTGCCTCCCCACAGTTTAAAATGTCCAATCTGAAACCACCCCCACTCCCTCTTCTCTGGACTCCACCTCATGCTCTGGCGTTAAGCTCCTCCCCACAGGTCAGTCTCCAATCTGTCTGTGTAGGTTCCTGTTGTGGTGACAAATGCTACATCCCAGGTCCGAGTAAAGGTTTACCGAGCTCAGCTTTTGGAAGATGAGAGGCTGGAAGTTGAAGGGCCATATCTGGTGAAGGCTTTCTGGCTCACAGGGACGTCTGCAGCATCTCAAGACTGTGCAGGGGAGGAGGGGCACGTCCAATAGACAGCCCAACTGGCTTCTAGAACAGCTCCAGTGGAGATAAATAATGCAGTAATCCATTCATCTCTTAACTGTGAATGGAGCCCTCCTGATTTAATCACCTTTTAAAGGTCCCACCTGCCTCTCCTTTAATGACTCCTGCCAAGTAGTCATTTCCACAAGGCTGGGTGAGGACAACTATGGCACCATCCTTTCTTTTCAGACCCATCTCAAGGGCCACATCCTCCAAGAAGCCTCCTTTGCCTCATTTCAAGCAAAAAGGTCCTTTCCACATGTGTTTTTAACCCTTTCGGCCTCCATGGCAGAAATGAGTCAGACCATGATGGCCTTCTTCACAGGAAGTGACTTACCTGGCTAGCCCTTGAGGGCAAAATCAGAATCTTGAGTCTGATGGTCAGTAGCCTCCAACCAGGTCAGGTGCACTTAAAACAATACAGATGTAGTTCTTCGGATTTTATGAGTGAGAAACTGATTGATCAAAATTGAATTTGTGCAAACCATGAGGAAACAATACCTGTCTAGTGCGAACAATAAGGCCATAGAGAAGCTCCAGCGTCAGCCTGCCTTTCCTCTACCCAAGGCAGCCAGGGATGCCCTGACCTGTGGCACTTGAGAGAAGAGTTCCGCCTGCTTCGATTATCTTCTGCTCAGGCAAGGCTGTCCTTGGAGCTAGTGCCCCCACCTTTTCAGGGTACTTGATGTTGTGACCCAGTGGGTTAGTACTGGCCAGGGTACTTGGCCAAAGTACCCTTCTTAGAGCGGAGTCATTACCACCTGCGCTCCTACCCAGCCTGGGTTTTCTGCAAATTGCTGGCCACCTGCTTTACCTTGGTAGGAACCGCATTCAACGCTGGAGAGCTCTCTCTAGCAAGAGGTCTCTGCCTGGGTTTCAGGCAGCTTCCCCCTCTGTCAGTGACAGCAGAGGAAGGAACGTTTTAACTTGGTTTGGAAAAAATTCAGTCTTGGGGCTCTAAGCTAAAATAAATCTCCATTGTGGAGGACACTAACATTTCCCATGTGACATCTGTGCACACTTCCCAGCTGCAGAACTAGTCACTGTTGCTGTGTGTCACCTAAGGCGAACACGAAGTTAACTGTCACAACAGTGAGCCTGTTCTGCCTTAAACAATAGCACTAACAGTGTCAGACCTTTAGCATGTAGTAAGATAATGCACCACCATTCTCTCTACTTATGCTCACACCAGTCCCGTGAAGCGCCGCAGTATCATGACCCCCATTTCACAGCAGACACAAACAAGGCCCAGAGAGGTCAGCATGAGCTGTGTGTGATCAGATGGTGGGTGGCAGACTTAGAAACTTTGCCCCAAAGCCTTCTACCTTCACCCCCTGACACCACACTGTCTTTTCTTTGTAGCTCTTTGAATCACTCTTTCTTTTAAATTATAAAGTCCCTAAGTAGCACTCCACAGACTGATTCCCTTCCTCTCCTTTTTTCTCCCACATGACATGGTAGGTCTATGTCTCCTTTCATCCACCTGTCACTCCACAAGTATTGATCGTGACGTGGATGGGCCCTGTGGGACCTAACTTAGTTGGAAGGTCCCCAAGGCTGCAGAGTGAGTAAATAAACCTGTCCTCAATATTATCAGTGTGAGGCAGTTAACACATGACTTCCCCACCTACCCCCATGGAAATCCTGGCATCATTAAGTCTAAACACAAATGAAAGGACTTTCAGGGATGGAAATATAGACTCTGGAGAGCTATGTGGGGCAAGAAGGCCTTTTAGAGGGTTTGGGGTATGTTTTCTAAATATTACTTTTCCTTCTCTTTTTATAGCACCCTGCATGGACCTCTGACCCCATGAGCTCCAGGGATGCACATGGAGGGAAGGCCCTGCCTGTGGCGGCTGGGCCGAGGATTCTTCATCCCTGGCTACACCTGGGCATCGGGTCCCCTGAGACAGTCCCCCGGAATCCAGAGGGATGCAGAGGCTGGGTTTCTAAGACATTTCTCTCCAAGGACAAGGACAAGCCGGGCATCTGCCGTGCGCCTCCGCCTCGCTGCGGCCCCACCGAAAGCTCAGTCTTCTGATTACAGGAAGGAGTTGCTTCCTCCTGTTTTCTAACCAGAGCCTCCTCTGACCCTAATAACGGGCTGTTGAAATCAGCAGCTCCATTTTATACATCCAGAACCGCACAAACTCCCATCAGCGGGTCAACCACAGAGCCACATTTAGCAAGGGCAGGTAAGATTTAAGGAGAGAAATGTCAGAAGAATGGGAAGTGGGCAGGCAGGCAGCTGCGAACTTGACTTTATAATGCGATCCAAAGCCAGCGCTGATTAGCAGCTTTATGCTCCCTAATAGTAATAATAATAACACTAATGTGAAAGCTGGTCCTATCATCCTCTGCAATGATTCTTTACTTTTCTGAACTTGTAATTTACAAGCACTTTGACCCACAACATCTCATTTAATCTTCACAGCAGTCATGTAAGGTGACTATCATTATTATCTTCACAGAAAGGTGGTAGCAAGATGGAACGAGCACACAGCCCTAGAGCCAGAGCCTGGGGTTCAATGCCAGCTCTTTCCACTGGGCCACTCTGTCCTTCCAGATTATAAAAACCTCCACTTAAATATTACCTGAGAATCGGGGAACAGGATTCGGCCCCTTCCAGCTTAGGGGACAGTTTTGAGGGCTGTGAGGCAGAGACGCATTTGGGGCCCTGTTCTTTTCAACGTGCACCTGAATGGCTTGCTATCTCTCTTAGGCACGCTGGTGGCAGGCACATGGTGTCAAAAACAGGTAAGTATGTGTCTTCCTCGCGGATGAGAGCTGCTCATTATCCGGGGTAGATGTGGCCGCAACACACAGTCTGTCTGGCACAGCTCATTCAGGTCAGAAAGAATGGCTTGAGATCAGCCACTCCAAGAAGAAAATCATCTTCACAGGAAGATATTCTTCAGCATTCTATTGCCCCAACAGTTCAATATTGCAGTTGGAATTGTTCGGTTATCAAGAGATAGAATGTGTAAATAATTTATCTTCGTGCTTTTACTCAGAAGCTACGTTGCTCAAAATTTTAAATCCTAGTGGGAAGTATTTTTTGAAGTATGTTTCAGGGCTTCTTCACAAAGGAGGTCTGTAAGGAGTTGACTTGTGTCCCCCAAAGAGATAAATTTATTGATTCCCCAAAATGCAATGCCTGTGCATGTGACCTTGTTTGGAAATAGGGTGTTTGCAGATGTAATCAAATTAAGATGAGGTCATACTGGATAGGGCAATATGGGTCCTTAATTCAATATGACTGGGAGAGGGAAAGGGAAACAGAGAGAGGGAGGGAGAGATGGAGATGGAGAGGGAAGGAGAGAGGGAGAGGAAGGGAGAGAGAAAGAGAAACAGAGAGAGAGGGAGAGGGACAGAAAGAGAGGGAGGGAAGGAGAGGAGGAGGGAGAGGGAGCAGGGACAGCAACAAAAGGCAGAGGCTGGAGTGAAGCAGCTGCAAGCCAAGGAACTAACTGTAAGGGTTGCTAACCAGCACCAGAAGCAAGGAGACAGGCCTGGGACAGGTCTTCTCCTAGATCCCTTGAGAGAACAAGTCCTTGCTGGTACCTTGATTTCACACTCCTGGCCTCCGAGCTGCAAGAGAACACATTCCTGTTGGTTCAAGCCTCTCGGTTTGAAGAACTTGGAACTGAGTGCTATGGCAGCCCAAGGAACCTAATACAAAGTCAAAGACAAAGTAAGCTTTTAAAAATGATGGGTTTGCCAGTGGCCAGCAGCCTGAGCACCTGGAGGAAAAACTTGATGCCCCACCACAGACCGACCAGTTAGAGCAGATCTCAGAGGGTGGGTAAGTGTTAAGTGTTTCTGGAAGGCTTTCCATGAGATTCTGGTTCCCCGGGGAGGGTAGGAAACCATGTTGCTGAACAAAATGAAACGGATTTCCTTATCTTCTGATGCCTCAGTGCTGCTCCTCTGCCAAGAAGAAATATTTAGGATGTAGAACTTCTTCTCAAACTCTATTTGACCAGAAAAACATTTTTTATTGAACATCTCAGACACATGTTTTGTGGAACACGATTTGGAAAGCACTGATATCTTTTATTGGGGCTTTTATGGTTTCAGCGGGTGACTGGTAATACCTTCCTTGAAATCTTTCCAGGCCAAATTCATTGCTGTGATGCTCCATGTACAGGACTTGGCCCTATTTCACCTCTGTGTGCGTGTTCTGGAAGAGATCACATCTTCGTGAAGAGAAAGTGTGAAAACACTTGGTCCAAATAGCCAGTTCCCTGCCATAGATGACTTTACACTCCTCGGTACACCTTGAACCCATCCTCAGTCTTGTTGATTGCCAAAGCATGTGGTTGTCATGAAATGCCAGCGCTGGCTAGCTGTGCTCATTCCCATCCAGGTTATAAATTTAAATAGCCAGCGTTCAATCTGTGTCAGCCCTAGCTGCAAAACTATCACATATGGACATGCGCGTGTGTGCATGTGTATATACACACCCACATTAGTTTACGCAAGAGGTCCCCAAGCTCAAGCGTTCCATCTACCTCACCCACAAGTCTCCTTAATTTATAATTCATGGATTGGGAGGGGTCATGAACTTCAGGAAGAAAAAACTAGCTCTACTTTTGAATGTAGGCCACAAACCACAGGAGGATTCGCACTAACCACTGACTCTGTCACCGATGGAAATTGCAGGCTTTCATTTCACAGGCATCTCAGAGTATTTAATTTCATCATTTCTTCAAACCCATAATGGTTTTCAGACCTGCCGCTAGATCTTGTTGTTTAATGCATCAATGAGAAAGCATAAGTATTGCTTATCATCAATTTGTTTTTGTCTACTGTTTTGATAATTGTTTTTCAACATAATTAATTTCCTTTTCCATCTAATGTACTTGAATTTTTCATTTAAAAAACATTATTTCTGGCTTATAGGCTCCACCTGACTGCCAAGGATCAATGACATAAAATAAAAGATGAAAAACCCATGTTACAGATCATCTCCTCTACTTAGGATCATCCGGGAGAATTGTTGAAAATAAAGTCCTGGGTTTACCCTTGAAGAATCCAATTCCGTTGGTGAAAGGTGAGATTTCAGAATTTAAATTTTAAAATAAACCACAAAATACTGGTTCAGGTGTTTCATGAACTGCATTTTGAGAAAAGATTCTCTAAGTCTTTTTAAACTTACTCTCGGGTCAAAGGATCATCAGAATCAAACTTACTATCAGTGATTTTGGTGATTCGATACACTAAGACCATGTCATAAATAGTGCTGTATAGAAGCTGACGTTGTACCCATTGTCAAGACTTCCTCCATACTGAGCTGGGGATTTAGCTCAATGGTTAAAGTGCTTGCCTTACAAGAACAAGGACCCGAGTTCGATCCCCAGCACCAAAAAAAAAAAAGACTTCCTCCATATTATCAACTTCATGACAGTATGTTTCTATGGAGATCTCTCATAGAACTTTTACTGATCTCATTTCAGAAAAAGTCCTACCACACTTAAGCAACTGTTTTTGTAATCTCCAGATATGACTAATCTTGAAATTATTTTCCCTTTCTTATTGGCTGCAAGAAGCTTAAACCCAGATTCATGTCTCATCTCGAGAAATCACTGAGACCATATGATATGTATCTATAGTCAAATACCATTTGAGAAGACTTAGTTACTCTTCATTTAGGTCATACCAGAAGCATTCATTTGTTGCCTCTAAGAAGCATCATTATAACTGTTAAAAGAAAAACTTCAGACAAATTAAATTTAACAGAGTCAAATTGATCAAAGAACAACCCACAAATCAGGAAGTCCCTCGGACCAGGACAGATTTAGGGAAGCCCAAGGTTGCCACATGGTGAAATAACATTTATATACAGAAAACAGGAAGTGAGGCACACACACACAGCTGTGTTGCTCAAACAATGGTATTTCCATTATTTGAATCAGATTTGACCAAAGCACAGCGCTGTGATTAGCTGAGTCTCAGCCATTTGTCACAAAGGCCAATTCCTAAGTTAGGTTTTCGGCTTGTATACGTGCTAAGCTACGTCGCAGTTTGCCAAGCAAGAACTTGAGTATGTGAGTATGGAGGCTCTTTCAGGTCAAATTTAGTTTGATTTAACATAACAAAAAAAGAAAGAAAAGAAAGAAAAAATGCCGAGGTTTGGTTTATGAGACTCAGATCAGACTGCTGAGACTCCTAGCAGAGAGAACACATGAGAAAGTCCATTTGTAAGTCTAAAATCCTGCTGTGGTGGTATTAAATGTCACAACCTTAAAAAGACTACAGAGTCAAGTTTATGCTGTAAGTAAGAACTTTGGATGACCCTGTTCTGACCGCAAGCTGGAGGATGGGAATATCTGGGGAGAAGCTGGGAATGTCCGGGGAGAAGCCGGCTGGTGGGCACCCAGGACTCTGAGTCCCGACACCTGTTTACCCTCTTCCTTCCCAGCCCAGGCCAACAAGACCCGGGGTCTCAGAGAAGTACAGATCTGGGGGCAGCTAATGAGACAGTTGTCTGTGCAGTGTCCTCAAGCCCGCCTTCTGGGACAGCAGCAGGGACAGACAGTGCCACTGCAGACGAGGAGAAGGATTAAGGTAGCCCCTGAGCTCCCGAAGTCAGGACCGATGAAGGAGAAGCTCTCGGGTGCTGCTGGTTCCCACCCTCACATGTAGCGCACAGAGGCAAGGAGACCCACGGAAGCAGCTCCAGCCAAAGGCGCCTTAGCTGGTCTTGACCCATACTGATGTCAGAAACACCTCACGAAGGACAGGGAAGACGTTCTAAGCCCCAAAAGCAGGTATGCAAGAAGGGAACTTCCTTCAGTTTGGGCCGGTAATAAAAACTGGCTTCTAGTCAATCCGGTTTTGCAGTCCTTTCTGAGTGTCTTCTCCCCACTGCATTTTCTCACTGTAGCTGTCTGGCTTCTGGGGATCTGACATAGTGCTGGGACAGGGTGGGTGCTATGCTTTGAATATTTGTGTCTTTCCAAAATTCATAGTGAAACCTGATCCCCGTTATGATTTAGATCAAAATGCCTCCCCCTCCAGTCTCATATGTTTGGAAGGTGAGTGGATCGAGGAGGCTCTAAACTCACCAGCGGGATCATCCATTGATAAGTTCAGTAGCTGACTGTACTGTTAGAAAGCAGAGCCTGGTAGGAAGCGAGACACTGGGGCATGACCTAAAAGGGTGTGTTTTTGCCCCTGGTTCCTCCCTTCCGTCTCTGCTTCCAAGTTGCCATATAATAAACAGCTTTCCTACACCACCCCATTTCTGTCTCTGAGCCCATAATTGTGGACTGAATCCCCTGAAATCATAAGCCAAAATAATCCTCTCCTTCTTAAATTGCCAGTGTCAAGTATTTTGTCCTGGTGAGTGACAAGAAAGTGACTAATACCATCCCTAATGCAACAATGGTGGAGGTGGGGCCTCGGGAAGTGAGGTCCCTGAACTCATAAATGGGATTAGTATCATTATCAAAGGCCCCCCATTTGTTCTTCCCAGAAACCCCATATCCTGTATCCTTTAGGACCTTGACTTTGACTCCAAACAACCTTTTTGTTTCAAATGATAATATTGCTTATATTTCAAAGGTCTGTTTTGTAACAGCAAATCTGATCTAAACATTTGTCGACTCTAGGGAGGCAGCAAAAGAATTATAAGGATAAAACACATATCAACCAATGCTTCCAAATGCATTCAAGACACACATGTCTGAGTCTTACTCCTGCCTTCATTATTTTCTACTTGTTCTCTGACATATTTATATCATTCTCCCGAGCTCTGTGTGTGTGTGTGTGTGTGTGTGTGTGTGTGTGTAAGAGACAGATTGAGAGAGAAAGAGAGATAAATCTGACTCAGATGTTTTGTAGACTAAGCAAGATTCAGATAGTAATATACAACCTAGCACAGAAGGGACTTACTAAGTTTTAACTATTACATTATCTCCATTTTCAGATAATTAATAATAGGCACTCCTAAGTAGTGGATATTTTATTATCTTCATTTTTAAAGCTAAAAAAAATGAAGATTCCAAAAGTTGAAGTCACTTCCTCAACACGGTACAGCTACTGTGCGGGAGAACCAGGTCTCAAAATCCATCCTCGTCTGGTCCCAAGCCCTATGCTTTTCCACTGTGACGCATTTGTCCTCCCAAAGACTATCTCAAGTGCTTTGACAGTCAGGCACCCAGTGGATTCATCATGCTTTGCTACCAGGGTGTTAAGATGGAGATCTTCAGATGATGTTTCTAAGGAACTCTGCATTTCCCAGGTGAAAATTCTCATGGAAACCAGCTGTATCGTCAGCTCTTAATTATTGGTGACAGTGCTAGACACAGATAGAGCAGTTGGATGAGATTTATAATTAATCCCTGCTTTTAGTCAAGAGTCTCAGCTGCTTCTTCCATCGCATCTCCTGGCAGAGCTGCCCACAGGGTGGGCCTCCTTTCTCGGGGGGCTCAGCTCCCCACATCTAAGCTGCAGAGAGCTGTCCCAGTCAGACGTCTGTATCAATGTGGCCTCAAAACAGAACAAAGGAGCGCAAAACAAAGGAGCACAAAATGACTTAGAGACAGAGTGGAGCGATCCAAGTAATAGAAAGTGCAGTGATTTAAACAGCAACAAATGCTCAAGTCCACGCTACAGGTTTGCTCAGAGCCCAAAATATCACACACAGTTTTTCGGAATTCTCATCACCTTTGTTGGAGGAAAGAAGGGACTTCCTTGCTCATCAGAAAATCTGGAAAGATAAATTAATCCAAAGCTGCCATCAAACACTCACTTTTGATTTAATTGTGTGTTTGTTTGTTTGTCTTTAGGGAGTTATTGGACCAATCATCATTTTTCAGTCCAGTTCTCCAAGAAGGAAACCCCCTTCCTCTCAAGGGCTTGACAAGCAGTGAAACATAACACTAACTCCACCATGGAAGTGGCCATGTACTCTCTAACCTTCGGCATCAGAGCTTACAGAGGGATTAAGGGGATCTGGAAAGGGGAGTCTTATACTGTGAGTAACATGGATAAATAAGCAGCAACCCACAGGTCACGCTAGCCCTAAACCACGCACCTGCTTCCTTCTCTGTTAGTGATGTTTATAGAGCATCCATCTCTATCCTTGGCCCGAACCATTAGAATTAAATACAAACACAAGTCTCAACAGTTTCCCAAGTCAATCAGCCTACACTAGCATCTGAAATTGATGTGCACGAAGCAATTCTGCTTCATGGTACCAATCCAGCTGCATAATTAATTACTGTGGAAAATAACCCCCCAAAATGGCAGGGGGAACACTGGGCATAGCCAGATACTTCTGTGGGTTCAGCAAACCCACAGCACCCCAAAAAGTCTCACCTTTCAGTGGCTCCTTGCTGTTTGGTCTCTGGAAGTTTGCAAGTCCCAGAATAGACTCCAGTTTCTCTGTGTTTAGATCTGCCCTAGCATGAGTGTATCTGACCTCTTTTCATCTCTGTGTTCTTAGCCAAAGCCAAGGGGGTCTCTTCCTGTTTCTCCCATAGGATAGGAAGCCACCTCTAGAGCTGGCATCGGGAAGCTGTGGTATTATTTCTCTGAAGTAAATTAACCCAAAAAAGACATATAAATAGAAAATAAAGGCAAGAAAGAGTTACAAGGCTTCCCTGACACACAAACCTGTTACCTCCGTCAAGTGACAGTGAGGAGAGGAGGAGACACAGGAGTGTGTCCTGACATTGTGCCTGGAATCTGAGCTCAGCAGTGTGTGTCCTGTGCCACCTGGCTGCCTTCTGGGCGCTGAGAAACTGAGTCTGGAGTATCCTAGAAACAAGCCTGAGGTCTTCTGTCACCAAGAAAGAAGCCAAAGGAGGAACAAAAATGCTTCGCCTTCTCAGCTGTGTCCCCCTTTCTTGGATGCTGGTAATGTTGACTTGGGGCCCTCTACTCTACTGTTAGCATAAGGTATCCCACTTGTGTGGACACTCTGGGCTAGAAGCGTCAATTCTACAACCCAACAGCAGATTTCTTGCTCCTTCTGCCATTCCCGCTGTCACTAGCCAGACCCTGGGGACTCCCTCTTAGAGATACAGACCCAAAAATGGAGATGCATTAACATAACCAGGCATTAAGAGAAACTAGCAAGCACAACTTTACCTAAACATGATGATGAAGCGGCCAACAGATTCTCAAGAAAAAGGAACTCTGAGTCCAACTCATAGTGCCCGAGTTGACCTTCAAAGAAAATCCATGGCATGGGAGGAGCTCACGTTCCCTGCCAGCCAGCTAATCCTCCATGTGCCCCTATACCTGCACACTCAGAAAGGGTTGCCCCAGCTAATTAATTGTAGTAACCGATTGTGTAAAATGAGATGAAAGATAACCTTGTACAGCAATCTATGAGCTGATCTGTTCTTACTTCACTCCAGGACCCTCGGCGCCCAGGATGCAAGGAAACTTTAAACCCAGTGGGGAAAGGAACACGATGAAGAGGAAGAGGAGGCAGAAAAGGGGGGAAGGGAGGAAGAAGAAAAAAGAGGAAGAGCTCGAAAAGGTCAAGGCCAAGAAGACTTGTCCCTGGAGGAGGGGACTCTTGTAAAATAGTCCAGAAGTCAACACCCCAGATGTAGACAAGTGCTGCTAAGGAAAAATAAGCTGGAAAGGCAGACATATCATGTCTTCAAGACAAAAGCCCCGTGAAAAAGGCTAAGCCCACACTTCCAACTAAGAAACGAAGACCCAGTGATGGGCTCGCCCTGTGAACAAAAGGAGCCCAAGTCCACCTCACAGAGGCCTCTTCCTTCAGCCACCCACCTGGACTCCTGCCTGCATCTGAGTGTGATGGGCTATTGCAGGGGCCACAGAAGAAGCTGTGTCCCAGCCCTGCAGTGTCAGAAGGCCCTGAAGAGAAGAACCAGACCTCAGGGCCACTGCAACATTTGCTTTGTTGTGGGGTGAAGTGGGAGGTCAATTTTATCACAGCAAACTAGAATGTGAAGAAACATGGATTCAGAAATATTATCTTTAGGAAAATAATGACCATGTTTGAAGGGGCTTTTATAGCATCATTAACAGGGAAGTTTTTGAGACCCTAACCAGGGAGCCTCTTTGTTGCCTGCCCCCCACCCTGTGTCTTCTGGAAGGTTTCCTGCGTACCAGTGCAGCCTGCAGTGCCAGACATCATGTCCTTGGTGCCTCTCACCTGAGTCCTCACCATCACAAGCTCCTCCTGCCCACCTGAGCCTTCCATCTGCCTTGCTCATTGCTTGGCACACAGCTCCTTTGATGAGTATCACCGAAGGCCCTGGAGCAGGGCTGCAAGGCTCTGTAAATCCTTCCAGCAATAGAAGCTTCCTCCTGCACCCTGACACTTGGTGTGCCCAGCTCCAACTGCACCCTTTATAAGCCGATGCCAGTTGTCAGAGGTGCCCAAGTCCTGTTGTGTGTCCCACGGTGTTGGGAGCACTTCGTCTGCTCTTGCACACACTCTAGAGCCTGTTTAGTTCCTGGTCACAGTCTTTGCTTGTTCTCTGAGTCCTCCCTTTACTACTAGTTTATGTTCAATAAGTATGTAGGACAGATGGAGGGGAAGAAAGGAAAGAAGGAAGGAAGAAGGGAGGGAGAGAGGTCCGAGTCCTAGAAATCATACTTCTTTTGCCCATAGGGTTAGAAGGTTGTTGTCTTTTAAAGTGTGCAATCTTGGAAGGAAAAAAAGAAGAATAGGCTGTCTGAAAAGAGAATGTCACTGGGGCTTGGGACAGTAGCGTGACACAGGCAGGCCCTGAAGAGGGTTGGGAAGAGGTACAAGACTTCCTAGGATGACAATTTACAGATTCTGAGAGCTAAAAGATCCTTTCCTACTCCTTTGCACGGTCCATAGGCGGTGCTCCACCCTGCCCAAGGACTGCCACTCACACAGAGTGACAGTGCCTGAGTGCTGGCTCACACAGCGGCCTCCAGGAAATATGTGGGCTTCTCAAGGGTGGCGCATTCATGTGGACTGAACCCTGGAGGGTGCACTTTCTAAGACTCTATGATTTATAACCCAAAGACTGTAGAAAGTGTGGCGGAAGGACTGGTGTTGGCTCAGAGTGCATTTTCAATTGGCCTGGCAGGATGTGGGCTCAGAATATATTGTTGGAATTGGAGGTGGGGGGATTCTTATACCTCTGGTCATACAGTCCATGTCGATTAAGTCTCATTAAACTCCGCCCCATCCATACCCCACACTGCTCACACCTTTTGGTTAAGTCTTGCACCCCCAACCAGCAGCATAGGAAATGGCCAGCTTGGTGCCCTTACAGGGAGCCCTAAACAGCCTCCTCCCAACTGATCCTGGACATTCCAAGACAGACCTGCCATTAAGATGCAAGAACCGACTCCAGTTGCAAGTTAATATTTCATGGGCTCATTCCTTCCTGTACTGTGACTTCACTATGTCAGAGGCTCGCAGCCTTGTCATGAATGCTGTCTGACCTCCGAAGGCCCTCAGCTCCTGGCTGGCACTTGAATGTTCAAAAGTTCCTTCTTATTTCAGCCCCAGATCCTGCCTGGGAGTTGCAGACTGCAGTCTCCAAAGAGATCTGTTTCGTTCCCGTCTTTGTCATCCGTAACGATTGAATCTGATATGTGATTATATAGTAATGAGACTGACTTTTATACAAATCACAGGCCTCATGAATCCAGATGAGTGCTGGCCTTCAAAGATGTCACCTTGGGAGGCGGCCACATACTTACTCCGGACAGGCTGCCACCCTAGACACCAGGGCTGGAATTTCTCTATGGAAATTGCCACAGAGACAATTAACCAACTATAAAAGAAAATAAAAAATCAGTCCCTCTGCTCAGAGGCTCTTGTCACTCTCTAGTGTGGCTCATTGTCTGTGTTTCAGCATCCCCAGGAGCCTTGTTCTCTGTTATGCATGTCTTCTGCATCTTCACACACCTGGCAGTGCAAAGAGAGTCACCCACAGGAGGCGCTTTGTAAATGCTTGGTATATAAACAGTGGACCATCCTTGGCCAATATTTTCCTACTCTCATTCCTCCTTTTTCTCCATTCAGCACTCAGTTGTCTATATTCACCTTTTCTTGCTGCTAAAGTCACAACGAAAACACCCAGGAAGGGAGCTAGCACTGACCACAGGGCACAAGGAGACTGAGAGTCTGTGTCCATCAAGATAAGCTGAGTCACACTGTGGTGACCAAGAAAAGCAATGTCTCCACCATTGGCTCCATCCATAGGCTCTAGCCAGATCTTCATCCAGCCGTAAAGTGTGGGGATCGGACAAGAGGCTGTTTCAGGCAATTATCACTCAGCTCCCTTCACAGGCCAAGAGAGGCAACTATGCTCTTAACAAAGACTTCAGAATTTGCATGGGAGAGGAGAGAGAGACTTGAGGTGTTCACATCAGCAATTACATTCTTCATCTGCAAAAATTAGAAACTCTTTGCCCGCAATGCACTGGCCACTGCTAGCATGGCCTCATGACCCACTCAGAAAGTGGACAGGGAAATAATCCTGTAATCCTGCAGTGTACGTGGAAGAAGAGGAGGACAACACCAGGATAGCAATGGACGTCAGAATTCTCTAATACCAGCTGAATCTGGATGTCAACAAGAGCAGACTGATGTGGACATCAAGCACGATGGATTGCTGCATTCATGGTCCCGTGGGTCACACTTCCCACGAGTATTCCCTTGCTTATTTCACTGCAAGCTCATCCATGTGCTTCTCTCTCTGGCCAATGAGATATCAGCAAATGTGATGCAAACCAGGGATTTCTAAGAGCTTGTACACTAAGGCTTGTTCCCTTGGAGTGCTACCACTGCTGCGTAGGAAGCCCAGACTTTCTAGTAGACAAGCCACATGGAAAAGAACAGCGGCACCTCCACTGGAGCCCCCGCCAACTGGCAGGGATGTGAGCGAGGCCATCTTGATCAGCCACCTCGCAGGTGAAGTGACGACTGACCGCAAGGGTATGACCGAATGCAGCCAACATCATGTGGAACAGAGATAAGCCATTCGAGCTAAGCCTGCCCAAGTTACTGAAGCACAGAGGAGTGAGCAAATAAATGGTTCTTGTTTGAAATCACAAAAATTTGGAGTGATTTGTTGCACCACAGTAGATAACTACTAAAGCAATTCGTAACTGGAAGAGGAATGCTGCCATAACAAAACCCAAAACATGTGGCATTGGCTTGGGGACAAGGAACAGCTAAAAGCTGGGAAGTCAGTGAATAGGTTGCAGTGAAGTCTGGAGAAAGAGTGAATCTTTCCTTTTATTTACTTATATATATTTCGTATATGGTAGAAAGACAGTGAGGAAATTATTATCAGAGACTAGAAAAAGGGAAACCTATAATATAGAGTGGCAAAATAATTGAAAAAATGTTGCCTGCAGTAACTTGAAAGAGAGACAGTACTTAATGAATTTGTCGATTTAGTTAAGTAGCTCTCTGGACACAATGTTGAAAGCATCGGCTGTATGCTTCCAGCTGTGTATGCTAAAGAACTGCCAGAGCTAAGAAAGAAGTCGTTCAGTTTTCAAGCACATTCTAGAAAAAAAAAATTAAAAGGACCCAGAATTTTCTGGTTTAGAAAAATTAAACTGTTTTTATCTCTAGTCTTTCCAGCCAGACGAAGTTCCTTAGATAAGAAATAGCCTCAGCATAAAAATCACACCAGGGTGTGCTGGTAAAACCCCTCAGGAAACATCCAGAAGGCAGTGACTAGATGTTCTCAGATAGAAAAAGAGACTTCCAAAAATCTTAAGGGAATTGACCCATGGCAGGTCAGCATACCCATGTTAGTCAGCTTTATGTTACCATAACAAAACGTGTGAGATAATCATCCCAAGAGCAGAAAGGTACATGCTGGCTCCTAGTTTTGGAGGCTCAGTCTGTGGTTGGTTTGGCCCATTGCTTTGGGACCTGTGGTGAAGCAGCACACTGGGGCAGGAGCACTTGGCATAAGAGTCTCCCTCACCTCCTGGCCAGCAATGAGATGGAGAGAGAAGGGTCCAGGTCCTGCTATCCCTTTGGAGGACAGTTCCCCACTCCCAATGACTAGAAAATCATGGACTAGGCTCCTCCTCTGAAAGTTTCCATCACTTCCCAAAAGCACCAAGATAGGAGCTCTGCAGGACATTGTAGATCCAAAGTACAGCAGCAGCCAAAGAGGTCTGTCTCAAAAGAAATTGTGCATGAAGCTGTAAAGACACAGAGTGAAGTCTGCTATGATTCATAGGAAGCCCAGAAGTACATTTTAGAGTTCTATCAGTGAAAGCTGTACAAGGCTGGACTCAAAGTGAAGAGACAATACAAAGTTAAAAGAGGCCTCAAGAGACTGAGGATTTAACTCAGCAGTAGAGTGCTTACCTAGCAAGTGCAAGGCTCTGTGTTTGATCCCCAGCACACCTCTCAGAAAAAGAGGCCTCTAGACATTAACTTTCTATAAGTAAGAATCAGGCTAAGAAAGCTACTTAGCCGCAGACATGGATAATTTCCTGCGGGTACAAAAATATATACGTACATCTCAGGGAGTGAAGATGAGAACCCAGAGAGAAGATCTAAAAGCTACAGAGAGCAATGAACTGGATAACCCTTTCGTAGAGAAGAGCCAAGCCCTAATCAAGAACATTCTAGACTCAGCCCAACATGTGACCAGCTGGAGTCCAGTGATTGCCATGGACAATCAACTACTCAGCAAGTTCTCTTTGCTCCTTTTTATGTGAGAGAGTCTATGGGGTCTATCCAATTCCTTTCTCATTACTGTGTTTTAGGTGTGTAGGGACAGAACACTTCAGTCCACATCTGAACTTAACAAAGATGAGATGATGGACTTCAAGACTGATTCTGTGATGAGATAAAACTTGTGGGAGTCTTGGAAAGGGTGAGTGTACTTGGCACATGATCAAGGGACCTGCTGAGGCCAGAGAATAGACTTAACGTGCTGTTCCTAGCCCCTTGCTTCCATCCACATAGCATGTCCTTTTGCAATTGGCTTTCTAGCTCCCCCTACTGGAAGGTGAAGGCCATGTCTCCACTCCTTGACTCTCAGATGGCTTTATGACTAACGTTGCAAGACTGGTGTTGTATGATTTCTGAGCCCAGGCATCAACAGGCCTAAGAGAACTGCCATCTGAAAGTGGTCATTGCCATGTAAAAGAAAAAACTCATCATTCTTATAGGAAGGGAGAAGCCATGTGGAGGAAATCAGACACCACAGCCAAAAGCCTTAGCTGAGGACTTGTACATGAGGTCAGATGTGTGACTAGCTGCCTCTTGGGTTATCTAGCCCCACCTGAGCTGCTGGAAAATCATGGCCCTCCAGCAAAACCAACAGAAGAACCACCAAGCTAAGCCCAGCACAGGTTTAGAAACTATGATCAAATAAATAATGTCTGAAGACATTGTTGTGTGGTTTGTTATACATAAATAATAACTAAAATACCAAGAAAAACAGAAATGGGCCAGTGTATCCATGTTATATAAAAGTCAACCCACTTGTAAACACTTTAAAATGCAGTTTTACTTAATTTCCTCTATGACTTATGTCATTGCTGTTATCTTCACCTACAGAGAAAAAAGCCAATGTTCAGAGAGCTAAGTGACTATTCAGGACCAGCCACACAGCCTGCAAGTCAGCAAGGACCCACATTTTCAAATTCTAAAACCCAGAGTACTACTTGTCCTTCTATTCAAAGTCTCTGGATTGGGACACACTTGTCTGCTTCTGGACCTGATGCAGGCGGTGAGCAAGGATTGAAAGCCCAACGCCACTATGAGACATGGCTTCTTTGTTATCCCATTATTGCTTCCAAGGTGCTACAGCTGGATAACATTATTGTAGTCTAGAAACACAAACCGCTGGAACAAGCTGATCTGCGTGCAAGTTAGGGAACTTTGGGATGCTAAAGGCAGGTGATAATGACAGCCCCAAGCCCTTTGGATTTGCTCTTTCCTGCGCATGGCACATGCTCCAAGGTACCCATGAGGGCTTGCTTCTTCACACCCTTTGAGTCCCTGTTGCCCATAGTCTATCCCTGGCTGTCCCTGACTGACCCCTGCACAGCACAGCCACCTCCCTGCTCTGTTTACACCTTAGCACTTACCACCCGCTGGCGTGCCATGTGTTTTCCTGGTTTATCTGTTCATTGTAAGCTTCCCCCACTCTAGGATATCAGCTTTGTGAGGACAGGAAATTTCATGTATCTTGTTTAATAGTGCATCTCCAATGCACAGAGCAGTTCCTGGCTTGTGATATGTACCCAGTAAATGTGTATTGAATGAATGAAAGTTTGTCTGAGAGATACCTGAACTGAAGAGGCCTTGTCTACAGCTCTCTATCTGTAACTCCCAGACTCTCTGGGATTTCTGTTCTTCTTGTTTCTGATCAAACCAACTTTCCCTTACTTTGATTTCTGGAGGAAATTTCTAGCCTTCTTTGGCTTCTAACGAATGGGGCTCTTTGGTCCCACTGCCTCTGATATCCTGGGCTGTCGATCCCAGAAGTCCAATGCACTCATCTGCCCCTCCCCCCCTTTCCATGAATTGCCATCTGGCTTTGGCCATTGGCTCAGCTCTGGTTGAACATGAGCTCCTGGCTGCACATAAAAAGAAACATGCAGTGAGGTGATAACCAGGGAAGAGGTGCAAGCTTCCTCACAAATTCCAAGCAACAGAGGCAAATAAATAAGCAATTCTGGATGCTTTCTTCCCTTTGGACAGGTGGACCACCTCAGAAATCTTTCTGTCATTATCTTTGCTTATGCTACACACACACACACACACACACATGTGCACACACATATTGCACACACATGCATACTCTCTCCCCTATCTGAAATGTCATCTGTCCTTGCAGGTTGCACTCTCTAGTCCTATTCAGGTTCAACCTCAGCCACATCACAATGGATGGCTATTGGGTCTGTCTGTCTTCATAAGTTGGCAGGTCTGACAGAGTCTCTCATAACAGGCGGTTCCAAAAGCGTTGTCATTTGGCAGCCATGGCCAAGTGTTCCGTATCTACCCAGGTCTAGTAACATGCCAAGAGCCATTTCTCAGAGGGTGTGTGCACCGCTATGCAGATGGCATGGTGTTGCTCCAGAATCCAGAGCCTGTCCTGATTCATGCATCAGAGCTTGTAATAAGCTGAGGTCACGCCACCTCTTCCTCTCATCCTACCAGTTATTCCGCAGATCCCTTCATTTTTTATCTGAGGACTCTGTTCATTGACCTACACATCGTTGCATTAGTTTCCTAGGATTTCCATAACAAAGTACTGAAAGCTAGGGGCCTTAAATGACAGAAATGTGTTTTCTCACACTACTGGAGGCCAGAAACCTGAGACCAAGGTGTAGACGGGTTGGTTCCTGCTGAGGGTTGTGCAGGGGAATGCTCCAGACCTCTCTCCTAGTGTCTGGGATAAAATACCTGTCACTCACAGCTTAAAGGAAGTTTATTTTAGCTCAGAGTTTGAGAAGATTCAGTCCATGGTCAAGTGGCTCCAAGGCAGGAACATCATGGCAGAAGGGTAGAGCTGCTCACTTTTCGGAGGCCAGGAAACAGAACACAGGGAAGAATGCCAGACAGGAAGTGACCAGGGACCAGATATAGTCCCCAAGTCACACCTCCATGAACCACCCAGGCACATGCAGAAGATTTACTAATGCTCTAAGAGGCTCACAAGCCAATCAAGTTGATAATCCAGTTTAACCACACACCTGCCCTACTCCTTGTATTCTCATCACAACTATTACTTCTGCAGCAACCTGATTTCCAGATAGGTCACGTTCTGAGCAATGGGGCTTAGGATATCAACACACAAGTTGAGAGGACAGAATTCAACCAAGTAGAAATGTCTTGATGTTCCACCCCACGAGCGCTCCTATCCTAGGGTAGAGACAACTCCCTTCTAGATCTACTCAACAGCACTGCTCCCTGAGGTGGAAGCTCTCAGTCAGACAGTGGCGAGCACCCTCCCACTGACCT